>CAXKWD010000072.1:0-368000 GCA_964059195.1 Ectobius pallidus | reverse complement strand
TCAGAAACGGAAAACGCATCCGTAAACAGATTTCTACAATCACGCATTAATTGCAATAAAAGCTCGAATAAGTACGTAATATCGTCATATTCACTGTTTATAGATGGAATTCGCGATGTTCAGAAACATAAATCACATATGAAAACACATTTCGGAAATAGCACAATAAGTACAATAAGAACTCGAATTAGGCTAAATTAGTATCAAATTCACTGTTTAAAGTTTCGATATGCGAAATTCAGAAACGTACAACGCATCTGAAAACACATTTCTACAAACTCACATTAAATGCAATAGTATGTAACAGGAGCTCGAATAAGTACGTAATATCGACATATTCACTGTTTATAGATGGAATTCGCGATATTCAGAAACATATATCACATGTGAAAACACATTTCGGAAATCGAAGAAAACGTACAAAAGGAACTCGAATAAGGATGAATTAGCGTAAAATTCACTGTTTAAAGCTTGAATATGCGAAATTCAGAAACGGAAAACGCATCCGTAAACAGATTTCTACAATCACACATTAATTGCAATAAAAGCTCGAATAAGTACGTAATATCGTCATATTCACTGTTTATAGATGGAATTCGCGATGTTCAGAAACATAAATCACATATGAAAACACATTTAGGAAATTGCATTTTAATTACAAAAGGAACTTGAATAATGCTGTATTAGCATCAAATTCACTGTTTAAAGTTTCAATATGCGATATTCAGAAACGTACAACGCATCTGAAAACACATTTCTACAAACTCACATTAAATGCAATAGTATGTAAGAGGAGCTCGAATAAGTATGTAATATCGTCATATTCACTGTTTATAGATGGAATTCGCGATGTTGAGAAACATAAATCACATATGAAAACACATTTCAGAAAAAGCACAATAAGTAAAATGAGAACTCGAATTAGGCTATATTAGTATCAAATTCACTGTTTAAAGTTTCAATATGCGATATTCAGAAACGTACAACGCATCTGAAAACACATTTCTACAAACACACATTAAATGCAATAGTATGTAACAGGAGCTCGAATAAGTACGTAATATCGTCATATTCACTGTTTATAGATAGAATTCGCGATGTTCAGAAACATAAATCACATTTGAAAACACATTTCGGAAATAGCACAATAAGTACAAAAGGAACTTTTTATAATGCTGTATTAGCATCAAATTCACCGTTTATAGGTTGAATATGTGATGTTCAGAAACGTACAACGCATCTGAAAAAACATTTCTACAAACTCTTATTAAATGCAATAGTATGTAAGAGGAGCTCGTATAAGTATGTAATATCGTCATATTCACTGTTTATAGATGGAATTCGCGATATTCAGAAACATATATCACATGTGAAAACACATTTCGGAAATGGAAGAAAAAGTACAAAAGGAACTCGAATAAGGATGAATTAGCGTAAAATTCACTGCTTAAAGCTTGAATATGCGAAAATCAGAAACGGACAACACATCCGTAAACAGATTTCTACAATCACGCATTAATTGCAATAAAAGCTCGAATAAGTACGTAATATCGTCATATTCACTGTTTATAGATGGAATTCGCGATGTTCAGAAACATAAATAACACATTTCGGAAATAGCACAATAAGTACAATAAGAACTCGAATTAGGCTAAATTAGTATCAAATTCACTGTTTAAAGTTTGAATATGCGATATTCAGAAACGTACAACACATCTGAAAACACATTTCTACAAACTCACATTAAATGCAATAGTATGTAACAGGAGCTCGAATAAGTACGTAATATCGTCATATTCACTGTTTATAGATGGAATTCGAGATATTCAGAGACATAAATCACATATGAAAACACATTTAGGAAATTGCATATTAATTACAAAAGGAACTTGAATAATGCTGTATTAGCATCAAATTCACTGTTTAAAGATTCAATATGCGATATTCAGAAACGTACAACGCATCTGAAAACACATTTCTACAAACTCACATTAAATGCAATAGTATGTAAGAGGAGCTCGAATAAGTGTGTAATATCGTCATATTCACTGTTTATAGATGGAATTCGCGATATTCAGAAACATATATCACATGTGAAAACACATTTCGGAAATGGAAGAAAAAGTACAAAAGGAACTCGAATAAGGCTGAATTAGCGTAAAATTCACTGTTTAAAGCTTGAATATGCGAAATTCAGAAACGGAAAACATATCCGTAAACAGATTTCTACAATCACACATTAATTGCAATAAAAGCTCGAATAAGTACGTAATATCGTCATATTCACTGTTTATTGATGGATTTCGAGATATTCAGAGACATAAATCACATATGAAAACACATTTAGGAAATTGCATATTAAGTACAAAAAGAACTTGAATAATGCTGTATTAGCATCAAATTCACCGTTTATAGGTAGAATATGTGATATTCAGAAACGTACAACGCATCTGAAAAAACATTTCTACAAACTCACATTAAGTGCAATAGGATGTAAGAGGAGCTCGAATAAGTATGTAATATCGTCATATTCACTGTTTATAGATGGAATTCGCGATATTCAGATACATATATCACATGTGAAAACACATTTCGGAAATGGAAGAAAAAGTACAAAAGGAACTCGAATAAGGCTGAATTAGCGTAAAATTCACTGTTTAAAGCATGAATATGCGAAATTCAGAAACGGACAACACATCCATAAACAGATTTATACAATCACACATTATGTGGAATAGTAATTATGTGGAGCTGGAAAAGTATGAGATATCGTCATATTCATTGTTTATAGAAGGAATTTGCAATATTCAGAAACATAAATCACGTATGAAAACACAATTTGGAAATTGCATATTAAGTACAAAAGGAACTTGAATAATGCTGTATAAGCATCAAATTCACCGTTTATAGGTTGAATATGTGATATTGAGAAACGTGCAACACATCTGAAAACTCATTTCTTCAAACTCACATTAAGTGCAATAGTGTGTAACCGGAGCTCAAATAAGTATGTAATATCGTCATATTCACTGTTTATAGATGGAATTCGCGATGTTCAGAAACATAAATCACATTTGAAAACACATTTCGGAAATAGCACAATAAGTACAAAAGGAACTTTTTATAATGCTGTATTAGTATCAAATTCAGCGTTTATAGGTTGAATATGTGATATTCAGAAACGTGCAACACATCTGAAAACTCATTTCTTCAAACTCACATTAAGTGCAATAGTGTGTAACAGGAGCTCAAATAAGTATGTAATATCGTAATATTCACTGTATATAGATGGAATTCGCGATGATCAGAAACATAAATCGCATATGAAAACACATTTCGGAAATAGCACAATAACTACAAAAAGAACTCGAATTAGGCTGTATTAGTATCAAATTCACTGTTTAAAGATTCTATATGCGATATTCAGAAACGGACAACGCATTTATAAACACATTTCTTCAATCATACATTAAGTGGAATAGTAATCATCTGGAGCTGGAATAAGTTTGTGACATCGTCATAGTCACTGTTTCTAGAAGGAATTTGCAATATTCAGAATCGTAAATCACATAAGAAAACCCATTTAGGAAATTGCACGTTGTGTACAAAAGGAACTTGAATAAGGCTGAATTAGCGTCACATTCAACGTTTATATGTTGAATATGTGATATTCAGAAACGGACAACGCATCTAGAAACACATTTCTACAATCACAAGCTTAAAAGCTCGAATAAGTACGTAATATCGTCATATTCACTGTTTATAGATAGAATTCGCGATGTTCAGAAACATAAATCACATTTGAAAACACATTTCGGAAATAGCACAATAAGTACAAAAGGAACTTTTTATAATGCTGTATTAGCATCAAATTCACCGTTTATAGGTTGAATATGTGATATTCAGAAACGTACAACGCATCTGAAAAAACATTTCTACAAACTCTTATTAAATGCAATAGTATGTAAGAGGAGCTCGTATAAGTATGTAATATCGTCATATTCACTGTTTATAGATGGAATTCGCGATATTCAGAAACATATATCACATGTGAAAACACATTTCGGAAATGGAAGAAAAAGTACAAAAGGAACTCGAATAAGGATGAATTAGCGTAAAATTCACTGCTTAAAGCTTGAATATGCGAAAATCAGAAACGGACAACACATCCGTAAACAGATTTCTACAATCACGCATTAATTGCAATAAAAGCTCGAATAAGTACGTAATATCGTCATATTCACTGTTTATAGATGGAATTCGCGATGTTCAGAAACATAAATAACACATTTCGGAAATAGCACAATAAGTACAATAAGAACTCGAATTAGGCTAAATTAGTATCAAATTCACTGTTTAAAGTTTGAATATGCGATATTCAGAAACGTACAACACATCTGAAACACATTTCTACAAACTCACATTAAATGCAGGAGCTCGAATAAGTACGTCATATTCACTGTTTATAGATGGAATTCGAGATATTCAGAGACATAAATCACATATGAAAACACATTTAGGAAATTGCATATTAATTACAAAAGGAACTTGAATAATGCTGTATTAGCATCAAATTCACTGTTTATAGTTTCAATATGCGATATTCAGAAACGTACAACGCATCTGAAAAAACATTTCTACAAACTCACATTAAGTGCAGAAGTATGTAAGAGGAGCTCGAATAAGTATGTAATATCGTCATATTCACTGTTTATAGATGGAATTCGCGATGTTGAGAAACATAAATCACATATGAAAACACATTTCAGAAAAAGCACAATAAGTAAAATGAGAACTCGAATTAGGCTATATTAGTATCAAATTCACTGTTTAAAGTTTCAATATGCGATATTCAGAAACGTACAACGCATCTGAAAACACATTTCTACAAACACACATTAAATGCAATAGTATGTAACAGGAGCTCGAATAAGGATGTAATATCGTCATATTAACTGTTTATAGATGGAATTCGAGATATTCAGAGACATAAATCACATATCAAAACACATTTAGGAAATTGCATATTAAGTACAAAAAGAACTTGAATAATGCTGTATTAGCATCAAATTCACCGTTTATAGGTAGAATATGTGATATTCAGAAACGTACAACGCATCTGAAAAAACATTTTTACAAACTCACATTAAGTACAAAAGTATGTAAGAGGAGCTCCAATAAGTATGTAATATCGTCATATTCACTGTTTATAGATGGAATTCGCGATATTAAGAAACATATATCACATGTGAAAACACATTTCGGAAATGGAAGAAAAAGTACAAATGGAACTCGAATAAGGATGAATTAGCGTAAAATTCTCTTTTAAAGCTTGAATATGCGAAATTCAGAAACGGAAAACATATCCGTAAACAGATTTCTACAATCACACATTAATTGCAATAAAAGCTCGAATAAGTACGTAATATCGTCATATTCACTGTGTTCACGCAAGCTAAGTGTTTTGTCCAGCATATTTATTATGTGCAGTGAATAGTTTTAATTCAAATCATCCGCCAGGTGTTCTTGCGCCAAGTATTAAGTTGAGTAGGCGTATATTTCATCATATCCTGATCACGAGTTCTTTGTGTCGGGTATTCCCTCTTTATAGACGCCTCGAAGAGCGTCAGGAAGCCTCATCAGTATTAAGCCTGCAGTTACACGATCAAGTCACGGTCTGACACTGCTCCGGTTCTAGTAACAAAAGCCAGTTCGCGCTCTTTGTATTTTCACTAGAAATCATTGGAATAAAACTTCCTTATAAGTTTTATTAATTTCAAGTAAATCACTTATACATAATTTACTTATTCGCCGTATTACAAGTTCATTAGATTCACTTATTAGTTCCAAGTAAGTACATAGCGTGTGACGTCATCACTCACCAAGAAGCTATAAAACGTGAACAATCAAGTGCTAAAAACTTAAAATACATTCATTCTACAACAAATTTTATTACCGTTAATTTAAGATATAATTCATTAGTAAATTACAAAATTTACTAAATTACTTCTAGTGGTGCAATCCGGTTCGCGCCAAATTCCAATTCATTGTTTCAACGTGTTTATTCAACTATTATTCAGTGTTCACCTATTATTTCTTCGAGTGGTTACAAGTATTAATAAAGTTCAAGTATTTCATTACATTCTAGATTGTTTAACCAATATGTTTCCTTTGATCTCTGTACCTAGTGTCCTCGTGATATAGTCCCTTCTTGCTCTAAATGGTCCTCCGAAATTTTATACTTCTCACATGTACATTGTTTCATCCTCACATGAAGCTACCCTATTAATCTATCCTGCATTTATCCTCTCACGGATATTATCGTCCAATCCCTAACATTGGTCCTCTCACGAGCCTAATCTCAAACACACTGTTTATAGATGGAATTCGAGATATTCAGAGACATAAATCACATATGAAAACACATTTAGGAAATTGCATTTTAATTACAAAAGGAACTTGAATAATGCTGTATTAGCATCAAATTCACTGTTTAAAGATTCAATATGCGATATTCAGAAACGTACAACGCATCTGAAAACACATTTCTACAAACTCACATTAAATGCAATAGTATGTAAGAGGAGCTCGAATAAGTGTGTAATATCGTCATATTCACTGTTTATAGATGGAATTCGCGATATTCAGAAACATATATCACATGTGAAAACACATTTCGGAAATGGAAGAAAAAGTACAAAAGGAACTCGAATAAGGCTGAATTAGCGTAAAATTCACTGTTTAAAGCTTGAATATGCGAAATTCAGAAACGGAAAACATATCCGTAAACAGATTTCTACAATCACACATTAATTGCAATAAAAGCTCGAATAAGTACGTAATATCGTCATATTCACTGCTTATAGATGGATTTCGAGATATTCAGAGACATAAATCACATATGAAAACACATTTAGGAAATTGCATATTAAGTACAAAAAGAACTTGAATAATGCTGTATTAGCATCAAATTCACCGTTTATAGGTAGAATATGTGATATTCAGAAACGTACAACGCATCTGAAAAAACATTTCTACAAACTCACATTAAGTGCAATAGGATGTAAGAGGAGCTCGAATAAGTATGTAATATCGTCATATTCACTGTTTATAGATGGAATTCGCGATATTCAGATACATATATCACATGTGAAAACACATTTCGGAAATGGAAGAAAAAGTACAAAAGGAACTCGAATAAGGCTGAATTAGCGTAAAATTCACTGTTTAAAGCATGAATATGCGAAATTCAGAAACGGACAACACATCCATAAACAGATTTATACAATCACACATTATGTGGAATAGTAATTATGTGGAGCTGGAAAAGTATGAGATATCGTCATATTCATTGTTTATAGAAGGAATTTGCAATATTCAGAAACATAAATCACGTATGAAAACACAATTTGGAAATTGCATATTAAGTACAAAAGGAACTTGAATAATGCTGTATAAGCATCAAATTCACCGTTTATAGGTTGAATATGTGATATTGAGAAACGTGCAACACATCTGAAAACTCATTTCTTCAAACTCACATTAAGTGCAATAGTGTGTAACAGGAGCTCAAATAAGTATGTAATATCGTCATATTCACTGTTTATAGATGGAATTCGCGATGTTCAGAAACATAAATCACATTTGAAAACACATTTCGGAAATAGCACAATAAGTACAAAAGGAACTTTTTATTATGCTGTATTAGTATCAAATTCAGCGTTTATAGGTTGAATATGTGATATTCAGAAACGTGCAACACATCTGAAAACTCATTTCTTCAAACTCACATTAAGTGCAATAGTGTGTAACAGGAGCTCAAATAAGTATGTAATATCGTCATATTCACTGTATATAGATGGAATTCGCGATGATCAGAAACATAAATCGCATATGAAAACACATTTCGGAAATAGCACAATAACTACAAAAAGAACTTGAATTAGGCTGTATTAGTATCAAATTCACTGTTTAAAGATTCTATATGCGATATTCAGAAACGGACAACGCATTTATAAACACATTTCTTCAATCATACATTAAGTGGAATAGTAATCATCTGGAGCTGGAATAAGTTTGTGACATCGTCATAGTCACTGTTTCTAGAAGGAATTTGCAATATTCAGAATCGTAAATCACATAAGAAAACCCATTTAGGAAATTGCACGTTGTGTACAAAAGGAACTTGAATAAGGCTGAATTAGCGTCACATTCAACGTTTATATGTTGAATATGTGATATTCAGAAACGGACAACGCATCTAGAAACACATTTCTACAATCACAAGCTTAAAAGCTCGAATAAGTACGTAATATCGTCATATTCATTGTTTATAGATAGAATTCGCGATGTTCAGAAACATAAATCACATTTGAAAACACATTTCGGAAATAGCACAATAAGTACAAAAGGAACTTTTTATAATGCTGTATTAGCATCAAATTCACCGTTTATAGGTTGAATATGTGATATTCAGAAACGTACAACGCATCTGAAAAAACATTTCTACAAACTCTTATTAAATGCAATAGTATGTAAGAGGAGCTCGTATAAGTATGTAATATCGTCATAGGCTATTCACTGTTTATAGATGGAATTCGCGATATTCAGAAACATATATCACATGTGAAAACACATTTCGGAAATGGAAGAAAAAGTACAAAAGGAACTCGAATAAGGATGAATTAGCGTAAAATTCACTGCTTAAAGCTTGAATATGCGAAAATCAGAAACGGACAACACATCCGTAAACAGATTTCTACAATCACGCATTAATTGCAATAAAAGCTCGAATAAGTACGTAATATCGTCATATTCACTGTTTATAGATGGAATTCGCGATGTTCAGAAACATAAATAACACATTTCGGAAATAGCACAATAAGTACAATAAGAACTCGAATTAGGCTAAATTAGTATCAAATTCACTGTTTAAAGTTTGAATATGCGATATTCAGAAACGTACAACACATCTGAAAACACATTTCTACAAACTCACATTAAATGCAATAGTATGTAACAGGAGCTCGAATAAGTACGTAATATCGTCATATTCACTGTTTATAGATGGAATTCGAGATATTCAGAGACATAAATCACATATGAAAACACATTTAGGAAATTGCATATTAATTACAAAAGGAACTTGAATAATGCTGTATTAGCATCAAATTCACTGTTTATAGTTTCAATATGCGATATTCAGAAACGTACAACGCATCTGAAAAAACATTTCTACAAACTCACATTAAGTGCAGAAGTATGTAAGAGGAGCTCGAATAAGTATGTAATATCGTCATATTCACTGTTTATAGATGGAATTCGCGATGTTGAGAAACATAAATCACATATGAAAACACATTTCAGAAAAAGCACAATAAGTAAAATGAGAACTCGAATTAGGCTATATTAGTATCAAATTCACTGTTTAAAGTTTCAATATGCGATATTCAGAAACGTACAACGCATCTGAAAACACATTTCTACAAACACACATTAAATGCAATAGTATGTAACAGGAGCTCGAATAAGTATGTAATATCGTCATATTAACTGTTTATAGATGGAATTCGAGATATTCAGAGACATAAATCACATATCAAAACACATTTAGGAAATTGCATATTAAGTACAAAAAGAACTTGAATAATGCTGTATCAGCATCAAATTCACCGTTTATAGGTAGAATATGTGATATTCAGAAACGTACAACGCATCTGAAAAAACATTTCTACAAACTCACATTAAGTGCAATAGGATGTAAGAGGAGCTCGAATAAGTATGTAATATCGTCATATTCACTGTTTATAGATGGAATTCGCGATATTCAGATACATATATCACATGTGAAAACACATTTCGGAAATGGAAGAAAAAGTACAAAAGGAACTCGAATAAGGCTGAATTAGCGTAAAATTCACTGTTTAAAGCATGAATATGCGAAATTCAGAAACGGACAACACATCCATAAACAGATTTATACAATCACACATTATGTGGAATAGTAATTATGTGGAGCTGGAAAAGTATGAGATATCGTCATATTCATTGTTTATAGAAGGAATTTGCAATATTCAGAAACATAAATCACGTATGAAAACACAATTTGGAAATTGCATATTAAGTACAAAAGAAACTTGAATAATGCTGTATAAGCATCAAATTCACCGTTTATAGGTTGAATATGTGATATTGAGAAACGTGCAACACATCTGAAAACTCATTTCTTCAAACTCACATTAAGTGCAATAGTGTGTAACAGGAGCTCAAATAAGTATGTAATATCGTCATATTCACTGTTTATAGATGGAATTCGCGATGTTCAGAAACATAAATCACATTTGAAAACACATTTCGGAAATAGCACAATAAGTACAAAAGGAACATTTTATAATGCTGTATTAGCATCAAAATCACCGTTTATAGGTTGAATATGTGATTTTCAGAAACGTACAACGCATCTGAAAAAACATTTCTACAAACTCTTATTAAATGCAATAGTATGTAAGAGGAGCTCGTATAAGTATGTAATATCGTCATATTCACTGTTTATAGATGGAATACGCGATATTCAGTAACATATATCACATGTGAAAACACATTTCGGAAATGGAAGAAAAAGTACAAAAGGAACTCGAATAAGGATGAATTAGCATAAAATTCACTGTCTTAAGCTTGAATATGCGAAATTCAGAAACGGACAACACATCCGTAAACAGATTTCTACAATCACGCATTAATTGCAATAAAAGCTCGAATAAGTACGTAATATCGTCATATTCACTGTTTATAGATGGAATTCGCGATGTTCAGAAACATAAATCACATATTAAAACACATTTCGGAAATAGCACAATAAGTACAATAAGAACTCGAATTAGGCTAAATTAGTATCAAATTCACTGTTTAAAGTTTCGATATGCGAAATTCAGAAACGTACAACGCATCTGAAAACACATTTCTACAAACTCACATTAAATGCAATAGTATGTAACAGGAGCTCGAATAAGTACGTAATATCGACATATTCACTGTTTATAGATGGAATTCGCGATATTCAGAAACATATATCACATGTGAAAACACATTTCGGAAATCGAAGAAAACGTACAAAAGGAACTCGAATAAGGATGAATTAGCGTAAAATTCACTGTTTAAAGCTTGAATATGCGAAATTCAGAAACGGAAAACGCATCCGTAAACAGATTTCTACAATCACACATTAATTGCAATAAAAGCTCGAATAAGTACGTAATATCGTCATATTCACTGTTTATAGATGGAATTCGCGATGTTCAGAAACATAAATCACATATGAAAACACATTTAGGAAATTGCATTTTAATTACAAAAGGAACTTGAATAATGCTGTATTAGCATCAAATTCACTGTTTAAAGTTTCAATATGCGATATTCAGAAACGTACAACGCATCTGAAAAAACATTTCTACAAACTCACATTAAATACAATAGTATGTAAGAGGAGCTCGAATAAGTGTGTAATATCGTCATATTCACTGTTTATAGATGGAATTCGCGATATTCAGAAACATATATCACATGTGAAAACACATTTCGGAAATGGAAGAAAAAGTACAAAAGGAACTCGAATAAGGCTGAATTAGCGTAAAATTCACTGTTTAAAGCTTGAATATGCGAAATTCAGAAACGGAAAACATATCCGTAAACAGATTTCTACAATCACACATTAATTGCAATAAAAGCTCGAATAAGTACGTAATATCGTCATATTCACTGCTTATAGATGGATTTCGAGATATTCAGAGACATAAATCACATATGAAAACACATTTAGGAAATTGCATATTAAGTACAAAAAGAACTTGAATAATGCTGTATTAGCATCAAATTCACCGTTTATAGGTAGAATATGTGATATTCAGAAACGTACAACGCATCTGAAAAAACATTTCTACAAACTCACATTAAGTGCAATAGGATGTAAGAGGAGCTCGAATAAGTATGTAATATCGTCATATTCACTGTTTATAGATGGAATTCGCGATATTCAGATACATATATCACATGTGAAAACACATTTCGGAAATGGAAGAAAAAGTACAAAAGGAACTCGAATAAGGCTGAATTAGCGTAAAATTCACTGTTTAAAGCATGAATATGCGAAATTCAGAAACGGACAACACATCCATAAACAGATTTATACAATCACACATTATGTGGAATAGTAATTATGTGGAGCTGGAAAAGTATGAGATATCGTCATATTCATTGTTTATAGAAGGAATTTGCAATATTCAGAAACATAAATCACGTATGAAAACACAATTTGGAAATTGCATATTAAGGACAAAAGGAACTTGAATAATGCTGTATAAGCATCAAATTCACCGTTTATAGGTTGAATATGTGATATTGAGAAACGTGCAACACATCTGAAAACTCATTTCTTCAAAATCACATTAAGTGCAATAGTGTGTAACAGGAGCTCAAATAAGTATGTAATATCGTCATATTCACTGTTTATAGATGGAATTCGCGATGTTCAGAAACATAAATCACATTTGAAAACACATTTCGGAAATAGCACAATAAGTACAAAAGGAACTTTTTATTATGCTGTATTAGTATCAAATTCAGCGTTTATAGGTTGAATATGTGATATTCAGAAACGTGCAACACATCTGAAAACTCATTTCTTCAAACTCACATTAAGTGCAATAGTGTGTAACAGGAGCTCAAATAAGTATGTAATATCGTCATATTCACTGTATATAGATGGAATTCGCGATGATCAGAAACATAAATCGCATATGAAAACACATTTCGGAAATAGCACAATAACTACAAAAAGAACTTGAATTAGGCTGTATTAGTATCAAATTCACTGTTTAAAGATTCTATATGCGATATTCAGAAACGGACAACGCATTTATAAACACATTTCTTCAATCATACATTAAGTGGAATAGTAATCATCTGGAGCTGGAATAAGTTTGTGACATCGTCATAGTCACTGTTTCTAGAAGGAATTTGCAATATTCAGAATCGTAAATCACATAAGAAAACCCATTTAGGAAATTGCACGTTGTGTACAAAAGGAACTTGAATAAGGCTGAATTAGCGTCACATTCAACGTTTATATGTTGAATATGTGATATTCAGAAACGGACAACGCATCTAGAAACACATTTCTACAATCACAAGCTTAAAAGCTCGAATAAGTACGTAATATCGTCATATTCATTGTTTATAGATAGAATTCGCGATGTTCAGAAACATAAATCACATTTGAAAACACATTTCGGAAATAGCACAATAAGTACAAAAGGAACTTTTTATAATGCTGTATTAGCATCAAATTCACCGTTTATAGGTTGAATATGTGATATTCAGAAACGTACAACGCATCTGAAAAAACATTTCTACAAACTCTTATTAAATGCAATAGTATGTAAGAGGAGCTCGTATAAGTATGTAATATCGTCATAGGCTATTCACTGTTTATAGATGGAATTCGCGATATTCAGAAACATATATCACATGTGAAAACACATTTCGGAAATGGAAGAAAAAGTACAAAAGGAACTCGAATAAGGATGAATTAGCGTAAAATTCACTGCTTAAAGCTTGAATATGCGAAAATCAGAAACGGACAACACATCCGTAAACAGATTTCTACAATCACGCATTAATTGCAATAAAAGCTCGAATAAGTACGTAATATCGTCATATTCACTGTTTATAGATGGAATTCGCGATGTTCAGAAACATAAATAACACATTTCGGAAATAGCACAATAAGTACAATAAGAACTCGAATTAGGCTAAATTAGTATCAAATTCACTGTTTAAAGTTTGAATATGCGATATTCAGAAACGTACAACACATCTGAAAACACATTTCTACAAACTCACATTAAATGCAATAGTATGTAACAGGAGCTCGAATAAGTACGTAATATCGTCATATTCACTGTTTATAGATGGAATTCGAGATATTCAGAGACATAAATCACATATGAAAACACATTTAGGAAATTGCATATTAATTACAAAAGGAACTTGAATAATGCTGTATTAGCATCAAATTCACTGTTTATAGTTTCAATATGCGATATTCAGAAACGTACAACGCATCTGAAAAAACATTTCTACAAACTCACATTAAGTGCAGAAGTATGTAAGAGGAGCTCGAATAAGTATGTAATATCGTCATATTCACTGTTTATAGATGGAATTCGCGATGTTGAGAAACATAAATCACATATGAAAACACATTTCAGAAAAAGCACAATAAGTAAAATGAGAACTCGAATTAGGCTATATTAGTATCAAATTCACTGTTTAAAGTTTCAATATGCGATATTCAGAAACGTACAACGCATCTGAAAACACATTTCTACAAACACACATTAAATGCAATAGTATGTAACAGGAGCTCGAATAAGTATGTAATATCGTCATATTAACTGTTTATAGATGGAATTCGAGATATTCAGAGACATAAATCACATATCAAAACACATTTAGGAAATTGCATATTAAGTACAAAAAGAACTTGAATAATGCTGTATCAGCATCAAATTCACCGTTTATAGGTAGAATATGTGATATTCAGAAACGTACAACGCATCTGAAAAAACATTTCTACAAACTCACATTAAGTGCAATAGGATGTAAGAGGAGCTCGAATAAGTATGTAATATCGTCATATTCACTGTTTATAGATGGAATTCGCGATATTCAGATACATATATCACATGTGAAAACACATTTCGGAAATGGAAGAAAAAGTACAAAAGGAACTCGAATAAGGCTGAATTAGCGTAAAATTCACTGTTTAAAGCATGAATATGCGAAATTCAGAAACGGACAACACATCCATAAACAGATTTATACAATCACACATTATGTGGAATAGTAATTATGTGGAGCTGGAAAAGTATGAGATATCGTCATATTCATTGTTTATAGAAGGAATTTGCAATATTCAGAAACATAAATCACGTATGAAAACACAATTTGGAAATTGCATATTAAGTACAAAAGAAACTTGAATAATGCTGTATAAGCATCAAATTCACCGTTTATAGGTTGAATATGTGATATTGAGAAACGTGCAACACATCTGAAAACTCATTTCTTCAAACTCACATTAAGTGCAATAGTGTGTAACAGGAGCTCAAATAAGTATGTAATATCGTCATATTCACTGTTTATAGATGGAATTCGCGATGTTCAGAAACATAAATCACATTTGAAAACACATTTCGGAAATAGCACAATAAGTACAAAAGGAACATTTTATAATGCTGTATTAGCATCAAAATCACCGTTTATAGGTTGAATATGTGATTTTCAGAAACGTACAACGCATCTGAAAAAACATTTCTACAAACTCTTATTAAATGCAATAGTATGTAAGAGGAGCTCGTATAAGTATGTAATATCGTCATATTCACTGTTTATAGATGGAATACGCGATATTCAGTAACATATATCACATGTGAAAACACATTTCGGAAATGGAAGAAAAAGTACAAAAGGAACTCGAATAAGGATGAATTAGCATAAAATTCACTGTCTTAAGCTTGAATATGCGAAATTCAGAAACGGACAACACATCCGTAAACAGATTTCTACAATCACGCATTAATTGCAATAAAAGCTCGAATAAGTACGTAATATCGTCATATTCACTGTTTATAGATGGAATTCGCGATGTTCAGAAACATAAATCACATATGAAAACACATTTCGGAAATAGCACAATAAGTACAATAAGAACTCGAATTAGGCTAAATTAGTATCAAATTCACTGTTTAAAGTTTCGATATGCGAAATTCAGAAACGTACAACGCATCTGAAAACACATTTCTACAAACTCACATTAAATGCAATAGTATGTAACAGGAGCTCGAATAAGTACGTAATATCGACATATTCACTGTTTATAGATGGAATTCGCGATATTCAGAAACATATATCACATGTGAAAACACATTTCGGAAATCGAAGAAAACGTACAAAAGGAACTCGAATAAGGATGAATTAGCGTAAAATTCACTGTTTAAAGCTTGAATATGCGAAATTCAGAAACGGAAAACGCATCCGTAAACAGATTTCTACAATCACACATTAATTGCAATAAAAGCTCGAATAAGTACGTAATATCGTCATATTCACTGTTTATAGATGGAATTCGCGATGTTCAGAAACATAAATCACATATGAAAACACATTTAGGAAATTGCATTTTAATTACAAAAGGAACTTGAATAATGCTGTATTAGCATCAAATTCACTGTTTAAAGTTTCAATATGCGATATTCAGAAACGTACAACGCATCTGAAAAAACATTTCTACAAACTCACATTAAATACAATAGTATGTAAGAGGAGCTCGAATAAGTGTGTAATATCGTCATATTCACTGTTTATAGATGGAATTCGCGATATTCAGAAACATATATCACATGTGAAAACACATTTCGGAAATGGAAGAAAAAGTACAAAAGGAACTCGAATAAGGCTGAATTAGCGTAAAATTCACTGTTTAAAGCTTGAATATGCGAAATTCAGAAACGGAAAACATATCCGTAAACAGATTTCTACAATCACACATTAATTGCAATAAAAGCTCGAATAAGTACGTAATATCGTCATATTCACTGCTTATAGATGGATTTCGAGATATTCAGAGACATAAATCACATATGAAAACACATTTAGGAAATTGCATATTAAGTACAAAAAGAACTTGAATAATGCTGTATTAGCATCAAATTCACCGTTTATAGGTAGAATATGTGATATTCAGAAACGTACAACGCATCTGAAAAAACATTTCTACAAACTCACATTAAGTGCAATAGGATGTAAGAGGAGCTCGAATAAGTATGTAATATCGTCATATTCACTGTTTATAGATGGAATTCGCGATATTCAGATACATATATCACATGTGAAAACACATTTCGGAAATGGAAGAAAAAGTACAAAAGGAACTCGAATAAGGCTGAATTAGCGTAAAATTCACTGTTTAAAGCATGAATATGCGAAATTCAGAAACGGACAACACATCCATAAACAGATTTATACAATCACACATTATGTGGAATAGTAATTATGTGGAGCTGGAAAAGTATGAGATATCGTCATATTCATTGTTTATAGAAGGAATTTGCAATATTCAGAAACATAAATCACGTATGAAAACACAATTTGGAAATTGCATATTAAGGACAAAAGGAACTTGAATAATGCTGTATAAGCATCAAATTCACCGTTTATAGGTTGAATATGTGATATTGAGAAACGTGCAACACATCTGAAAACTCATTTCTTCAAAATCACATTAAGTGCAATAGTGTGTAACAGGAGCTCAAATAAGTATGTAATATCGTCATATTCACTGTATATAGATGGAATTCGCGATGATCAGAAACATAAATCGCATATGAAAACACATTTCGGAAATAGCACAATAACTACAAAAAGAACTTGAATTAGGCTGTATTAGTATCAAATTCACTGTTTAAAGATTCTATATGCGATATTCAGAAACGGACAACGCATTTATAAACACATTTCTTCAATCATACATTAAGTGGAATAGTAATCATCTGGAGCTGGAATAAGTTTGTGACATCGTCATAGTCACTGTTTCTAGAAGGAATTTGCAATATTCAGAATCGTAAATCACATAAGAAAACCCATTTAGGAAATTGCACGTTGTGTACAAAAGGAACTTGAATAAGGCTGAATTAGCGTCACATTCAACGTTTATATGTTGAATATGTGATATTCAGAAACGGACAACGCATCTAGAAACACATTTCTACAATCACAAGCTTAAAAGCTCGAATAAGTACGTAATATCGTCATATTCATTGTTTATAGATAGAATTCGCGATGTTCAGAAACATAAATCACATTTGAAAACACATTTCGGAAATAGCACAATAAGTACAAAAGGAACTTTTTATAATGCTGTATTAGCATCAAATTCACCGTTTATAGGTTGAATATGTGATATTCAGAAACGTACAACGCATCTGAAAAAACATTTCTACAAACTCTTATTAAATGCAATAGTATGTAAGAGGAGCTCGTATAAGTATGTAATATCGTCATAGGCTATTCACTGTTTATAGATGGAATTCGCGATATTCAGAAACATATATCACATGTGAAAACACATTTCGGAAATGGAAGAAAAAGTACAAAAGGAACTCGAATAAGGATGAATTAGCGTAAAATTCACTGCTTAAAGCTTGAATATGCGAAAATCAGAAACGGACAACACATCCGTAAACAGATTTCTACAATCACGCATTAATTGCAATAAAAGCTCGAATAAGTACGTAATATCGTCATATTCACTGTTTATAGATGGAATTCGCGATGTTCAGAAACATAAATAACACATTTCGGAAATAGCACAATAAGTACAATAAGAACTCGAATTAGGCTAAATTAGTATCAAATTCACTGTTTAAAGTTTGAATATGCGATATTCAGAAACGTACAACACATCTGAAAACACATTTCTACAAACTCACATTAAATGCAATAGTATGTAACAGGAGCTCGAATAAGTACGTAATATCGTCATATTCACTGTTTATAGATGGAATTCGAGATATTCAGAGACATAAATCACATATGAAAACACATTTAGGAAATTGCATATTAATTACAAAAGGAACTTGAATAATGCTGTATTAGCATCAAATTCACTGTTTATAGTTTCAATATGCGATATTCAGAAACGTACAACGCATCTGAAAAAACATTTCTACAAACTCACATTAAGTGCAGAAGTATGTAAGAGGAGCTCGAATAAGTATGTAATATCGTCATATTCACTGTTTATAGATGGAATTCGCGATGTTGAGAAACATAAATCACATATGAAAACACATTTCAGAAAAAGCACAATAAGTAAAATGAGAACTCGAATTAGGCTATATTAGTATCAAATTCACTGTTTAAAGTTTCAATATGCGATATTCAGAAACGTACAACGCATCTGAAAACACATTTCTACAAACACACATTAAATGCAATAGTATGTAACAGGAGCTCGAATAAGTATGTAATATCGTCATATTAACTGTTTATAGATGGAATTCGAGATATTCAGAGACATAAATCACATATCAAAACACATTTAGGAAATTGCATATTAAGTACAAAAAGAACTTGAATAATGCTGTATCAGCATCAAATTCACCGTTTATAGGTAGAATATGTGATATTCAGAAACGTACAACGCATCTGAAAAAACATTTCTACAAACTCACATTAAGTGCAATAGGATGTAAGAGGAGCTCGAATAAGTATGTAATATCGTCATATTCACTGTTTATAGATGGAATTCGCGATATTCAGATACATATATCACATGTGAAAACACATTTCGGAAATGGAAGAAAAAGTACAAAAGGAACTCGAATAAGGCTGAATTAGCGTAAAATTCACTGTTTAAAGCATGAATATGCGAAATTCAGAAACGGACAACACATCCATAAACAGATTTATACAATCACACATTATGTGGAATAGTAATTATGTGGAGCTGGAAAAGTATGAGATATCGTCATATTCATTGTTTATAGAAGGAATTTGCAATATTCAGAAACATAAATCACGTATGAAAACACAATTTGGAAATTGCATATTAAGTACAAAAGAAACTTGAATAATGCTGTATAAGCATCAAATTCACCGTTTATAGGTTGAATATGTGATATTGAGAAACGTGCAACACATCTGAAAACTCATTTCTTCAAACTCACATTAAGTGCAATAGTGTGTAACAGGAGCTCAAATAAGTATGTAATATCGTCATATTCACTGTTTATAGATGGAATTCGCGATGTTCAGAAACATAAATCACATTTGAAAACACATTTCGGAAATAGCACAATAAGTACAAAAGGAACATTTTATAATGCTGTATTAGCATCAAAATCACCGTTTATAGGTTGAATATGTGATTTTCAGAAACGTACAACGCATCTGAAAAAACATTTCTACAAACTCTTATTAAATGCAATAGTATGTAAGAGGAGCTCGTATAAGTATGTAATATCGTCATATTCACTGTTTATAGATGGAATACGCGATATTCAGTAACATATATCACATGTGAAAACACATTTCGGAAATGGAAGAAAAAGTACAAAAGGAACTCGAATAAGGATGAATTAGCATAAAATTCACTGTCTTAAGCTTGAATATGCGAAATTCAGAAACGGACAACACATCCGTAAACAGATTTCTACAATCACGCATTAATTGCAATAAAAGCTCGAATAAGTACGTAATATCGTCATATTCACTGTTTATAGATGGAATTCGCGATGTTCAGAAACATAAATCACATATGAAAACACATTTCGGAAATAGCACAATAAGTACAATAAGAACTCGAATTAGGCTAAATTAGTATCAAATTCACTGTTTAAAGTTTCGATATGCGAAATTCAGAAACGTACAACGCATCTGAAAACACATTTCTACAAACTCACATTAAATGCAATAGTATGTAACAGGAGCTCGAATAAGTACGTAATATCGACATATTCACTGTTTATAGATGGAATTCGCGATATTCAGAAACATATATCACATGTGAAAACACATTTCGGAAATCGAAGAAAACGTACAAAAGGAACTCGAATAAGGATGAATTAGCGTAAAATTCACTGTTTAAAGCTTGAATATGCGAAATTCAGAAACGGAAAACGCATCCGTAAACAGATTTCTACAATCACACATTAATTGCAATAAAAGCTCGAATAAGTACGTAATATCGTCATATTCACTGTTTATAGATGGAATTCGCGATGTTCAGAAACATAAATCACATATGAAAACACATTTAGGAAATTGCATTTTAATTACAAAAGGAACTTGAATAATGCTGTATTAGCATCAAATTCACTGTTTAAAGTTTCAATATGCGATATTCAGAAACGTACAACGCATCTGAAAACACATTTCTACAAACTCACATTAAATGCAATAGTATGTAAGAGGAGCTCGAATAAGTATGTAATATCGTCATATTCACTGTTTATAGATGGAATTCGCGATGTTGAGAAACATAAATCACATATGAAAACACATTTCAGAAAAAGCACAATAAGTAAAATGAGAACTCGAATTAGGCTATATTAGTATCAAATTCACTGTTTAAAGTTTCAATATGCGATATTCAGAAACGTACAACGCATCTGAAAACACATTTCTACAAACACACATTAAATGCAATAGTATGTAACAGGAGCTCGAATAAGTATGTAATATCGTCATATTAACTGTTTATAGATGGAATTCGAGATATTCAGAGACATAAATCACATATCAAAACACATTTAGGAAATTGCATATTAAGTACAAAAAGAACTTGAATAATGCTGTATTAGCATCAAATTCACCTTTTATAGGTAGAATATGTGATATTCAGAAACGTACAACGCATCTGAAAAACATTTTTACAAACTCACATTAAGTACAAAAGTATGTAAGAGGAGCTCCAATAAGTATGTAATATCGTCATATTCACTGTTTATAGATGGAATTCGCGATATTCAGAAACATATATCACATGTGAAAACACATTTCGGAAATGGAAGAAAAAGTACAAAAGGAACTCGAATAAGGATGATTTAGCGTAAAATTCACTGTTTAAAGCTTGAATATGCGAAAATCAGAAACGGACAACACATCCGTAAACAGATTTCTACAATCACGCATTAATTACTTTAAAAGCTCGAATAAGTACGTAATATCGTCATATTCACTGTTTATAGATGGAATTCGCGATGTTCAGAAACATAAATCACACATTTAGGAAATAGCACAATAAGTACAATAAGAACTCGAATTAGGCTAAATTAGTATCAAATTCACTGTTTAAAGTATGAATATGCGATATTCAGAAACGTATAACGCATCTGAAAACACATTTCTACAAACTCACATTAAATGCAATAGTATGTAACAGGAGCTCGAATAAGTACGTAATATCGTCATATTCACTGTTTATAGATGGAATTCGAGATATTCAGAGACATAAATCACATATGAAAACACATTTAGGAAATTGCATATTAATTACAAAAGGAACTTGAATAATGCTGTATTAGCATCAAATTCACTGTTTAAAGTTTCAATATGCGATATTCAGAAACGTACAACGCATCTGAAAAAAACATTTCTACAAACTCACATTAAGTGCAATAGTATGTAAGAGGAGCTCGAATAAGTATGTAATATCGTCATATTCACTGTTTATAGATGGAATTCGCGATATTCAGAAACATATATCACATGTGAAAACACATTTCGGAAATGGAAGAAAAAGTACAAAAGGAACTCGAATAAGGCTGAATTAGCGTAAAATTCACTGTTTAAAGCATGCATATGCGAAATTCAGAAACGGACAACACATCCATAAACAGATTTATACAATCACACATTAAGTGGAATAGTAATTATGTGGAGCTGGAAAAGTATGAGATATCGTCATATTCATTGTTTATAGAAGGAATTTGCAATATTCAGAAACATAAATCACGTATGAAAGCACAATTTGGAAATTGCATATTAAGTACAAAAGGAACTTGAATAATGCTGTATAAGCATCAAATTCAGCGTTTATAGGTTGAATATGTGATATTCAGAAACGTGCAACACATCTGAAAACTCATTTCTTCAAACTCACATTAAGTGCAATAGTGTGTAACAGGAGCTCAAATAAGTATGTAATATCGTCATATTCACTGTATATAGATGGAATTCGCGATGATCAGAAACATAAATCGCATATGAAAACACATTTCGGAAATAGCACAATAACTACAAAAAGAACTCGAATTAGGCTGTATTAGTATCAAATTCACTGTTTAAAGATTCTATATGCGATATTCAGAAACGGACAACGCATTTATAAACACATTTCTTCAATCATACATTAAGTGGAATAGTAATCATCTGGAGCTGGAATAAGTTTGTGACATCGTCATAGTCACTGTTTCTAGAAGGAATTTGCAATATTCAGAATCGTTAATCACATAAGAAAACCCATTTAGGAAAATGCACGTTGTGTAAAAAAGGAACTTGAATAAGGCTGAATTAGCGTCACATTCAACGTTTATATGTTGAATATGTGATATTCAGAAACGGACAACGCATCTAGAAACACATTTCTACAATCACACATTAATTGCAATAAAAGCTCGAATAAGTACGTAATATCGTCATATTCACTGTTTATAGATGGAATTCGCGATGTTCAGAAACATAAATCACATTTGAAAACACATTTCGGAAATAGCACAATAAGTACAAAAGCAACTTTTTATAATGCTGTTTTAGCATCAAATTCACCGTTTATAGGTTGAATATGTGATATTCAGAAACGTACAACGCATCTGAAAAAACATTTCTACAAACTCTTATTAAATGCAATAGTATGTAAGAGGAGCTCGTATAAGTATGTAATATCGTCATATTCACTGTATATAGATGGAATTCGCGATGATCAGAATCATAAATCACATATGAAAACACATTTCGGAAATAGCACAATAACTACAAAAAGAACTCGAATTAGGCTGTATTAGTATCAAATTCACTGTTTAAAGATTCTATATGCGATATTCAGAAACGGACAACGCATTTATAAACACATTTCTTCAATCATACATTAAGTGGAATAGTAATCATCTGGAGCTGGAATAAGTTTGTGACATCGTCATAGTCACTGTTTCTAGAAGGAATTTGCAATATTCAGAATCGTAAATCACATAAGAAAACCCATTTAGGAAATTGCACGTTGTGTAAAAAAGGAACTTGAATAAGGCTGAATTAGCGTCACATTCAACGTTTATATGTTGAATATGTGATATTCAGAAACGGACAACGCATCTAGAAACACATTTCTACAATCACACATTAATTGCAATAAAAGCTCGAATAAGTACGTAATATCGTCATATTCACTGTTTATAGATGGAATTCGCGATGTTCAGAAACATAAATCACATTTGAAAACACATTTCGGAAATAGCACAATAAGTACAAAAGCAACTTTTTATAATGCTGTTTTAGCATCAAATTCACCGTTTATAGGTTGAATATGTGATATTCAGAAACGTACAACGCATCTGAAAAAACATTTCTACAAACTCTTATTAAATGCAATAGTATGTAAGAGGAGCTCGTATAAGTATGTAATATCGTCATATTCACTGTATATAGATGGAATTCGCGATGATCAGAATCATAAATCACATATGAAAACACATTTCGGAAATAGCACAATAACTACAAAAAGAATTCGAATTAGGCTGTATTAGTATCAAATTCACTGTTTAAAGATTCTATATGCGATATTCAGAAACGGACAACGCATTTATAAAAACATTTCTACAATCACATTAAGTGGAATAGTAATCATCTGGAGCTGGAATAAGTTTGAGACATCGTCATAGTCACTGTTTCAAGAAGGAATTTGCAATATTCAGAATCGTAAATCACATAAGAAAACCCATTTAGGAAATTGCACGTTGTGTACAAAAGGAACTTGAATAAGGCTGAATTAGCGTCACATTCAACGTTTATATGTTGAATATGTGATATTCAGAAACGGGCAACGCATCTAGAAACACATTTCTACAATCACAAGCTTAAAAGCTCGAATAAGTACGTAATATCGTCATATTCATTGTTTATAGATGGAATTCGCGATGTTCAGAAACATAAATCACACATTTCGGAAATAGCACAATAAGTACAATAAGAACTCGAATTAGGCTAAATTAGTATCAAATTCACTGTTTAAAGTTTGAATATGCGATATTCAGAAACGTACAACACATCTGAAAACACATTTCTACAAACTCACATTAAATGCAATAGTATGTAACAGGAGCTCGAATAAGTACGTAATATCGTCATATTCACTGTTTATAGATGGAATTCGAGATATTCAGAGACATAAATCACATATGAAAACACATTTAGGAAATTGCATATTAATTACAAAAGGAACTTGAATAATGCTGTATTAGCATCAAATTCACTGTTTATAGTTTCAATATGCGATAGTCAGAAACGTACAACGCATCTGAAAAAACATTTCTACAAACTCACATTAAGTGCAGAAGTATGTAAGAGGAGCTCGAATAAGTATGTAATATCGTCATATTCACTGTTTATAGATGGAATTCGCGATGTTGAGAAACATAAATCACATATGAAAACACATTTCAGAAAAAGCACAATAAGTATAATGAGAACTCGAATTAGGCTATATTAGTATCAAATTCACTGTTTAAAGTTTCAATATGCGATATTCAGAAACGTACAACACATCTGAAAACACATTTCTACAAACACACATTAAATGCAATAGTATGTAACAGGAGCTCGAATAAGTATGTAATATCGTCATATTAACTGTTTATAGATGGAATTCGAGATATTCAGAGACATAAATCACATATCAAAACACATTTAGGAAATTGCATATTAAGTACAAAAAGAACTTGAATAATGCTGTATTAGCATCAAATTCACCGTTTATAGGTAGAATATGTGATATTCAGAAACGTACAACGCATCTGAAAAAACATTTCTACAAACTCACATTAAGTGCAGAAGTATGTAAGAGGAGCTCGAATAAGTATGTAATATCGTCATATTCACTGTTTATAGATGGAATTCGCGATGTTGAGAAACATAAATCACATATGAAAACACATTTCAGAAAAAGCACAATAAGTATAATGAGAACTCGAATTAGGCTATATTAGTATCAAATTCACTGTTTAAAGTTTCAATATGCGATATTCAGAAACGTACAACGCATCTGAAAAAACATTTCTACAAACTCACATTAAGTGCAGAAGTATGTAAGAGGAGCTCGAATAAGTATGTAATATCGTCATATTCACTGTTTATAGATGGAATTCGCGATATTAAGAAACATATATCACATGTGAAAACACATTTCGGAAATTGAAGAAAAAGTACAAATGGAACTCGAATAAGGATGAATTAGCGTAAAATTCTCTTTTAAAGCTTGAATATGCGAAATTCAGAAACGGAAAACATATCCGTAAACAGATTTCTACAATCACACATTAATTGCAATAAAAGCTCGATTAAGTACGTAATATCGTCATATTAACTGTTTATAGATGGAATTCGAGATATTCAGAGACATAAATCACATATGAAGACACATTTAGGAAATTGCATATTAATTACAAAAGGAACTTGAATAATGCTGTATTAGCATCAAATTCACTGTTTAAAGATTCAATATGCTATATTCAGAAACGTACAACGCATCTGAAAACACATTTCTACAAACTCACATTAAATGCAATAGTATGTAAGAGGAGCTCGAATAAGTGTGTAATATCGTCATATTCACTGTTTATAGATGGAATTCGCGATATTCAGAAACATATATCACATGTGAAAACACATTTCGGAAATGGAAGAAAAAGTACAAAAGGAACTCGAATAAGGCTGAATTAGCGTAAAATTCACTGTTTAAAGCTTGAATATGCGAAATTCAGAAACGGAAAACATATCCGTAAACAGATTTCTACAATCACACATTAATTGCAATAAAAGCTCGAATAAGTACATAATATCGTCATATTCACTGTTTATAGATGGATTTCGAGATATTCAGAGACATAAATCACATATGAAAACACATTTAGGAAATTGCATATTAAGTACAAAAAGAACTTGAATAATGCTGTATTAGCATCAAATTCACCGTTTATAGGTAGAATATGTGATATTCAGAAACGTACAACGCATCTGAAAAAACATTTCTACAAACTCACATTAAGTGCAATAGGATGTAAGAGGAGCTCGAATAAGTATGTAATATCGTCATATTCACTGTTTATAGATGGAATTCGCGATATTCAGATACATATATCACATGTGAAAACACATTTCGGAAATGGAAGAAAAAGTACAAAAGGAACTCGAATAAGGCTGAATTAGCGTAAAATTCACTGTTTAAAGCATGAATATGCGAAATTCAGAAACGGACAACACATCCATAAACAGATTTATACAATCACACATTATGTGGAATAGTAATTATGTGGAGCTGGAAAAGTATGAGATATCGTCATATTCATTGTTTATAGAAGGAATTTGCAATATTCAGAAACATAAATCACGTATGAAAACACAATTTGGAAATTGCATATTAAGTACAAAAGGAACTTGAATAATGCTGTATAAGCATCAAATTCACCGTTTATAGGTTGAATATGTGATATTGAGAAACGTGCAACACATCTGAAAACTCATTTCTTCAAACTCACATTAAGTGCAATAGTGTGTAACAGGAGCTCAAATAAGTATGTAATATCGTCATATTCACTGTATATAGATGGAATTCGCGATGATCAGAAACATAAATCGCATATGAAAACACATTTCGGAAATAGCACAATAACTACAAAAAGAACTCGAATTAGGCTGTATTAGTATCAAATTCACTGTTTAAAGATTCTATATGCGATATTCAGAAACGGACAACGCATTTATAAACACATTTCTTCAATCATACATTAAGTGGAATAGTAATCATCTGGAGCTGGAATAAGTTTGTGACATCGTCATAGTCACTGTTTCTAGAAGGAATTTGCAATATTCAGAATCGTAAATCACATAAGATAACCCATGCTGTATTAGTATCAAATTCAGCGTTTATAGGTTTAATATGTGATATTCAGAAACGTGCAACACATCTGAAAACTCATTTCTTCAAACTCACATTAAGTGCAATAGTGTGTAACAGGAGCTCAAATAAGTATGTAATATCGTCATATTCGCTGTATATAGATGGAATTCGCGATGATCAGAAACATAAATCGCATATGAAAACACATTTCGGAAATAGCACAATAACTACAAAAAGAACTCGAATTAGGCTGTATTAGTATCAAATTCACTGTTTAAAGATTCTATATGCGATATTCAGAAACGGACAACGCATTTATAAACACATTTCTTCAATCAAACATTAAGTGGAATAGTAATCATCTGGAGCTGGAATAAGTTTGTGACATCGTCATAGTCACTGTTTCTAGAAGGAATTTGCAATATTCAGAATCGTAAATCACATAAGAAAACCCATTTAGGAAATTGCACGTTGTGTACAAAAGGAACTTGAATAAGGCTGAATTAGCGTCACATTCAACGTTTATATGTTGAATATGTGATATTCAGAAACGGACAACGCATCTAGAAACACATTTCTACAATCCCAAGCTTAAAAGCTCGAATAAGTACGTAATATCGTCATATTCACTGTTTATAGATAGAATTCGCGATGTTCAGAAACACAAATCACATTTGAAAACACATTTCGGAAATAGCACAATAAGTACAAAAGGAACTTTTTATAATGCTGTATTAGCATCAAATTCACCGTTTATAGGTTGAATATGTGATGTTCAGAAACGTACAACGCATCTGAAAAAACATTTCTACAAACTCTTATTAAATGCAATAGTATGTAAGAGGAGCTCGTATAAGTATGTAATATCGTCATATTCACTGTTTATAGATGGAATTCGCGATATTCAGAAACATATATCACATGTGAAAACACATTTCGGAAATGGAAGAAAAAGTACAAAAGGAACTCGAATAAGGATGAATTAGCGTAAAATTCACTGCTTAAAGCTTGAATATGCGAAAATCAGATACGGACAACACATCCGTAAACAGATTTCTACAATCACGCATTAATTGCAATAAAAGCTCGAATAAGTACGTAATATCGTCATATTCACTGTTTATAGATGGAATTCGCGATGTTCAGAAACATAAATAACACATTTCGGAAATAGCACAATAAGTACAATAAGAACTCGAATTAGGCTAAATTAGTATCAAATTCACTGTTTAAAGTTTGAATATGCGATATTCAGAAACGTACAACACATCTGAAAACACATTTCTACAAACTCACATTAAATGCAATAGTATGTAACAGGAGCTCGAATAAGTACGTAATATCGTCATATTCACTGTTTATAGATGGAATTCGAGATATTCAGAGACATAAATCACATATGAAAACACATTTAGGAAATTGCATATTAATTACAAAAGGAACTTGAATAATGCTGTATTAGCATCAAATTCACTGTTTAAAGATTCAATATGCGATATTCAGAAACGTACAACGCATCTGAAAACACATTTCTACAAACTCACATTAAATGCAATAGTATGTAAGAGGAGCTCGAATAAGTGTGTAATATCGTCATATTCACTGTTTATAGATGGAATTCGCGATATTCAGAAACATATATCACATGTGAAAACACATTTCGGAAATGGAAGAAAAAGTACAAAAGGAACTCGAATAAGGCTGAATTAGCGTAAAATTCACTGTTTAAAGCTTGAATATGCGAAATTCAGAAACGGAAAACATATCCGTAAACAGATTTCTACAATCACACATTAATTGCAATAAAAGCTCGAATAAGTACGTAATATCGTCATATTCACTGTTTATAGATGGATTTCGAGATATTCAGAGACATAAATCACATATGAAAACACATTTAGGACATTGCATATTAAGTACAAAAAGAACTTGAATAATGCTGTATTAGCATCAAATTCACCGTTTATAGGTAGAATTTGTGATATTCAGAAACGTACAACGCATCTGAAAAAACATTTCTACAAACTCACATTAAGTGCAATAGGATGTAAGAGGAGCTCGAATAAGTATGTAATATCGTCATATTCACTGTTTATAGATGGAATTCGCGATATTCAGATACATATATCACATGTGAAAACACATTTCGGAAATGGAAGAAAAAGTACAAAAGGAACTCGAATAAGGCTGAATTAGCGTAAAATTCACTGTTTAAAGCATGAATATGCGAAATTCAGAAACGGACAACACATCCATAAACAGATTTATACAATCACACATTATGTGGAATAGTAATTATGTGGAGCTGGAAAAGTATGAGATATCGTCATATTCATTGTTTATAGAAGGAATTTGCAATATTCAGAAACATAAATCACGTATGAAAACACAATTTGGAAATTGCATATTAAGTACAAAAGGAACTTGAATAATGCTGTATAAGTATCAAATTCACCGTTTATAGGTTGAATATGTGATATTGAGAAACGTGCAACACATCTGAAAACTCATTTCTTCAAACTCACATTAAGTGCAATAGTGTGTAACCGGAGCTCAAATAAGTATGTAATATCGTCATATTCACTGTTTATAGATGGAATTCGCGATGTTCAGAAACATAAATCACATTTGAAAACACATTTCGGAAATAGCACAATAAGTACAAAAGGAACTTTTTATAATGCTGTATTAGTATCAAATTCAGCGTTTATAGGTTGAATATGTGATATTCAGAAACGTGCAACACATCTGAAAACTCATTTCTTCAAACTCACATTAAGTGCAATAGTGTGTAACAGGAGCTCAAATAAGTATGTAATATCGTCATATTCACTGTATATAGATGGAATTCGCGATGATCAGAAACATAAATCGCATATGAAAACACATTTCGGAAATAGCACAATAACTACAAAAAGAACTCGAATTAGGCTGTATTAGTATCAAATTCACTGTTTAAAGATTCTATATGTGATATTCAGAAACGGACAACGCATTTATAAACACATTTCTTCAATCATACATTAAGTGGAATAGTAATCATCTGGAGCTGGAATAAGTTTGTGACATCGTCATAGTCACTGTTTCTAGAAGGAATTTGCAATATTCAGAATCGTAAATCACATAAGAAAACCCATTTAGGAAATTGCACGTTGTGTACAAAAGGAACTTGAATAAGGCTGAATTAGCGTCACATTCAACGTTTATATGTTGAATATGTGATATTCAGAAACGGACAACGCATCTAGAAACACATTTCTACAATCACAAGCTTAAAAGCTCGAATAAGTACGTAATATCGTCATATTCACTGTTTATAGATAGAATTCGCGATGTTCAGAAACATAAATCACATTTGAAAACACATTTCGGAAATAGCACAATAAGTACAAAAGGAACTTTTTATAATGCTGTATTAGCATCAAATTCACCGTTTATAGGTTGAATATGTGATATTCAGAAACGTACAACGCATCTGAAAAAACATTTCTACAAACTCTTATTAAATGCAATAGTATGTAAGAGGAGCTCGTATAAGTATGTAATATCGTCATATTCACTGTTTATAGATGGAATTCGCGATATTCAGAAACATATATCACATGTGAAAACACATTTCGGAAATGGAAGAAAAAGTACAAAAGGAACTCGAATAAGGATGAATTAGCGTAAAATTCACTGCTTAAAGCTTGAATATGCGAAAATCAGAAACGGACAACACATCCGTAAACAGATTTCTACAATCACGCATTAATTGCAATAAAAGCTCGAATAAGTACGTAATATCGTCATATTCACTGTTTATAGATGGAATTCGCGATGTTCAGAAACATAAATAACACATTTCGGAAATAGCACAATAAGTACAATAAGAACTCGAATTAGGCTAAATTAGTATCAAATTCACTGTTTAAAGTTTGAATATGCGATATTCAGAAACGTACAACACATCTGAAAACACATTTCTACAAACTCACATTAAATGCAATAGTATGTAACAGGAGCTCGAATAAGTACGTCATATTCACTGTTTATAGATGGAATTCGAGATATTCAGAGACATAAATCACATATGAAAACACATTTAGGAAATTGCATATTAATTACAAAAGGAACTTGAATAATGCTGTATTAGCATCAAATTCACTGTTTATAGTTTCAATATGCGATATTCAGAAACGTACAACGCATCTGAAAAAACATTTCTACAAACTCACATTAAGTGCAGAAGTATGTAAGAGGAGCTCGAATAAGTATGTAATATCGTCATATTCACTGTTTATAGATGGAATTCGCGATGTTGAGAAACATAAATCACATATGAAAACACATTTCAGAAAAAGCACAATAAGTAAAATGAGAACTCGAATTAGGCTATATTAGTATCAAATTCACTGTTTAAAGTTTCAATATGCGATATTCAGAAACGTACAACGCATCTGAAAACACATTTCTACAAACACACATTAAATGCAATAGTATGTAACAGGAGCTCGAATAAGTATGTAATATCGTCATATTAACTGTTTATAGATGGAATTCGAGATATTCAGAGACATAAATCACATATCAAAACACATTTAGGAAATTGCATATTAAGTACAAAAAGAACTTGAATAATGCTGTATTAGCATCAAATTCACCGTTTATAGGTAGAATATGTGATATTCAGAAACGTACAACGCATCTGAAAAAACATTTTTACAAACTCACATTAAGTACAAAAGTATGTAAGAGGAGCTCCAATAAGTATGTAATATCGTCATATTCACTGTTTATAGATGGAATTCGCGATATTAAGAAACATATATCACATGTGAAAACACATTTCGGAAATGGAAGAAAAAGTACAAATGGAACTCGAATAAGGATGAATTAGCGTAAAATTCTCTTTTAAAGCTTGAATATGCGAAATTCAGAAACGGAAAACATATCCGTAAACAGATTTCTACAATCACACATTAATTGCAATAAAAGCTCGAATAAGTACGTAATATCGTCATATTCACTGTTTATAGATGGAATTCGAGATATTCAGAGACATAAATCACATATGAAAACACATTTAGGAAATTGCATATTAATTACAAAAGGAACTTGAATAAAGCTGTATTAGCATCAAATTCACTGTTTAAAGATTCAATATGCGATATTCAGAAACGTACAACGCATCTGAAAACACATTTCTACAAACTCACATTAAATGCAATAGTATGTAAGAGGAGCTCGAATAAGTGTGTAATATCGTCATATTCACTGTTTATAGATGGAATTCGCGATATTCAGAAACATATATCACATGTGAAAACACATTTCGGAAATGGAAGAAAAAGTACAAAAGGAACTCGAATAAGGCTGAATTAGCGTAAAATTCACTGTTTAAAGCTTGAATATGGGAAATTCAGAAACGGAAAACATATCCCTAAACAGATTTCTACAATCACACATTAATTGCAATAAAAGCTCGAATAAGTACGTAATATCGTCATATTCACTGTTTATAGATGGATTTCGAGATATTCAGAGACATAAATCACATATGAAAACACATTTAGGAAATTGCATATTAAGTACAAAAAGAACTTGAATAATGCTGTATTAGCATCAAATTCACCGTTTATAGGTAGAATATGTGATATTCAGAAACGTACAACGCATCTGAAAAAACATTTCTACAAACTCACATTAAGTGCAATAGGATGTAAGAGGAGCTCGAATAAGTATGTAATATCGTCATATTCACTGTTTATAGATGGAATTCGCGATATTCAGATACATATATCACATGTGAAAACACATTTCGGAAATGGAAGAAAAAGTACAAAAGGAACTCGAATAAGGCTGAATTAGCGTAAAATTCACTGTTTAAAGCATGAATATGCGAAATTCAGAAACGGACAACACATCCATAAACAGATTTATACAATCACACATTATGTGGAATAGTAATTATGTGGAGCTGGAAAAGTATGAGATATCGTCATATTCATTGTTTATAGAAGGAATTTGCAATATTCAGAAACATAAATCACGTATGAAAACACAATTTGGAAATTGCATATTAAGGACAAAAGGAACTTGAATAATGCTGTATAAGCATCAAATTCACCGTTTATAGGTTGAATATGTGATATTGAGAAACGTGCAACACATCTGAAAACTCATTTCTTCAAACTCACATTAAGTGCAATAGTGTGTAACCGGAGCTCAAATAAGTATGTAATATCGTCAAATTCACTGTTTATAGATGGAATTCGCGATGTTCAGAAACATAAATCACATTTGAAAACACATTTCGGAAATAGCACAATAAGTACAAAAGGAACTTTTTATTATGCTGTATTAGTATCAAATTCAGCGTTTATAGGTTGAATATGTGATATTCAGAAACGTGCAACACATCTGAAAACTCATTTCTTCAAACTCACATTAAGTGCAATAGTGTGTAACAGGAGCTCAAATAAGTATGCAATATCGTCATATTCACTGTATATAGATGGAATTCGCGATGATCAGAAACATAAATCGCATATGAAAACACATTTCGGAAATAGCACAATAACTACAAAAAGAACTTGAATTAGGCTGTATTAGTATCAAATTCACTGTTTAAAGATTCTATATGCGATATTCAGAAACGGACAACGCATTTATAAACACATTTCTTCAATCATACATTAAGTGGAATAGTAATCATCTGGAGCTGGAATAAGTTTGTGACATCGTCATAGTCACTGTTTCTAGATGGAATTTGCAATATTCAGAATCGAAAATCACATAAGAAAACCCATTTAGGAAATTGCACGTTGTGTACAAAAGGAACTTGAATAAGGCTGAATTAGCGTCACATTCAACGTTTATATGTTGAATATGTGATATTCAGAAACGGACAACGCATCTAGAAACACATTTCTACAATCACAAGCTTAAAAGCTCGAATAAGTACGTAATATCGTCATATTCACTGTTTATAGATGGAATTCGCGATGTTCAGAAACATAAATAACACATTTCGGAAATAGCACAATAAGTACAATAAGAACTCGAATTAGGCTAAATTAGTATCAAATTCACTGTTTAAAGTTTGAATATGCGATATTCAGAAACGTACAACACATCTGAAAACACATTTCTACAAACTCACATTAAATGCAATAGTACGTAACAGGAGCTCGAATAAGTACGTAATATCGTCATATTCACTGTTTATAGATGGAATTCGAGATATTCAGAGACATAAATCACATATGAAAACACATTTAGGAAATTGCATATTAAGTACAAAAAGAACTTGAATAATGCTGTATTAGCATCAAATTCACTGTTTATAGTTTCAATATGCGATATTCAGAAACGTACAACGCATCTGAAAAAACATTTCTACAAACTCACATTAAGTGCAGAAGTATGTAAGAGGAGCTCGAATAAGTATGTAATATCGTCATATTCACTGTTTATAGATGGAATTCGCGATGTTGAGAAACATAAATCACATATGAAAACACATTTCAGAAAAAGCACAATAAGTAAAATGAGAACTCGAATTAGGCTATATTAGTATCAAATTCACTGTTTAAAGTTTCAATATGCGATATACAGAAACGTACAACGCATCTGAAAACACATTTCTACAAACTCACATTAAATATTCAGAAACGTACAACGCATCTGAAAACACATTTCTACAAACTCACATTAAATGCAATAGTATGTAAGAGGAGCTCGAATAAGAATGTAATATCGTCATATTCACTGTTTATAGATGGAATTCGCGATGTTGAGAAACATAAATCACATATGAAAACACATTTCAGAAAAAGCACAATAAGTAAAATGAGAACTCGAATTAGGCTATATTAGTATCAAATTCACTGTTTAAAGTTTCAATATGCGTTATTCAGAAACGTACAACGCATCTGAAAACACATTTCTACAAACACACATTAAATGCAATAGTATGTAACAGGAGCTCGAATAAGTATGTAATATCGTCATATTAACTGTTTATAGATGGAATTCGAGATATTCAGAGACATAAATCACATATCAAAACACATTTAGGAAATTGCATATTAAGTACAAAAAGAACTTGAATAATGCTGTATTAGCATCAAATTCACCGTTTGTAGGTAGAATATGTGATATTCAGAAACGTACAACGCATCTGAAAAAACATTTCTACAAACTCACATTAAGTACAAAAGTATGTAAGAGGAGCTCCAATAAGTATGTAATATCGTCATATTCACTGTTTATAGATGGAATTCGCGATATTAAGAAACATATATCACATGTGAAAACACATTTCGGAAATGGAAGAAAAAGTACAAATGGAACTCGAATAAGGATGAATTAGCGTAAAATTCACTTTTAAAGCTTGAATATGCGAAATTCAGAAACGGAAAACATATCCGTAAACAGATTTCTACAATCACACATTAATTGCAATAAAAGCTCGAATAAGTACGTAATATCGTCATATTCACTGTTTATAGATGGAATTCGAGATATTCAGAGACATAAATCACATATGAAAACACATTTAGGAAATTGCATATTAATTACAAAAGGAACTTGAATAATGCTGTATTAGCATCAAATTCACTGTTTAAAGATTCAATATGCGATATTCAGAAACGTACAACGCATCTGAAAACACATTTCTACAAACTCACATTAAATGCAATAGTATGTAAGAGGAGCTCGAATAAGTGTGTAATATCGTCATATTCACTGTTTATAGATGGAATTCGCGATATTCAGAAACATATATCACATGTGAAAACACATTTCGGGAATGGAAGAAAAAGTACAAAAGGAACTCGAATAAGGCTGAATTAGCGTAAAATTCACTGTTTAAAGCTTGAATATGCGAAATTCAGAAACGGAAAACATATCCGTAAACAGATTTCTACAATCACACATTAATTGCAATAAAAGCTCGAATAAGTACGTAATATCGTCATATTCACTGTTTATAGATGGAATTCGAGATATTCAGAGACATAAATCACATATGAAAACACATTTAGGAAATTGCATATTAAGTACAAAAAGAACTTGAATAATGCTGTATTAGCATCAAATTCACCGTTTATAGGTAGAATATGTGATATTCAGAAACGTACAACGCATCTGAAAAAACATTTCTACAAACTCACATTAAGTGCAATAGGATGTAAGAGGAGCTCGAATAAGTATGTAATATCGTCATATTCACTGTTTATAGATGGAATTCGCGATGTTCAGAAACATAAATCACATATGAAAACACATTTCGGAAATAGCACAATAAGTACAATAAGAACTCGAATTAGGCTAAATTAGTATCAAATTCACTGTTTAAAGTTTCGATATGCGAAATTCAGAAACGTACAACGCATCTGAAAACACATTTCTACAAACACATATTAAATGCAATAGTATGTAACAGGAGCTCGAATAAGTATGTAATATCGTCATATTCACTGTTTATAGATGGAATTCGCGATGTTCAGAAACATAAATCACATATGAAAACACATTTCAGAAAATGCACAATAAGTAAAATGAGAAATCGAATTAGGCTATATTAGTATCAAATTCACTGTTTAAAGTTTCAGTATGCGATATTCAGAAACGTACAACGCATCTGAAAACACATTTCTACAAACACATATTAAATGCAATAGTATGTAACAGGAGCTCGAATAAGTATGTAATATCGTCATATTCACTGTTTATAGATGGAATTCGAGATATTCAGAGACATAAATCACATATCAAAACACATTTAGGAAATTGCATATTAAGTAGAAAAAGAACTTGAATAATGCTGTATTAGCATCAAATTCACCGTTTATAGGTTGAATATGTGATATTCAGAAACGTACAACGCATCTGAAAAAACATTTCTACAAACTCACATTAAGTGCAATAGGATGTAAGAGGAGCTCGAATAAGTATGTAATATCGTCATATTCACTGTATATAGATGGAATTCGCGATATTCAGAAACATATATCACATGTGAAAACACATTTCGGAAATGGAAGAAAAAGTACAAAAGGAACTCGAATAAGGCTGAATTAGCGTAAAATTGACTGTTTAAAGCATGAATATGCGAAATTCAGAAACGGAGAACACATCCATAAACAGATTTATACAATCACACATTAAGTGGAATATTAATTATGTGGAGCTGGAAAAGTATGAGATATCGTCATATTCATTGTTTATAGAAGGAATTTGCAATATTCAGAAACAAAATCACGTATGAAAACACAATTTGGAAATTGCATATTAAGTACAAAAGGAACTTGAATAATGCTGTATAAGCATCAAATTCACCGTTTATAAATTGAATATGTGATATTGAGAAACGTGCAACAAATCTGAAAACTCATTTCTTCAAACTCACATTAAGTGCAATAGTGTGTAACAGGAGCTCAAATAAGTATGTAATATCGTCATATTCACTGTTTATAGATGGAATTCGCGATGTTCAGAAACATAAATCACATATGAAAACACATTTCGGAAATAGCACAATAACTACAAAAAGAACTCAATTTAGGCTGTATTAGTATCAAATTCACTGTTTAAAGATTCTATATGCGATATTCAGAAACGGACAACGCATTTATAAACACATTTCTACAATCACACATTAAGTGGAATAGTAATCATCTGGAGCTGGAATAAGTTTGAGATATCGTCATATTCACTGTTTCTAGAAGGAATTTGCAATATTCAGAATCGTAAATCACATAAGAAAACACATTAAGGAAATTGCTCATTGTGTACAAAAGGAACTTGAATAAGGCTGAATTTGCGTCACATTCAACGTTTATATGTTGAATATGTGATATTCAGAAACGGACAACGCATCTAGAAACACATTTCTACAATCACACTTTAATTGCAATAAAAGCTCGAATAAGTACGTAATATCGTCATATTCACTGTTTATAGATGGAATTCGCGATGTTCAGAAACATAAATCACATATGAAAACACATTTAGGAAATAGCACAATAAGTACAATAAGAACTCGAATTAGGCTAAATTAGTATCAAATTCACTGTTTAAAGTTTCAATATGCGATATTCAGAAACGTACAACGCATCTGAAAAAAAAATTCTACAAACTCACATTAAGTGCAATAGTATGTAAGAGGAGCTCGAATAAGTATGTAATATCGTCATATTCACTGTTTATAGATGGAATTCGAGATATTCAGAGACATAAATCACATATGAAAACACATTTAGGAAATTGCATATTAAGTACAAAAGGAACTTGAATAATGGTGTATTACGGTCAAATTCACCGTTTATAGGTTAAATATGTAATATTCAGAAACGGACAACGCATTTGAAAACACATTTCTACAAACTCACATTAAGTGCAATAGTATGTAAGAGGAGCTCGAATAAGTATGTAATATCGTCTTATTCACTGTTTATAGATGGAATTCGCGATGTTCAGAAACATAAATCACATATGAAAACACATTTCGGAAAAAGCACAATAAGTACAATGAGAACTCGAATTAGGCTATATTAGTATCAAATTCACTGTTTAAAGTTTCAATATGCGATATTCAGAAACGTACAACTCATCTGAAAACACATTTCTACAAACACACATTAAATGCAATAGTATGTAACAGGAGCTCGAATAAGTATGTAATATCGTCATATTCACTGTTTATAGATGGAATTCGAGATATTCAGAGACATAAATCACATATCAAAACACATTTAGGAAATTGCATATTAAGTACAAAAGGAACTTTTTATAATGCTGTATTAGCATCAAATTCACCGTTTATAGGTTGAATATGTGATATTCAGAAACGTACAACGCATCTGAAAAAACATTTCTACAAACTCTCATTAAATGCAATAGTATGTAAGAGGAGCTCGTATAAGTATGTAATATCGTCATATTCACTGTTTATAGATGGAATTCGCGATATTCAGAAACAGATATCACATGTGAAAACACATTTCGGAAATGGAAGAAAAAGTACAAAAGGAACTCGAATAAGGATGATTTAGCGTAAAATTCACTGTTTAAAGCTTGAATATGCGAAAATCAGAAACGGACAACACATCCGTAAACAGATTTCTACAATCACGCATTAATTACAATAAAAGCTCGAATAAGTACGTAATATCGTCATATTCACTGTTTGTAGATGGAATTCGCGATGTTCAGAAACATAAATCACACATTTCGGAAATAGCACAATAAGTACAATAAGAACTCGAATTAGGCTAAATTAGTATCAAATTCACTGTTTAAAGTATGAATATGCGATATTCAGAAACGTACAACGCATCTGAAAACACATTTCTACAAACTCACATTAAATGCAATAGTATGTAACAGGAGCTCGAATAAGTACGTAATATCGTCATATTCACTGTTTATAGATGGAATTCGAGATATTCAGAGACATAAATCACATATGAAAACACATTTAGGAAATTGCATATTAATTACAAAAGGAACTTGAATAATGCTGTATTAGCATCAAATTCACTGTTTAAAGTTTCAATATGCGATATTCAGAAACGTACAACGCATCTGAAAAAAACATTTCTACAAACTCACATTAAGTGCAATAGTATGTAAGAGGAGCTCGAATAAGTATGTAATATCGTCATATTCACTGTTTATAGATGGAATTCGCGATATTCAGAAACATATATCACATGTGAAAACACATTTCGGAAATGGAAGAAAAAGTACAAAAGGAACTCGAATAAGGCTGAATTAGCGTAAAATTCACTGTTTAAAGCATGCATATGCGAAATTCAGAAACGGACAACACATTCATAAACAGATTTATACAATCACACATTAAGTGGAATAGTAATTATGGGGAGCTGGAAAAGTATGAGATATCGTCATATTCATTGTTTATAGAAGGAATTTGCAATATTCAGAAACATAAATCACGTATGAAACCACAATTTGGAAATTGCATATTAAGTACAAAAGGAACTTGAATAATGCTGTATAAGCATCAAATTCAGCGTTTATAGGTTGAATATGTGATATTCAGAAACGTGCAACACATCTGAAAACTCATTTCTTCAAACTCACATTAAGTGCAATAGTGTGTAACAGGAGCTCAAATAAGTATGTAATATCGTCATATTCACTGTATATAGATGGAATTCGCGATGATCAGAAACATAAATCGCATATGAAAACACATTTCGGAAATAGCACAATAACTACAAAAAGAACTCGAATTAGGCTGTATTAGTATCAAATTCACTGTTTAAAGATTCTATATGCGATATTCAGAAACGGACAACGCATTTATAAACACATTTCTTCAATCATACATTAAGTGGAATAGTAATCATCTGGAGCTGGAATAAGTTTGTGACATCGTCATAGTCACTGTTTCTAGAAGGAATTTGCAATATTCAGAATCGTAAATCACATAAGAAAACCCATTTAGGAAATTGCACGTTGTGTAAAAAAGGATCTTGAATAAGGCTGAATTAGCGTCACATTCAACGTTTATATGTTGAATATGTGATATTCAGAAACGGACAACGCATCTAGAAACACATTTCTACAATCACACATTAATTGCAATAAAAGCTCGAATAAGTACGTAATATCGTCATATTCACTGTTTATAGATGGAATTCGCGTTGTTCAGAAACATAAATCACATTTGAAAACACATTTCGGAAATAGCACAATAAGTACAAAAGCAACTTTTTATAATGCTGTTTTAGCATCAAATTCACCGTTTATAGGTTGAATATGTGATATTCAGAAACGTACAACGCATCTGAAAAAACATTTCTACAAACTCTTATTAAATGCAATAGTATGTAAGAGGAGCTCGTATAAGTATGTAATATCGTCATATTCACTGTATATAGATGGAATTCGCGATGATCAGAATCATAAATCACATATGAAAACACATTTCGGAAATAGCACAATAACTACAAAAAGAATTCGAATTAGGCTGTATTAGTATCAAATTCACTGTTTAAAGATTCTATATGCGATATTCAGAAACGGACAACGCATTTATAAAAACATTTCTACAATCACACATTAAGTGGAATAGTAATCATCTGGAGCTGGAATAAGTTTGAGACATCGTCATAGTCACTGTTTCTAGAAGGAATTTGCAATATTCAGAATCGTAAATCACATAAGAAAACCCATTTAGAAAATTGCACGTTGTGTACAAAAGGAACTTGAATAAGGCTGAATTAGCGTCACATTCAACGTTTATATGTTGAATATGTGATATTCAGAAACGGACAACGCATCTAGAAACACATTTCTACAATCACAAGCTTAAAAGCTCGAATAAGTACGTAATATCGTCATATTCACTGTTTATAGATAGAATTCGCGATGTTCAGAAACATAAATCACATTTGAAAACACATTTCGGAAATAGCACAATAAGTACAAAAGGAACTTTTTATAATGCTGTATTAGCATCAAATTCACCGTTTATAGGTTGAATATGTGATATTCAGAAACGTACAACGCATCTAAAAAAACATTTCTACAAACTCTTATTAAATGCAATAGTATGTAAGAGGAGCTCGTATAAGTATGTAATATCGTCATATTCACTGTTTATAGATGGAATTCGCGATATTCAGAAACATATATCACATGTGAAAACACATTTCGGAAATGGAAGAAAAAGTACAAAAGGAACTCGAATAAGGATGAATTAGCGTAAAATTCACTGTTTAAAGCTTGAATATGCGAAAATCAGAAACGGACAACACATCCGTAAACAGATTTCTACAATCACGCATTAATTGCAATAAATACTCGAATAAGTACGTAATATCGTCATATTCACTGTTTATAGATGGAATTCGCGATGTTCAGAAACATAAATCACACATTTCGGAAATAGCACAATAAGTACAATAAGAACTCGAATTAGGCTAAATTAGTATCAAATTCACTGTTTAAAGTTTCAATATGCGATATTCAGAAACGTACAACGCATCTGAAAACACATTTCTACAAACACACATTAAATGCAATAGTATGTAACAGGAGCTCGAATAAGTATGTAATATCGTCATATTAACTGTTTATAGATGGAATTCGAGATATTCAGAGACATAAATCACATATCAAAAACACATTTAGGAATTTGCATATTAAGTACAAAAAGAACTTGAATAATGCTGTATTAGCATCAAATTCACCGTTTATAGGTAGAATATGTGATATTCAGAAACGTACAACGCATCTGAAAAAACATTTCTACAAACTCACATTAAGTACAAAAGTATGTAAGAGGAGCTCCAATAAGTATGTAATATCGTCATATTCACTGTTTATAGATGGAATTCGCGATATTCAGAAACATATATCACATGTGAAAACACATTTCGGAAATGGAAGAAAAAGTACAAAAGGAACTCGAATAAGGCTGAATTAGCGTAAAATTCACTGTTTAAAGCTTGAATATGCGAAATTCAGAAACGGAAAACATATCCGTAAACAGATTTCTACAATCACACATTAATTGCAATAAAAGCTCGAATAAGTACGTAATATCGTCATATTCACTGTTTATAGATGGAATTCGAGATATTCAGATACATAAATCACATATGAAAACACATTTAGGAAATTGCATATTAAGTACAAAAAGAACTTGAATAATGCTGTATTAGCATCAAATTCACCGTTTATAGGTAGAATATGTGATATTCAGAAACGTACAACGCATCTGAAAAAACATTTCTACAAACTCACATTAAGTGCAATAGGATGTAAGAGGAGCTCGAATAAGTATGTAATATCGTCATATTCACTGTTTATAGATGGAATTCGCGATATTCAGATACATATATCACATGTGAAAACACATTTCGGAAATGGAAGAAAAAGTACAAAAGGAACTCGAATAAGGCTGAATTAGCGTAAAATTGACTGTTTAAAGCATGAATATGCGAAATTCAGAAACGGACAACACATCCATAAACAGATTTATACAATCACACATTAAGTGGAATAGTAATTATGTGGAGCTGGAAAAGTATGAGATATCGTCATATTCATTGTTTATAGAAGGAATTTGCAATATTCAGAAACATGAATCACGTATGAAAACACAATTTGGAAATTGCATATTAAGTACAAAAGGAACTTGAATAATGCTGTATAAGCATCAAATTCACCGTTTATAGGTTGAATATGTGATATTGAGAAACGTGCAACACATCTGAAAACTCATTTCTTCAAACTCACATTAAGTGCAATAGTGTGTAACAGGAGCTCAAATAAGTATGTAATATCGTCATATTCACTGTTTATGGATGGAATTCGCGATGTTCAGAAACATAAATCACATATGAAAACACATTTCGGAAATAGCACAATAACTACAACAAGAACTCAATTTAGGCTGTATTAGTATGAAATTCACTGTTTAAAGATCCTATATGCGATATTCAGAAACGGACAACGCATTTATAAACACATTTCTACAATCACACATTAAGTGGAATAGTAATCATCTGGAGCTGGAATAAGTTTGAGATATCGTCATATTCACTGTTTATAGAAGGAATTTGCAATATTCAGAATCGTGAAACACATAAGAAAACACATTTAGGAAATTGCTCATTGTGTACAAAAGGAACTTGAATAAGGCTGAATTAGCGTCACATTCAACGTTCATATGTTGAATATGTGATATTCAGAAACGGACAACGCATCTAGAAACACATTTCTACAATCACACTTTAATTGCAATAAAAGCTCGAATAAGTACGTAATATCGTCATATTCACTGTTTATAGATGGAATTCGCGATGTTCAGAAACATAAATCACATATGAAAACACATTTCGGAAATAGCACAATAAGTACAATAAGAACTCGAATTAGGCTAAATTAGTATCAAATTCACTGTTTAAAGTTTCAATATGCGATATTCAGAAACGTACAACGCATCTGAAAAAACATTTCTACAAACTCACATTAAGTGCAATAGTATGTGAGAGGAGCTCGAATAAGTATGTAATATCGTCATATTCACTGTTTATAGATGGAATTCGAGATATTCAGAGACATAAATCACATATGAAAACACATTTAGGAAATTGCATATTAAGTACAAAAGGAACTTGAATAATGGTGTATTAGGGTCAAATTCACCGTTTATAGGTTAAATATGTAATATTCAGAAACGGACAACGCATTTGAAAACACATTTCTACAAACTCACATTAAGTGCAATAGTATGTAAGAGGAGCTCGAATAAGTATGTAATATCGTCTTATTCACTGTTTATACAGTGCCTTTTTTTTACTCGTGGCCGGGCGGTCGGCTGGAGGTAGCTGCGAGCTCACAGTGCTTCTCACCGTTCCTGGCTCCCGCCTTTCTCCCCGTCAGTGCACACACACAGCACACCAAACACCAATTTTCTGGTCATGTAATGGCATTTCGTGTACAATATCGGGTTTTTCTGCACTCCAGTATCTGTTGTTTTGTCTCGATACATGAACATGTAAATGAAACCATGCTTCGTCTGTGAAAAAAATTAACTTTGGGTCCATAGAGCCATCATTAACTTTACCCAACACCCAATTGCAGAAATTTACTCTACTCACAGTATCACGTGGTTGAAGTTCCTGAACTACGGTCATCTTATATGGTTTTATTTTCATAAGTTTAGTGGCTTTCCAAGCCGAGAATTGTGAAACACCCGTTTCCTGTGATAACCTACTCAGAGATTTTCTTGGGCTACGTTCTAACTTTTGTCCTATCTCATCGAGTTTTTCCTCTGTAAGCACACGGCTAATTTTTTTTTCTTCTTCTTATCAAGAACAGAACCCGTTTCTCTGAATCTGTGTACAAGTTTACGAACTGTCTCTCTGTGAGGCACAGGGATACCAGGGAATCTGTCTACAAATAGCCGAGTCACTTCTCTACAGAACTCTGTTTGCACATAGGAATCATACATGAATAAACGGTGTGCTAAAGTATACACACGTCTTGGCATTATAACAGAACTATCACAATTTAACCACAAAGAAGAAAACAAGAACCTCCGCTAGCAACGACCGCACATGCACTGACGAGGAGAAAGGCGGGAGCCAGGAACGGTGAGAAGCACTGTGCGCTCGCAGCTTCCTCCAGTCGACCGCCCGGCCACGAGTAAAAAAAAAGGCACTGTAGATGGAATTCGCGATGTTCAGAAACATAAATCACATATGAAAACACATTTCAGAAAATGCACAATAAGTAAAATGAGAAATCGAATTAGGCTATATTAGTATCAAATTCACTGTTTAAAGTTTCAGTATGCGATATTCAGAAACGTACAACGCATCTGAAAACACATTTCTACAAACACATATTAAATGCAATAGTATGTAACAGGAGCTCGAATAAGTATGTAATATCGTCATATTCACTGTTTATAGATGGAATTCGAGATATTCAGAGACATAAATCACATATCAAAACACATTTAGGAAATTGCATATTAAGTACAAAAAGAACTTGAATAATGCTGTATTAGCATCAAATTCACCGTTTATAGGTTGAATATGTGATATTCAGAAACGTACAACGCATCTGAAAAAACATTTCTACAAACTCACATTAAGTGCAATAGGATGTAAGAGGAGCTCGAATAAGTATGTAATATCGTCATATTCACTGTATATAGATGGAATTCGCGATATTCAGAAACATATATCACATGTGAAAACACATTTCGGAAATGGAAGAAAAAGTACAAAAGGAACTCGAATAAGGCTGAATTAGCGTAAAATTGACTGTTTAAAGCATGAATATGCGAAATTCAGAAACGGAGAACACATCCATAAACAGATTTATACAATCACACATTAAGTGGAATAGTAATTATGTGGAGCTGGAAAAGTATGAGATATCGTCATATTCATTGTTTATAGAAGGAATTTGCAATATTCAGAAACATAAATCACGTATGAAAACACAATTTGGAAATTGCATATTAAGTACAAAAGGAACTTGAATAATGCTGTATAAGCATCAAATTCACCGTTTATAGGTTGAATATGTGATATTGAGAAACGTGCAACACATCTGAAAACTCATTTCTTCAAACTCACATTAAGTGCAATAGTGTGTAACAGGAGCTCAAATAAGTATGTAATATCGTCATATTCACTGTTTATAGATGGAATTCGCGATGTTCAGAAACATAAATCACATATGAAAACACATTTCGGAAATAGCACAATAACTACAAAAAGAACTCAATTTAGGCTGTATTAGTATCAAATTCACTGTTTAAAGATTCTATATGCGATATTCAGAAACGGACAACGCATTTATAAACACATTTCTACAATCACACATTAAGTGGAATAGTAATCATCTGGAGCTGGAATAAGTTTGAGATATCGTCACATTCACTGTTTCTAGAAGGAATTTGCAATATTCAGAATCGTAAATCACATAAGAAAACACATTTAGGAAATTGCTCATTGTGTACAAAAGGAACTTGAATAAGGCTGAATTTGCGTCTCATTCAACGTTTATATGTTGAATATGTGATATTCAGAAACGGACAACGCATCTAGAAACACATTTCTACAATCACACTTTAATTGCAATAAAAGCTCGAATAAGTACGTAATATCGTCATATTCACTGTTTATAGATGGAATTCGCGATGTTCAGAAACATAAATCACATATGAAAACACATTTCGGAAAAAGCACAATAAGTACAATTAGAACTCGAATTAGGCTATATTAGTATCAAATTCACTGTTTAAAGTTTCAATATGCGATATTCAGAAACGTACAACTCATCTGAAAACACATTTCTACAAACACACATTAAATGCAATAGTATGTAACAGGAGCTCGAATAAGTATGTAATATCGTCATATTCACTGTTTATAGATGGAATTCGAGATATTCAGAGACATAAATCACATATCAAAACACATTTAGGAAATTGCATATTAAGTACAAAAGGAACTTTTTATAATGCTGTATTAGCATCAAATTCACCGTTTATAGGTTGAATATGTGATATTCAGAAACGTACAACGCATCTGAAAAAACATTTCTACAAACTCTTATTAAATGCAATAGTATGTAAGAGGAGCTCGTATAAGTATGTAATATCGTCATATTCACTGTTTATAGATGGAATTCGCGATATTCAGAAACATATATCACATGTGAAAACACATTTCGGAAATGGAAGAAAAAGTACAAAAGGAACTCGAATAAGGATGAATTAGCGTAAAATTCACTGCTTAAAGCTTGAATATGCGAAAATCAGAAACGGACAACACATCCGTAAACAGATTTCTACAATCACGCATTAATTGCAATAAAAGCTCGAATAAGTACGTAATATCGTCATATTCACTGTTTATAGATGGAATTCGCGATGTTCAGAAACATAAATAACACATTTCGGAAATAGCACAATAAGTACAATAAGAACTCGAATTAGGCTAAATTAGTATCAAATTCACTGTTTAAAGTTTGAATATGCGATATTCAGAAACGTACAACACATCTGAAAACACATTTCTACAAACTCACATTAAATGCAATAGTATGTAACAGGAGCTCGAATAAGTACGTAATATCGTCATATTCACTGTTTATAGATGGAATTCGAGATATTCAGAGACATAAATCACATATGAAAACACATTTAGGAAATTGCATATTAATTACAAAAGGAACTTGAATAATGCTGTATTAGCATCAAATTCACTGTTTATAGTTTCAATATGCGATATTCAGAAACGTACAACGCATCTGAAAAAACATTTCTACAAACTCACATTAAGTGCAGAAGTATGTAAGAGGAGCTCGAATAAGTATGTAATATCGTCATATTCACTGTTTATAGATGGAATTCGCGATGTTGAGAAACATAAATCACATATGAAAACACATTTCAGAAAAAGCACAATAAGTAAAATGAGAACTCGAATTAGGCTATATTAGTATCAAATTCACTGTTTAAAGTTTCAATATGCGATATTCAGAAACGTACAACGCATCTGAAAACACATTTCTACAAACACACATTAAATGCAATAGTATGTAACAGGAGCTCGAATAAGTATGTAATATCGTCATATTAACTGTTTATAGATGGAATTCGCGATGTTCAGAAACATAAATCACATTTGAAAACACATTTCGGAAATAGCACAATAAGTACAAAAGGAACATTTTATAATGCTGTATTAGCATCAAAATCACCGTTTATAGGTTGAATATGTGATTTTCAGAAACGTACAACGCATCTGAAAAAACATTTCTACAAACTCACATTAAGTGCAATAGGATGTAAGAGGAGCTCGAATAAGTATGTAATATCGTCATATTCACTGTTTATAGATGGAATTCGCGATATTCAGATACATATATCACATGTGAAAACACATTTCGGAAATGGAAGAAAAAGTACAAAAGGAACTCGAATAAGGCTGAATTAGCGTAAAATTCACTGTTTAAAGCATGAATATGCGAAATTCAGAAACGGACAACACATCCATAAACAGATTTATACAATCACACATTATGTGGAATAGTAATTATGTGGAGCTGGAAAAGTATGAGATATCGTCATATTCATTGTTTATAGAAGGAATTTGCAATATTCAGAAACATAAATCACGTATGAAAACACAATTTGGAAATTGCATATTAAGTACAAAAGGAACTTGAATAATGCTGTATAAGCATCAAATTCACCGTTTATAGGTTGAATATGTGATATTGAGAAACGTGCAACACATCTGAAAACTCATTTCTTCAAACTCACATTAAGTGCAATAGTGTGTAACAGGAGCTCAAATAAGTATGTAATATCGTCATATTCACTGTTTATAGATGGAATTCGCGATGTTCAGAAACATAAATCACATTTGAAAACACATTTCGGAAATAGCACAATAAGTACAAAAGGAACATTTTATAATGCTGTATTAGCATCAAAATCACCGTTTATAGGTTGAATATGTGATTTTCAGAAACGTACAACGCATCTGAAAAAACATTTCTACAAACTCTTATTAAATGCAATAGTATGTAAGAGGAGCTCGTATAAGTATGTAATATCGTCATATTCACTGTTTATAGATGGAATACGCGATATTCAGTAACATATATCACATGTGAAAACACATTTCGGAAATGGAAGAAAAAGTACAAAAGGAACTCGAATAAGGATGAATTAGCATAAAATTCACTGTCTTAAGCATGAATATGCGAAATTCAGAAACGGACAACACATCCGTAAACAGATTTCTACAATCACGCATTAATTGCAATAAAAGCTCGAATAAGTACGTAATATCGTCATATTACGCGAATTCGCGATGTTCAGAAACATAAATCACATATGAAAACACATTTCGGAAATAGCACAATAAGTACAATAAGAACTCGAATTAGGCTAAATTAGTATCAAATTCACTGTTTAAAGTTTCGATATGCGAAATTCAGAAACGTACAACGCATCTGAAAACACATTTCTACAAACTCACATTAAATGCAATAGTATGTAACAGGAGCTCGAATAAGTACGTAATATCGTCATATTACGCGAATTCGCGATGTTCAGAAACATAAATCACATATGAAAACACATTTCGGAAATAGCACAATAAGTACAATAAGAACTCGAATTAGGCTAAATTAGTATCAAATTCACTGTTTAAAGTTTCGATATGCGAAATTCAGAAACGTACAACGCATCTGAAAACACATTTCTACAAACTCACATTAAATGCAATAGTATGTAACAGGAGCTCGAATAAGTACGTAATATCGACATATTCACTGTTTATAGATGGAATTCGCGATGTTGAGAAACATAAATCACATATGAAAACACATTTCAGAAAAAGCACAATAAGTAAAATGAGAACTCGAATTAGGCTATATTAGTATCAAATTCACTGTTTAAAGTTTCAATATGCGATATTCAGAAACGTACAACGCATCTGAAAACACATTTCTACAAACACACATTAAATGCAATAGTATGTAACAGGAGCTCGAATAAGTATGTAATATCGTCATATTAACTGTTTATAGATGGAATTCGAGATATTCAGCGACATAAATCACATATCAAAACACATTTAGGAAATTGCATATTAAGTACAAAAAGAACTTGAATAATGCTGTATTAGCATCAAATTCACCGTTTGTAGGTAGAATATGTGATATTCAGAAACGTACAACGCATCTGAAAAAACATTTCTACAAACTCACATTAAGTACAAAAGTATGTAAGAGGAGCTCCAATAAGTATGTAATATCGTCATATTCACTGTTTATAGATGGAATTCGCGATATTAAGAAACATATATCACATGTGAAAACACATTTCGGAAATGGAAGAAAAAGTACAAATGGAACTCGAATAAGGATGAATTAGCGTAAAATTCACTTTTAAAGCTTGAATATGCGAAATTCAGAAACGGAAAACATATCCGTAAACAGATTTCTACAATCACACATTAATTGCAATAAAAGCTCGAATAAGTACGTAATATCGTCATATTCACTGTTTATAGATGGAATTCGAGATATTCAGAGACATAAATCACATATGAAAACACATTTAGGAAATTGCATATTAATTACAAAAGGAACTTGAATAATGCTGTATTAGCATCAAATTCACTGTTTAAAGATTCAATATGCGATATTCAGAAACGTACAACGCATCTGAAAACACATTTCTACAAACTCACATTAAATGCAATAGTATGTAAGAGGAGCTCGAATAAGTGTGTAATATCGTCATATTCACTGTTTATAGATGGAATTCGTGATATTCAGAAACATATATCACATGTGAAAACACATTTCGGAAATGGAAGAAAAAGTACAAAAGGAAGTCGAATAAGGCTGAATTAGCGTAAAATTCACTGTTTAAAGCTTGAATATGCGAAATTCAGAAACGGAAAACATATCCGTAAACAGATTTCTACAATCACACATTAATTGCAATAAAAGCTCGAATAAGTACGTAATATCGTCATATTCACTGTTTATAGATGGAATTCGAGATATTCAGAGACATAAATCACATATGAAAACACATTTAGGAAATTGCATATTAAGTACAAAAAGAACTTGAATAATGCTGTATTAGCATCAAATTCACCGTTTATAGGTAGAATATGTGATATTCAGAAACGTACAACGCATCTGAAAAAACATTTCTACAAACTCACATTAAGTGCAATAGGATGTAAGAGGAGCTCGAATAAGTATGTAATATCGTCATATTCACTGTTTATAGATGGAATTCGCGATGTTCAGAAACATAAATCACATATGAAAACACATTTCGGAAATAGCACAATAAGTACAATAAGAACTCGAATTAGGCTAAATTAGTATCAAATTCACTGTTTAAAGTTTCGATATGCGAAATTCAGAAACGTACAACTTATCTGAAAACACATTTCTACAAACTCACATTAAATGCAATAGTATGTAACAGGAGCTCGAATAAGTACGTAATATCGACATATTCACTGTTTATAGATGGAATTCGCGATATTCAGAAACATATATCACATGTGAAAACACATTTCGGAAATCGAAGAAAACGTACAAAAGGAACTCGAATAAGGATGAATTAGCGTAAAAGTCACTGTTTAAAGCTTGAATATGCGAAATTCAGAAACGGAAAACACATCCGTAAACAGATTTCTACAATCACACATTAATTGCAATAAAAGCTCGAATAAGTACGTAATATCGTCATATTCACTGTTTATAGATGGAATTCGCGATGTTCAGAAACATAAATCACATATGAAAACACATTTAGGAAATTGCATTTTAATTACAAAAGGAACTTGAATAATGCTGTATTAGCATCAAATTCACTGTTTAAAGTTTCAATATGCGATATTCAGAAACGTACAACGCATCTGAAAACACATTTCTACAAACTCACATTAAATGCAATAGTATGTAAGAGGAGCTCGAATAAGTATGTAATATCGTCATATTCACAGTTTATAGATGGAATTCGCGATATTCAGAAACATATATCACATGTGAAAACACATTTCGGAAATGGAAGAAAAAGTACAAAAGGAACTCGAATAAGGCTGAATTAGCGTAAAATTGACTGTTTAAAGCATGAATATGCGAAATTCAGAAACGGAGAACACATCCATAAACAGATTTATACAATCACACATTAAGTGGAATAGTAATTATGTGGAGCTGGAAAAGTATGAGATATCGTCATATTCATTGTTTATAGAAGGAATTTGCAATATTCAGAAACATAAATCACGTATGAAAACACAATTTGGAAATTGCATATTAAGTACAAAAGGAACTTGAATAATGCTGTATAAGCATCAAATTCACCGTTTATAGGTTGAATATGTGATATTGAGAAACGTGCAACACATCTGAAAACTCATTTCTTCAAACTCACATTAAGTGCAATAGTGTGTAACAGGAGCTCAAATAAGTATGTAATATCGTCATATTCACTGTTTATAGATGGAATTCGCGATGTTCAGAAACATAAATCACATATGAAAACACATTTCGGAAATAGCACAATAACTACAAAAAGAACTCAATTTAGGCTGTATTAGTATCAAATTCACTGTTTAAAGATTCTATATGCGATATTCAGAAACGGACAACGCATTTATAAACACATTTCTACAATCACACATTAAGTGGAATAGTAATCATCTGGAGCTGGAATAAGTTTGAGATATCGTCACATTCACTGTTTCTAGAAGGAATTTGCAATATTCAGAATCGTAAATCACATAAGAAAACACATTTAGGAAATTGCTCTTTGTGTACAAAAGGAACTTGAATAAGGCTGAATTTGCGTCTCATTCAACGTTTATATGTTGAATATGTGATATTCAGAAACGGACAACGCATCTAGAAACACATTTCTACAATCACACTTTAATTGCAATAAAAGCTCGAATAAGTACGTAATATCGTCATATTCACTGTTTATAGATGGAATTCGCGATGTTCAGAAACATAAATCACATATGAAAACACATTTCGGAAAAAGCACAATAAGTACAATTAGAACTCGAATTAGGCTATATTAGTATCAAATTCACTATTTAAAGTTTCAATATGCGATATTCAGAAACGTACAACACATCTGAAAACACATTTCTACAAACTCACATTAAATGCAATAGTATGTAACAGGAGCTCGAATAAGTACGTAATATCGTCATATTCACTGTTTATAGATGGAATTCGAGATATTCAGAGACATAAATCACATATCAAAACACATTTAGGAAATTGCATATTAAGTACAAAAGGAACTTTTTATAATGCTGTATTAGCATCAAATTCACCGTTTATAGGTTGAATATGTGATATTCAGAAACGTACAACGCATCTGAAAAAACATTTCTACGGTACAAACTCTTATTAAATGCAATAGTATGTAAGAGGAGCTCGTATAAGTATGTAATATCGTCATATTCACTGTTTATAGATGGAATTCGCGATATTCAGAAACATATATCACATGTGAAAACACATTTCGGAAATGGAAGAAAAAGTACAAAAGGAACTCGAATAAGGATGAATTAGCGTAAAATTCACAGCTTAAAGCTTGAATATGCGAAAATCAGAAACGGACAACACATCCGTAAACAGATTTCTATAATCACGCATTAATTGCAATAAAAGCTCGAATAAGTACGTAATATCGTCATATTCACTGTTTATAGATGGAATTCGCGATGTTCAGAAACATAAATAACACATTTCGGAAATAGCACAATAAGTACAATAAGAACTCGAATTAGGCTAAATTAGTATCAAATTCACTGTTTAAAGTTTGAATATGCGATATTCAGAAACGTACAACACATCTGAAAACACATTTCTACAAACTCACATTAAATGCAATAGTATGTAACAGGAGCTCGAATAAGTACGTAATATCGTCATATTCACTGTTTATAGATGGAATTCGAGATATTCAGAGACATAAATCACATATGAAAACACATTTAGGAAATTGCATATTAATTACAAAAGGAACTTGAATAATGCTGTATTAGCATCAAATTCACTGTTTATAGTTTCAATATGCGATATTCAGAAACGTACAACGCATCTGAAAAAACATTTCTACAAACTCACATTAAGTGCAGAAGTATGTAAGAGGAGCTCGAATAAGTATGTAATATCGTCATATTCACTGTTTATAGATGGAATTCGCGATGTTGAGAAACATAAATCACATATGAAAACACATTTCAGAAAAAGCACAATAAGTAAAATGAGAACTCGAATTAGGCTATATTAGTATCAAATTCACTGTTTAAAGTTTCAATATGCGATATTCAGAAACGTACAACGCATCTGAAAACACATTTCTACAAACACACATTAAATGCAATAGTATGTAACAGGAGCTCGAATAAGTATGTAATATCGTCATATTAACTGTTTATAGATGGAATTCGCGATGTTCAGAAACATAAATCACATTTGAAAACACATTTCGGAAATAGCACAATAAGTACAAAAGGAACATTTTATAATGCTGTATTAGCATCAAAATCACCGTTTATAGGTTGAATATGTGATTTTCAGAAACGTACAACGCATCTGAAAAAACATTTCTACAAACTCACATTAAGTGCAATAGGATGTAAGAGGAGCTCGAATAAGTATGTAATATCGTCATATTCGCTGTTTATAGATGGAATTCGCGATATTCAGATACATATATCACATGTGAAAACACATTTCGGAAATGGAAGAAAAAGTACAAAAGGAACTCGAATAAGGCTGAATTAGCGTAAAATTCACTGTTTAAAGCATGAATATGCGAAATTCAGAAACGGACAACACATCCATAAACAGATTTATACAATCACACATTATGTGGAATAGTAATTATGTGGAGCTGGAAAAGTATGAGATATCGTCATATTCATTGTTTATAGAAGGAATTTGCAATATTCAGAAACATAAATCACGTATGAAAACACAATTTGGAAATTGCATATTAAGTACAAAAGGAACTTGAATAATGCTGTATAAGCATCAAATTCACCGTTTATAGGTTGAATATGTGATATTGAGAAACGTGCAACACATCTGAAAACTCATTTCTTCAAACTCACATTAAGTGCAATAGTGTGTAACAGGAGCTCAAATAAGTATGTAATATCGTCATATTCACTGTTTATAGATGGAATTCGCGATGTTCAGAAACATAAATCACATTTGAAAACACATTTCGGAAATAGCACAATAAGTACAAAAGGAACATTTTATAATGCTGTATTAGCATCAAAATCACCGTTTATAGGTTGAATATGTGATTTTCAGAAACGTACAACGCATCTGAAAAAACATTTCTACAAACTCTTATTAAATGCAATAGTATGTAAGAGGAGCTCGTATAAGTATGTAATATCGTCATATTCACTGTTTATAGATGGAATACGCGATATTCAGTAACATATATCACATGTGAAAACACATTTCGGAAATGGAAGAAAAAGTACAAAAGGAACTCGAATAAGGATGAATTAGCATAAAATTCACTGTCTTAAGCATGAATATGCGAAATTCAGAAACGGACAACACATCCGTAAACAGATTTCTACAATCACGCATTAATTGCAATAAAAGCTCGAATAAGTACGTAATATCGTCATATTACGCGAATTCGCGATGTTCAGAAACATAAATCACATATGAAAACACATTTCGGAAATAGCACAATAAGTACAATAAGAACTCGAATTAGGCTAAATTAGTATCAAATTCACTGTTTAAAGTTTCGATATGCGAAATTCAGAAACGTACAACGCATCTGAAAACACATTTCTACAAACTCACATTAAATGCAATAGTATGTAACAGGAGCTCGAATAAGTACGTAATATCGTCATATTACGCGAATTCGCGATGTTCAGAAACATAAATCACATATGAAAACACATTTCGGAAATAGCACAATAAGTACAATAAGAACTCGAATTAGGCTAAATTAGTATCAAATTCACTGTTTAAAGTTTCGATATGCGAAATTCAGAAACGTACAACGCATCTGAAAACACATTTCTACAAACTCACATTAAATGCAATAGTATGTAACAGGAGCTCGAATAAGTACGTAATATCGACATATTCACTGTTTATAGATGGAATTCGCGATGTTGAGAAACATAAATCACATATGAAAACACATTTCAGAAAAAGCACAATAAGTAAAATGAGAACTCGAATTAGGCTATATTAGTATCAAATTCACTGTTTAAAGTTTCAATATGCGATATTCAGAAACGTACAACGCATCTGAAAACACATTTCTACAAACACACATTAAATGCAATAGTATGTAACAGGAGCTCGAATAAGTATGTAATATCGTCATATTAACTGTTTATAGATGGAATTCGAGATATTCAGAGACATAAATCACATATCAAAACACATTTAGGAAATTGCATATTAAGTACAAAAAGAACTTGAATAATGCTGTATTAGCATCAAATTCACCGTTTGTAGGTAGAATATGTGATATTCAGAAACGTACAACGCATCTGAAAAAACATTTCTACAAACTCACATTAAGTACAAAAGTATGTAAGAGGAGCTCCAATAAGTATGTAATATCGTCATATTCACTGTTTATAGATGGAATTCGCGATATTAAGAAACATATATCACATGTGAAAACACATTTCGGAAATGGAGGAAAAAGTACAAATGGAACTCGAATAAGGATGAATTAGCGTAAAATTCACTTTTAAAGCTTGAATATGCGAAATTCAGAAACGGAAAACATATCCGTAAACAGATTTCTACAATCACACATTAATTGCAATAAAAGCTCGAATAAGTACGTAATATCGTCATATTCACTGTTTATAGATGGAATTCGAGATATTCAGAGACATAAATCACATATGAAAACACATTTAGGAAATTGCATATTAATTACAAAAGGAACTTGAATAATGCTGTATTAGCATCAAATTCACTGTTTAAAGATTCAATATGCGATATTCAGAAACGTACAACGCATCTGAAAACACATTTCTACAAACTCACATTAAATGCAATAGTATGTAAGAGGAGCTCGAATAAGTGTGTAATATCGTCATATTCACTGTTTATAGATGGAATTCGCGATATTCAGAAACATATATCACATGTGAAAACACATTTCGGAAATGGAAGAAAAAGTACAAAAGGAAGTCGAATAAGGCTGAATTAGCGTAAAATTCACTGTTTAAAGCTTGAATATGCGAAATTCAGAAACGGAAAACATATCCGTAAACAGATTTCTACAATCACACATTAATTGCAATAAAAGCTCGAATAAGTACGTAATATCGTCATATTCACTGTTTATAGATGGAATTCGAGATATTCAGAGACATAAATCACATATGAAAACACATTTAGGAAATTGCATATTAAGTACAAAAAGAACTTGAATAATGCTGTATTAGCATCAAATTCACCGTTTATAGGTAGAATATGTGATATTCAGAAACGTACAACGCATCTGAAAAAACATTTCTACAAACTCACATTAAGTGCAATAGGATGTAAGAGGAGCTCGAATAAGTATGTAATATCGTCATATTCACTGTTTATAGATGGAATTCGCGATGTTCAGAAACATAAATCACATATGAAAACACATTTCGGAAATAGCACAATAAGTACAATAAGAACTCGAATTAGGCTAAATTAGTATCAAATTCACTGTTTAAAGTTTCGATATGCGAAATTCAGAAACGTACAACGCATCTGAAAACACATTTCTACAAACTCACATTAAATGCAATAGTATGTAACAGGAGCTCGAATAAGTACGTAATATCGACATATTCACTGTTTATAGATGGAATTCGCGATATTCAGAAACATATATCACATGTGAAAACACATTTCGGAAATCGAAGAAAACGTACAAAAGGAACTCGAATAAGGATGAATTAGCGTAAAAGTCACTGTTTAAAGCTTGAATATGCGAAATTCAGAAACGGAAAACACATCCGTAAACAGATTTCTACAATCACACATTAATTGCAATAAAAGCTCGAATAAGTACGTAATATCGTCATATTCACTGTTTATAGATGGAATTCGCGATGTTCAGAAACATAAATCACATATGAAAACACATTTAGGAAATTGCATTTTAATTACAAAAGGAACTTGAATAATGCTGTATTAGCATCAAATTCACTGTTTAAAGTTTCAATATGCGATATTCAGAAACGTACAACTCATCTGAAAACACATTTCTACAAACACACATTAAATGCAACAGTATGTAACAGGAGCTCGAATAAGTATGTAATATCGTCATATTCACTGTTTATAGATGGAATTCGAGATATTCAGAGACATAAATCACATATCAAAACACATTTAGGAAATTGCATATTAAGTACAAAAGGAACTTTTTATAATGCTGTATTAGCATCAAATTCACCGTTTATAGGTTGAATATGTGATATTCAGAAACGTACAACGCATCTGAAAAAACATTTCTACAAACTCTTATTAAATGCAATAGTATGTAAGAGGAGCTCGTATAAGTATGTAATATCGTCATATTCACTGTTTATAGATGGAATTCGCGATATTCAGAAACATATATCACATGTGAAAACACATTTCGGAAATGGAAGAAAAAGTACAAAAGGAACTCGAATAAGGATGAATTAGCGTAAAATTCACTGCTTAAAGCTTGAATATGCGAAAATCAGAAACGGACAACACATAAGTAAACAGATTTCTACAATCACGCATTAATTGCAATAAAAGCTCGAATAAGTACGTAATATCGTAATATTCACTGTTTATAGATGGAATTCGCGATGTTCAGAAACATAAATAACACATTTCGGAAATAGCACAATAAGTACAATAAGAACTCGAATTAGGCTAAATTAGTATCAAATTCACTGTTTAAAGTTTGAATATGCGATATTCAGAAACGTACAACACATCTGAAAACACATTTCTACAAACTCACATTAAATGCAATAGTATGTAACAGGAGCTCGAATAAGTACGTAATATCGTCATATTCACTGTTTATAGATGGAATTCGAGATATTCAGAGACATAAATCACATATGAAAACACATTTAGGAAATTGCATATTAATTACAAAAGGAACTTGAATAATGCTGCATTAGCATCAAATTCACTGTTTATAGTTTCAATATGCGATATTCAGAAACGTACAACGCATCTGAAAAAACATTTCTACAAACTCACATTAAGTGCAGAAGTATGTAAGAGGAGCTCGAATAAGTATGTAATATCGTCATATTCACTGTTTATAGATGGAATTCGCGATGTTGAGAAACATAAATCACATATGAAAACACATTTCAGAAAAAGCACAATAAGTAAAATGAGAACTCGAATTAGGCTATATTAGTATCAAATTCACTGTTTAAAGTTTCAATATGCGATATTCAGAAACGTACAACGCATCTGAAAAAACATTTCTACAAACTCTTATTAAATGCAATAGTATGTAAGAGGAGCTCGTATAAGTATGTAATATCGTCATATTCACTGTTTATAGATGGAATACGCGATATTCAGTAACATATATCACATGTGAAAACACATTTCGGAAATGGAAGAAGAAGTACAAAAGGAACTCGAATAAGGATGAATTAGCATAAAATTCACTGTCTTAAGCATGAATATGCGAAATTCAGAAACGGACAACACATCCGTAAACAGATTTCTACAATCACGCATTAATTGCAATAAAAGCTCGAATAAGTACGTAATATCGTCATATTACGCGAATTCGCGATGTTCAGAAACATAAATCACATATGAAAACACATTTCGGAAATAGCACAATAAGTACAATAAGAACTCGAATTAGGCTAAATTAGTATCAAATTCACTGTTTAAAGTTTCGATATGCGAAATTCAGAAACGTACAACGCATCTGAAAACACATTTCTACAAACTCACATTAAATGCAATAGTATGTAACAGGAGCTCGAATAAGTACGTAATATCGACATATTCACTGTTTATAGATGGAATTCGCGATATTCAGAAACATATATCACATGTGAAAACACATTTCGGAAATCGAAGAAAACGTACAAAAGGAACTCGAATAAGGATGAATTAGCGTAAAATTCACTGTTTAAAGCTTGAATATGCGAAATTCAGAAACGGAAAACGCATCCGTAAACAGATTTCTACAATCACACATTAATTGCAATAAAAGCTCGAATAAGTACGTAATATCGTCATATTCACTGTTTATAGAGGGAATTCGCGATGTTCAGAAACATAAATCACATATGAAAACACATTTAGGAAATTGCATTTTAATTACAAAAGGAACTTGAATAATGCTGTATTAGCATCAAATTCACTGTTTAAAGTTTCAATATGCGATATTCAGAAACGTACAACGCATCTGAAAACACATTTCTACAAACTCACATTAAATGCAATAGTATGTAAGAGGAGCTCGAATAAGTATGTAATATCGTCATATTCACTGTTTATAGATGGAATTCGCGATGTTGAGAAACATAAATCACATATGAAAACACATTTCAGAAAAAGCACAATAAGTAAAATGAGAACTCGAATTAGGCTATATTAGTATCAAATTCACTGTTTAAAGTTTCAATATGCGATATTCAGAAACGTACAACGCATCTGAAAACACATTTCTACAATCACACATTAAATGCAATAGTATGTAACAGGAGCTCGAATAAGTATGTAATATCGTCATATTAACTGTTTATAGATGGAATTCGAGATATTCAGAGACATAAATCACATATCAAAACACATTTAGGAAATTGCATATTAAGTACAAAAAGAACTTGAATAATGCTGTATTAGCATCAAATTCACCGTTTGTAGGTAGAATATGTGATATTCAGAAACGTACAACGCATCTGAAAAAACATTTCTACAAACTCACATTAAGTACAAAAGTATGTAAGAGGAGCTCCAATAAGTATGTAATATCGTCATATTCACTGTTTATAGATGGAATTCGCGATATTAAGAAACATATATCACATGTGAAAACACATTTCGGAAATGGAAGAAAAAGTACAAATGGAACTCGAATAAGGATGAATTAGCGTAAAATTCACTTTTAAAGCTTGAATATGCGAAATTCAGAAACGGAAAACATATCCGTAAACAGATTTCTACAATCACACATTAATTGCAATAAAAGCTCGAATAAGTACGTAATATCGTCATATTCACTGTTTATAGATGGAATTCGAGATATTCAGAGACATAAATCACATATGAAAACACATTTAGGAAATTGCATATTAATTACAAAAGGAACTTGAATAATGCTGTATTAGCATCAAATTCACTGTTTAAAGATTCAATATGCGATATTCAGAAACGTACAACGCATCTGAAAACACATTTCTACAAACTCACATTAAATGCAATAGTATGTAAGAGGAGCTCGAATAAGTGTGTAATATCGTCATATTCACTGTTTATAGATGGAATTCGCGATATTCAGAAACATATATCACATGTGAAAACACATTTCGGAAATGGAAGAAAAAGTACAAAAGGAAGTCGAATAAGGCTGAATTAGCGTAAAATTCACTGTTTAAAGCTTGAATATGCGAAATTCAGAAACGGAAAACATATCCGTAAACAGATTTCTACAATCACACATTAATTGCAATAAAAGCTCGAATAAGTACGTAATATCGTCATATTCACTGTTTATAGATGGAATTCGAGATATTCAGAGACATAAATCACATATGAAAACACATTTAGGAAATTGCATATTAAGTACAAAAAGAACTTGAATAATGCTGTATTAGCATCAAATTCACCGTTTATAGGTAGAATATGTGATATTCAGAAACGTACAACGCATCTGAAAAAACATTTCTACAAACTCACATTAAGTGCAATAGGATGTAAGAGGAGCTCGAATAAGTATGTAATATCGTCATATTCACTGTTTATAGATGGAATTCGCGATGTTCAGAAACATAAATCACATATGAAAACACATTTCGGAAATAGCACAATAAGTACAATAAGAACTCGAATTAGGCTAAATTAGTATCAAATTCACTGTTTAAAGTTTCGATATGCGAAATTCAGAAACGTACAACGCATCTGAAAACACATTTCTACAAACTCACATTAAATGCAATAGTATGTAACAGGAGCTCGAATAAGTACGTAATATCGACATATTCACTGTTTATAGATGGAATTCGCGATATTCAGAAACATATATCACATGTGAAAACACATTTCGGAAATCGAAGAAAACGTACAAAAGGAACTCGAATAAGGATGAATTAGCGTAAAAGTCACTGTTTAAAGCTTGAATATGCGAAATTCAGAAACGGAAAACACATCCGTAAACAGATTTCTACAATCACACATTAATTGCAATAAAAGCTCGAATAAGTACGTAATATCGTCATATTCACTGTTTATAGATGGAATTCGCGATGTTCAGAAACATAAATCACATATGAAAACACATTTAGGAAATTGCATTTTAATTACAAAAGGAACTTGAATAATGCTGTATTAGCATCAAATTCACTGTTTAAAGTTTCAATATGCGATATTCAGAAACGTACAACGCATCTGAAAACACATTTCTACAAACTCACATTAAATGCAATAGTATGTAAGAGGAGCTCGAATAAGTATGTAATATCGTCATATTCACTGTTTATAGATGGAATTCGCGATATTCAGAAACATATATCACATGTGAAAACACATTCCGGAAATGGAAGAAAAAGTACAAAAGGAACTCGAATAAGGCTGAATTAGCGTAAAATTCACTGTTTAAAGCATGAATATGCGAAATTCAGAAACGGACAACACATCCATAAACAGATTTCTACAATCACACATTAAGTGGAATAGTAATTATGTGGAGCTGGAAAAGTATGAGATATCGTCATATTCATTGTTTATTAGAAGGAATTCGCGATGTCCAGAAACATAAATCACATATGAAAACACATTTCGGAAATAGCACAATAACTACAAAAAAAACTCGAATTAGGCTGTATTAGTATCAAATTAACTGTTTAAAGATTCTATATGCGATATTCAGAAACGGACAACGCATTTATAAACACATTTCTACAATCACACATTAAGTGGAATAAAAGCTCGAATAAGTACGTAATATCGTCATATTCACTGTTTATAGATGGAATTCGCGATGTTCAGAAACAAATCACATTTGAAAACACATTTCGGAAATAGCACAATAAGTTCAAAAGGAACTTTTTATAAAGCTGTATTAGCATCAAAATCACCGTTTATAGGTTGAATATGTGATATTCAGAAACGTACAACGCATCTGAAAAAACATTTCTACAAACTCTTATTAAATGCAATAGTATGTAAGAGGAGCTCGTATAAGTATGTAATATCGTCATATTCACTGTTTATAGATGGAATTCGCGATATTCAGAAACATATATCACATGTGAAAACACATTTCGGAAATGGAAGAAAAAGTACAAAAGGAACTCGAACAAGGATGAATTAGCGTAAAATTCACTGTCTAAAGCTTGAATATGCGAAATTCAGAAACGGACAACACATCCGTAAACAGATTTCTACATTCACGCATTAATTGCAATAAAAGCTCGAATAAGTACGTAATATCGTCATATTCACTGTTTATAGATGGAATTCGCGATGTTCAGAAACATAAATCACATATGAAAACACATTTCGGAAATAGCACAATAAGTACAATAAGAACTCGAACTAGGCTAAATTAGTATTATTCACTGTTTAAAGTTTCAATATGCGATATTCAGAAACGTACAACGCATCTGAAAAAACATTTCTACAAACTCACATTTAGTGCAATAGTATGTAAGAGGAGCTCGAATAAGTATGTAATATCGTCATATTCACTGTTTATAGATGGAATTCGCGATATTCAGAAACATATATCACATGTGAAAACACATTTCGGAAATGGAAGAAAAAGTACAAAAGGAACTCGAATAAGGCTGAATTAGCGTAAAATTCACTGTTTAAAGCATGAATATGCGAAATTCAGAAACGGACAACACATCCATAAACAGATTTATACAATCACACATTAAGTGGAATAGTAATTATGTGGAGCTGAAAAAGTATGAGATATCGTCATATTCATTGTTTATACAAGGAATTTGCAATATTCAGAAACATAAATCACGTATGAAAACACAATTTGGAAATTGCATATTAAGTACAAAAGGAACTTGAATAATGCTGTATAAGCATCAAATTCACCGTTTATAGGTTGAATATGTGATATTGAGAAACGTGCAACACATCTGAAAACCCATTTCTTCAAACTCACATTAAGTGCAATAGTGTGTAACAGGAGCTCAAATAAGTATGTAATATCGTCATATTCACTGTTTATAGATGGAATTCGCGATGTTCAGAAACATAAATCACATATGAAAACACATTTCGGAAATAGCACAATAACTACAAAAAGAACTCAATTTAGGCTGTATTAGTATCAAATACACTGTTTAAAGATTCTATATGCGATATTCAGAAACGGACAACGCATTTATAAACACATTTCTACAATCACACATTAAGTGGAATAGTAATCATCTGGAGCTGGAATAAGTTTGAGATATCGTCATATTCACTGTTTCTAGAAGGAATTTGCAATATTCAGAATCGTAAATCACATAAGAAAACACATTTAGGAAATTGCTCATTGTGTACAAAAGGAACTTGAATAAGGCTGAATTTGCGTCACATTCAACGTTTATATGTTGAATATGTGATATTCAGAAACGGACAACGCATCTAGAAACACATTTCTACAATCACACTTTAATTGCAATAAAAGCTCGAATAAGTACGTAATATCGTCATATTCAATGTTTATAGATGGAATTCGCGATGTTCAGAAACATAAATCACATATGAAAACACATTTAGGAAATAGCACAATAAGTACAATAAGAACTCGAATTAGGCTAAATTAGTATCAAATTCACTGTTTAAAGTTTCAATATGCGATATTCAGAAACGTCCAACGCATCTGAAAAAACATTTCTACAAACTCACATTAAGTGCAATAGTATGTAAGAGGAGCTCGAATAAGTATGTAATATCGTCATATTCACTGTTTATAGATGGAATTCGCGATATTCAGAAACATATATCACATGTGAAAACACATTTCGGAAATGGAAGAAAAAGTACAAAAGGAACTCGAATTAGGCTGAATTAGCGTAAAATTCACTGTTTAAAGCATGAATATGCGAAATTCAGAAACGGACAACACATCCATAAACAGATTTCTACAATCACACATTAAGTGGAATAGTAATTATGTGGAGCTGGAAAAGTATGAGATATCGTCATATTCATTGTTTATAGAAGGAATTTGCAATATTCAGAAACATAAATCACGTATAAAAACACAATTTGGAAATTGCATATTAAGTACAAAAGGAACTTGAATAAGGCTGAATTAGCGTCACATTCAACGTTTATATGTTGAATATGTGATATTCAGAAACGTGCAACACATCTGAAAATTCATTTCTTCAAACTCACATTAAGTGCAATAGTGTGTAACAGGAGCTCAAATAAGTATGTAATATCGTCATATTCACTGTTTATGGATGGAATTCGCGATGTTCAGAAACATAAATCACATATGAAAACACATTTCGGAAATAGCACAATAACTACAACAAGAACTCAATTTAGGCTGTATTAGTATGAAATTCACTGTTTAAAGATCCTATATGCGATATTCAGAAACGGACAACGCATTTATAAACACATTTCTACAATCACACATTAAGTGGAATAGTAATCATCTGGAGCTGGAATAAGTTTGAGATATCGTCATATTCACTGTTTATAGAAGGAATTTGCAATATTCAGAATCGTGAAACACATAAGAAAACACATTTAGGAAATTGCTCATTGTGTACAAAAGGAACTTGAATAAGGCTGAATTAGCGTCACATTCAACGTTCATATGTTGAATATGTGATATTCAGAAACGGACAACGCATCTAGAAACACATTTCTACAATCACACTTTAATTGCAATAAAAGCTCGAATAAGTACGTAATATCGTCATATTCACTGTTTATAGATGGAATTCGCGATGTTCAGAAACATAAATCACATATGAAAACACATTTCGGAAATAGCACAATAAGTACAATAAGAACTCGAATTAGGCTAAATTAGTATCAAATTCACTGTTTAAAGTTTCAATATGCGATATTCAGAAACGTACAACGCATCTGAAAAAACATTTCTACAAACTCACATTAAGTGCAATAGTATGTGAGAGGAGCTCGAATAAGTATGTAATATCGTCATATTCACTGTTTATAGATGGAATTCGAGATATTCAGAGACATAAATCACATATGAAAACACATTTAGGAAATTGCATATTTAGTACAAAAGGAACTTGAATAATGGTGTATTAGGGTCAAATTCACCGTTTATAGGTTAAATATGTAATATTCAGAAACGGACAACGCATTTGAAAACACATTTCTACAAACTCACATTAAGTGGAATAGTATGTAAGAGGAGCTCGAATAAGTATGTAATATCGTTTTATTCACTGTTTATAGATGGAATTCGCGATGTTCAGAAACATAAATCACATATGAAAACACATTTCAGAAAATGCACAATAAGTAAAATGAGAAATCGAATTAGGCTATATTAGTATCAAATTCACTGTTTAAAGTTTCAGTATGCGATATTCAGAAACGTACAACGCATCTGAAAACACATTTCTGCAAACACATATTAAATGCAATAGTATGTAACAGGAGCTCGAATAAGTATGTAATATCGTCATATTCACTGTTTATAGATGGAATTCGAGATATTCAGAGACATAAATCACATATCAAAACACATTTAGGAAATTGCATATTAAGTACAAAAAGAACTTGAATAATGCTGTATTAGCATCAAATTCACCGTTTATAGGTTGAATATGTGATATTCAGAAACGTACAACGCATCTGAAAAAACATTTCTACAAACTCACATTAAGTGCAATAGGATGTAAGAGGAGCTCGAATAAGTATGTAATATCGTCATATTCACTGTATATAGATGGAATTCGCGATATTCAGAAACATATATCACATGTGAAAACACATTTCAGAAATGGAAGAAAAAGTACAAAAGGAACTCGAATAAGGCTGAATTAGCGTAAAATTGACTGTTTAAAGCATGAATATGCGAAATTCAGAAACGGAGAACACATCCACAAACAGATTTATACAATCACACATTAAGTGGAATATTAATTATGTGGAGCTGGAAAAGTATGAGATATCGTCATATTCATTGTTTATAGAAGGAATTTGCAATATTCAGAAACATAAATCACGTATGAAAACACAATTTGGAAATTGCATATTAAGTACAAAAGGAACTTGAATAATGCTGTATAAGCATCAAATTCACCGTTTATAAATTGAATATGTGATATTGAGAAACGTGCAACACATCTGAAAACTCATTTCTTCAAACTCACATTAAGTGCAATAGTGTGTAACAGGAGCTCAAATAAGTATGTAATATCGTCATATTCACTGTTTATAGATGGAATTCGCGATGTTCAGAAACATAAATCACATATGAAAACACATTTCGGAAATAGCACAATAACTACAAAAAGAACTCAATTTAGGCTGTATTAGTATCAAATTCACTGTTTAAAGATTCTATATGCGATATTCAGAAACGGACAACGCATTTATAAACACATTTCTACAATCACACATTAAGTGGAATAGTAATCATCTGGAGCTGGAATAAGTTTGAGATATCGTCATATTCACTGTTTCTAGAAGGAATTTGCAATATTCAGAATCGTAAATCACATAAGAAAACACATTAAGGAAATTGCTAATTGTGTACAAAAGGAACTTGAATAAGGCTGAATTTGCGTCACATTCAACGTTTATATGTTGAATATGTGATATTCAGAAACGGACAACGCATCTAGAAACACATTTCTACAATCACAGCTTGAATATGCCAAATTCAGAAACGGACAACACATCCGTAAACAGATTTCTACAATCACGCATTAATTGCAATAAAAGCTCGAATAAGTACGTAATATCGTCATATTCACTGTTTATAGATGGAATTCGCGATGTTCAGAAACATAAATCACATATGAAAACACATTTCGGAAATAGCACAATAAGTACAATAAGAACTCGAATTAGGCTAAATTAGTATCAAATTCACTGTTTAAAGTTTCAATATGCGATATTCAGAAACGTACAACGCATCTGAAAACACATTTCTACAAACTCACATTAAATGCAATAGTATGTAACAGGAGCTCGAATAAGTATGTAATATCGACATGTTCACTGTTTATAGATGGAATTCGAGATATTCAGAGACATAAATCACATATCAAAACACATTTAGGAAATTGCATATTAAGTACAAAAGGAACTTAAATAATGGTGTATTAGGGTCAAATTCACCGTTTATAGGTTAAATATGTGATATTCAGAAACGGACAACGCATTTGAAAACACATTTCTAGAAACTCACATTAAGTGCAATAGTATGTAAGCGGTGTTCGAATAAGTATGTAATATCGTCTTATTCACTGTTTATAGATGGAATTCGCGATGTTCAGAAACATAAATCACATATGAAAACACATTTCGGAAAAAGCACAATAAGTACAATAAGAACTCGAATTAGGCTATATTGGTATCAAATTCACTGTTTAAAGTTTCAATATGCGATATTCAGAAACGTACAACGCATCTCAAAACACATTTCTACAAATACACATTAAATGCAATAGTATGTAGCAGGAGCTCGAATAAGTATGTAATATCGACATATTCACTGTTTATAGATGGAATTCGAGATATTCAAAGACATAAATCACATGTGAAAACACATTTCGGAAATGGAAGAAAAAGTACAAAAGGAAATCGAATAAGGCTGAATTAGCGTAAAATTCACTGTTTAAAGCATGAATATTCGAAATTCAGAAACGGACAACACATCCATAAACAGATTTCTACAATCACACATTAAGTGGAATAGTAATTATGTGGAGCTGGAAAAGTATGAGATATCGTCATATTCATTGTTTATAGAAGGAATTTGCAATATTCAGAAACATAAATCACGTATGAAAACACAATTTGGAAATTGCATATTAAGTACAAAAGGAACTTGAATAATGCTGTATTAGCATCAAATTCACCGTTTATAGGTTGAATATGTGATATTCAGAAACGTGCCACACATCTGAAAACTCATTTATTCAAACTCACATTAAGTGCAATAGTGTGTAACAAGAGCTCAAATAAGTATGTAATATCGTCATATTCACTGTTTACAGATGGAATTCGCGATGATCAGAAACATAAATCACATATGAAAACACATTTCGGAATTAGCACAATAAGTACAAAAGAAACTCGAATAAGGCTGTAGTAGTATCAAATTCACTATTTAATGTTTCAATTTGCGATATTCAGAAATGCACAACGCATTTATAAACACATTTCTACAAACACTTATTAAGTGAAATAGTAATTATCTGGTGCTGGAATAAGTATGAGATATCGTCGTATTCACTGTTTATAAATGGAATTCACGATATTCAGAAACATGAATCACACATGAATACACATTTCGAAAAATGCACAATAAGTACAAAAAGAACTCGAATTAGGCTGTATTAGTATCAAATTCACTGTTTGTTGATTCTTTATGCGATATTCAGAAACGGACAACGCATTTATAAACACATTTCTACAATCACACATTAAGTGGAATAGTAATCATCTGGAGCTGGAATAAGTTTGAGATATCGTCATATTCTCTGTTTCTAGAAGGAATTTGCAATATTAAGAATCGTAAATCACATAAGAAAACACATTAAGGAAATTGCACATTGTGTACAAAAGGAACTTGAATAAGGCTGAATTAGCGTCACATTCAACGTTTATATGTTGAATATGTGATATTCAGAAACGGACAACGCATCTAGAACACATTTATACAATCACACATTAATTGCAATAAAAGCTCGAATAAGTACGTAATATCGTCATATTCACTGTTTATAGATGGAATTCGCGATCTTCAGAAACATAAATGAAATTTGAAAACACATATCGGAAATAGCACAATAAGTACAAAAGGAACTAGAATAATGCTGTATTAGCATCAAATTCACCGTTTATAGGTTTAATATGTGATATTCAGAAAAGTGCAACGCATCTGAAAAAACATTTCTACAAACTCACATTAAGTGGAATAGTATGTAAGAGGAGCTCGAATAAGTATGTAATATCGTCATATTCACTGATTATAGATGGAATTCGCGATATTCAGAAACATATATCACATGTGAAAACACATTTCCGAAATGGAAGAAAAAGTACTAAAGGAACTCGAATAAGGATGAATTAGCGTAAAATTCACTGTTTAAAGCTTGAATATGCGAAATTCAGAAACGGACAACACATCCGTAATCAGATTTCTACAATCACACATTAATGGCAATAAAAGCTCGAATAAGTACGTAATATCGTCATATTCACTGTTTATGGATGGAATTCGCGATGGTCAGAAACATAAATCACATATGAAAACACATTTCGGAAATAGCACAATAAGTACAATAAGAACTCGAATTAGGCTAAATTAGTATCAAATTCACTGTTTTAAGTTTCAATATGCGATATTCAGAAACGTACAACGCATCGGAAAACACATTTCTACAAACTCACATTAAATGCAATAGTATGTAACAGGAGCTCGAATAAGTATGTAATATCGTCATATTCACTGTTTATAGATGGAATTCGAGATATTCAGAGACCTAAATCACATATGAAAACACATTTAGGAAATTGCATATTAAGTACAAAAGGAACTTGAATAACGGTGTATTAGGGTCAAATTCACCGTTTATAGGTTAAATATGTGATATTCAGAAACGGACAACGCATTTAAAAACACATTTCTAGAAACTCACATTAAGTGCAATAGTATGTAAGAAGAGCACGAATATGTATGTAATACCGTCTTATTCACTGTTTATAGATGGAATTCGCGATGTTCAGAAACATAAATCACACATGAATACACATTTCGAAAAAAGCACAATAAGTACAAATAGAACTCGAATTAGTCTGTATTAGTATAAACTTCACTGTTTAAAGATTCTATATGCGATATTTAAAAACGGACAACGCACTAATAAAAACATTTCTACAATCACAAATTAAGTGGAATAGTAATCATCTGGAGCTGGAATAAGTATGAGATATCGTCATATTCACTGTTTCTAGAAGGAATTTGCAATATTCAGAATCATAAATCACATATGAAAACAAATTTAGGAAATTGCATATTAAGTACAAAAGGAACTTGAATAATGCTGTATTAGGATCAAATTCACCGTTTATAGGTTGAATATGTGATATTCAGAAACGTACAACGCCTCTGAAAAAAATTTCTACAAACACACATTAAGTGCAATAGTGTGTAACAAGAGCTCAAATTAGTATGTAATATTGTCATATTCACTATTTATATATGGAATTCGCGATGATCAGAAACATAAATCACATATGAAAACACATTACGGAAATAGCACAATAAGTACAAAAAGAACTCAAATTTGTCTCCATTAGTATAAAATTCACTGTTTAAAGATTCTATATGCGATATTCAGAAACGGACAACGCATTTATAAAAACATTTATACAATCACACATTAAGTGGAATAGTAATCATCTGGAGCTGGAATATGTATGAGATATCGTCATATTCACTGTTTCTAGAACTAATTTGCAATATTAAGAAACTTAAATCACATAAGAAAACACATTTAGGAAATTGCACAAAACATTTCTACAAACACACATTTAGTGCAAATGTGTGTAACAAGAGCTCAAATTAGTATGTAATATCGTCATATTCACTGCTTATAGATGGAATTCGCGATGTTCAGAAACATAAATCGCATATGAAAACACATTTCGGAAATAGCACAATAAGTACAAAAGGAACTCGAATAAGGCTCGAATTAGGCTATATTAGTATCAAATTCACTGTTGAAACTTTCAATATGCGATATTCAGAAACGTACAACGCATCTGAAAACACATTTCTACAAACTCACATTAAATGCAATAGTATGTAACAGGAGCTCGAATAGGTATGTAATATCGTCATATTCACTGTTTATAGATGGAATTGGAGATATTCAGAGACATAAATCACATATGAAATCACATTTAGGAAATTGCATATTAAGTACAAAAGGAACTTGAATAATGCTGTATTAGCATCAAATTCACCGTTTATAGGTTGAATATGTGATATTCAGAAACGTACAACGCATCTGAAAAAACATTTATACAAACTCACATTAAGTGCAATAGTGTGTAACAATAGCTCGAATAAGAACGTAATATCGTCATATTCACTGTATATAGATGGAATTCGCGATGTTCAGAAACATAAATCACATATGAAAACACATTTCGGAAATAGCACAATAAGTACAATAAGAACTCGAATTAGGCTATATTAGTATCAAATTCACTGTTTAAAGTTTCAATATGCGATATTCAGAAACGTACAACGCATCTGAAAACACATTTCTACAAACTCACATTAAATGCAATAGTATGTAACAGGAGCTCGAGTAGGTATGCAATATCGTCATATTCCCTGTTTATAGATGGAATTGGAGATATTCAGAGACATAAATCACATATGAAAACACATTTCGGAAATAGCACAATAACTACAAAAAGAACTCAATTTAGGCTGTATTAGTATCAAATTCACTGTTTAAAGATTCTATATGCGATATTCAGAAACGGACAACGCATTTATAAACACATTTCTACAATCACACATTAAGTGGAATAGTAATCATCTGGAGCTGGAATAAGTTTGAGATATCGTCATATTCACTGTTTCTAGAAGGAATTTGCAATATTCAGAATCGTAAATCACATAAGAAAACACATTAAGGAAATTGCTCATTGTGTACAAAAGGAACTTGAATAAGGCTGAATTTGCGTCACATTCAACGTTTATATGTTGAATATGTGATATTCAGAAACGGACAACGCATCTAGAAACACATTTCTACAATCACAGCTTGAATATGCCAAATTCAGAAACGGACAACACATCCGTAAACAGATTTCTACAATCACGCATTAATTGCAATAAAAGCTCGAATAAGTACGTAATATCGTCATATTCACTGTTTATAGATGGAATTCGCGATGTTCAGAAACATAAATCACATATGAAAACACATTTCGGAAATAGCACAATAAGTACAATAAGAACTCGAATTAGGCTAAATTAGTATCAAATTCACTGTTTAAAGTTTCAATATGCGATATTCAGAAACGTACAACGCATCTGAAAACACATTTCTACAAACTCACATTAAATGCAATAGTATGTAACAGGAGCTCGAATAAGTATGTAATATCGACATGTTCACTGTTTATAGATGGAATTCGAGATATTCAGAGACATAAATCACATATCAAAACACATTTAGGAAATTGCATATTAAGTACAAAAGGAACTTAAATAATGGTGTATTAGGGTCAAATTCACCGTTTATAGGTTAAATATGTGATATTCAGAAACGGACAACGCATTTGAAAACACATTTCTAGAAACTCACATTAAGTGCAATAGTATGTAAGCGGTGTTCGAATAAGTATGTAATATCGTCTTATTCACTGTTTATAGATGGAATTCGCGATGTTCAGAAACATAAATCACATATGAAAACACATTTCGGAAAAAGCACAATAAGTACAATAAGAACTCGAATTAGGCTATATTGGTATCAAATTCACTGTTTAAAGTTTCAATATGCGATATTCAGAAACGTACAACGCATCTCAAAACACATTTCTACAAATACACATTAAATGCAATAGTATGTAGCAGGAGCTCGAATAAGTATGTAATATCGACATATTCACTGTTTATAGATGGAATTCGAGATATTCAAAGACATAAATCACATGTGAAAACACATTTCGGAAATGGAAGAAAAAGTACAAAAGGAAATCGAATAAGGCTGAATTAGCGTAAAATTCACTGTTTAAAGCATGAATATTCGAAATTCAGAAACGGACAACACATCCATAAACAGATTTCTACAATCACACATTAAGTGGAATAGTAATTATGTGGAGCTGGAAAAGTATGAGATATCGTCATATTCATTGTTTATAGAAGGAATTTGCAATATTCAGAAACATAAATCACGTATGAAAACACAATTTGGAAATTGCATATTAAGTACAAAAGGAACTTGAATAATGCTGTATTAGCATCAAATTCACCGTTTATAGGTTGAATATGTGATATTCAGAAACGTGCCACACATCTGAAAACTCATTTATTCAAACTCACATTAAGTGCAATAGTGTGTAACAAGAGCTCAAATAAGTATGTAATATCGTCATATTCACTGTTTACAGATGGAATTCGCGATGATCAGAAACATAAATCACATATGAAAACACATTTCGGAATTAGCACAATAAGTACAAAAGAAACTCGAATAAGGCTGTAGTAGTATCAAATTCACTATTTAATGTTTCAATTTGCGATATTCAGAAATGCACAACGCATTTATAAACACATTTCTACAAACACTTATTAAGTGAAATAGTAATTATCTGGTGCTGGAATAAGTATGAGATATCGTCGTATTCACTGTTTATAAATGGAATTCACGATATTCAGAAACATGAATCACACATGAATACACATTTCGAAAAATGCACAATAAGTACAAAAAGAACTCGAATTAGGCTGTATTAGTATCAAATTCACTGTTTGTTGATTCTTTATGCGATATTCAGAAACGGACAACGCATTTATAAACACATTTCTACAATCACACATTAAGTGGAATAGTAATCATCTGGAGCTGGAATAAGTTTGAGATATCGTCATATTCTCTGTTTCTAGAAGGAATTTGCAATATTAAGAATCGTAAATCACATAAGAAAACACATTAAGGAAATTGCACATTGTGTACAAAAGGAACTTGAATAAGGCTGAATTAGCGTCACATTCAACGTTTATATGTTGAATATGTGATATTCAGAAACGGACAACGCATCTAGAACACATTTATACAATCACACATTAATTGCAATAAAAGCTCGAATAAGTACGTAATATCGTCATATTCACTGTTTATAGATGGAATTCGCGATCTTCAGAAACATAAATGAAATTTGAAAACACATATCGGAAATAGCACAATAAGTACAAAAGGAACTAGAATAATGCTGTATTAGCATCAAATTCACCGTTTATAGGTTTAATATGTGATATTCAGAAAAGTGCAACGCATCTGAAAAAACATTTCTACAAACTCACATTAAGTGGAATAGTATGTAAGAGGAGCTCGAATAAGTATGTAATATCGTCATATTCACTGATTATAGATGGAATTCGCGATATTCAGAAACATATATCACATGTGAAAACACATTTCCGAAATGGAAGAAAAAGTACTAAAGGAACTCGAATAAGGATGAATTAGCGTAAAATTCACTGTTTAAAGCTTGAATATGCGAAATTCAGAAACGGACAACACATCCGTAATCAGATTCCTACAATCACACATTAATGGCAATAAAAGCTCGAATAAGTACGTAATATCGTCATATTCACTGTTTATGGATGGAATTCGCGATGGTCAGAAACATAAATCACATATGAAAACACATTTCGGAAATAGCACAATAAGTACAATAAGAACTCGAATTAGGCTAAATTAGTATCAAATTCACTGTTTTAAGTTTCAATATGCGATATTCAGAAACGTACAACGCATCGGAAAACACATTTCTACAAACTCACATTAAATGCAATAGTATGTAACAGGAGCTCGAATAAGTATGTAATATCGTCATATTCACTGTTTATAGATGGAATTCGAGATATTCAGAGACCTAAATCACATATGAAAACACATTTAGGAAATTGCATATTAAGTACAAAAGGAACTTGAATAACGGTGTATTAGGGTCAAATTCACCGTTTATAGGTTAAATATGTGATATTCAGAAACGGACAACGCATTTAAAAACACATTTCTAGAAACTCACATTAAGTGCAATAGTATGTAAGAAGAGCACGAATATGTATGTAATACCGTCTTATTCACTGTTTATAGATGGAATTCGCGATGTTCAGAAACATAAATCACACATGAATACACATTTCGAAAAAAGCACAATAAGTACAAATAGAACTCGAATTAGTCTGTATTAGTATAAACTTCACTGTTTAAAGATTCTATATGCGATATTTAAAAACGGACAACGCACTAATAAAAACATTTCTACAATCACAAATTAAGTGGAATAGTAATCATCTGGAGCTGGAATAAGTATGAGATATCGTCATATTCACTGTTTCTAGAAGGAATTTGCAATATTCAGAATCATAAATCACATATGAAAACAAATTTAGGAAATTGCATATTAAGTACAAAAGGAACTTGAATAATGCTGTATTAGGATCAAATTCACCGTTTATAGGTTGAATATGTGATATTCAGAAACGTACAACGCCTCTGAAAAAAATTTCTACAAACACACATTAAGTGCAATAGTGTGTAACAAGAGCTCAAATTAGTATGTAATATTGTCATATTCACTATTTATATATGGAATTCGCGATGATCAGAAACATAAATCACATATGAAAACACATTACGGAAATAGCACAATAAGTACAAAAAGAACTCAAATTTGTCTCCATTAGTATAAAATTCACTGTTTAAAGATTCTATATGCGATATTCAGAAACGGACAACGCATTTATAAAAACATTTATACAATCACACATTAAGTGGAATAGTAATCATCTGGAGCTGGAATATGTATGAGATATCGTCATATTCACTGTTTCTAGAACTAATTTGCAATATTAAGAAACTTAAATCACATAAGAAAACACATTTAGGAAATTGCACAAAACATTTCTACAAACACACATTTAGTGCAAATGTGTGTAACAAGAGCTCAAATTAGTATGTAATATCGTCATATTCACTGCTTATAGATGGAATTCGCGATGTTCAGAAACATAAATCGCATATGAAAACACATTTCGGAAATAGCACAATAAGTACAAAAGGAACTCGAATAAGGCTCGAATTAGGCTATATTAGTATCAAATTCACTGTTGAAACTTTCAATATGCGATATTCAGAAACGTACAACGCATCTGAAAACACATTTCTACAAACTCACATTAAATGCAATAGTATGTAACAGGAGCTCGAATAGGTATGTAATATCGTCATATTCACTGTTTATAGATGGAATTGGAGATATTCAGAGACATAAATCACATATGAAATCACATTTAGGAAATTGCATATTAAGTACAAAAGGAACTTGAATAATGCTGTATTAGCATCAAATTCACCGTTTATAGGTTGAATATGTGATATTCAGAAACGTACAACGCATCTGAAAAAACATTTATACAAACTCACATTAAGTGCAATAGTGTGTAACAATAGCTCGAATAAGAACGTAATATCGTCATATTCACTGTATATAGATGGAATTCGCGATGTTCAGAAACATAAATCACATATGAAAACACATTTCGGAAATAGCACAATAAGTACAATAAGAACTCGAATTAGGCTATATTAGTATCAAATTCACTGTTTAAAGTTTCAATATGCGATATTCAGAAACGTACAACGCATCTGAAAACACATTTCTACAAACTCACATTAAATGCAATAGTATGTAACAGGAGCTCGAGTAGGTATGCAATATCGTCATATTCCCTGTTTATAGATGGAATTGGAGATATTCAGAGACATAAATCACATATGAAATTATATTTAGGAAATTGCATATTAAGTACAAAAGGAACTTGAATAATGCTGTATTAGCATCAAATTCACCGTTTATAGGTTGAATATGTGATATTCAGAATCGTACAACGCATCTGAAAAAAACATTTATACAAACTCACAAAGTGCAATAGTGTGTAACAAGAGCTCGAATAAGTACAGTCGGTCAAATAAAAAACGTCGGGCGGTATTTGATTAAGTATCACGAACGAGCATATGCGCATGTACAGTCGGTCAAATAAAAAACGTCGGGACTCGTATGCTGCTAAAATTAAAGTTTTGACGCATTAGTTCACAAGTTTCCTATAAAAAACACAAAATACAGGTCATTTTCGGAACATATGAGGCCATGCGGCAGGAGGGAAAATATGAACAAGGAGGGAAAAAATGAACATCGCGGAAAGCGAAACACACGATATTCAACTTAATGTATTGTCATAATTCATTTTGCTTTGTGTCATCGCCACATACGAATGCTAAAGTGAGAAAAAGTGTAGTTAGGGCTGTAATTGATCTGCATTTTCGGCCTCTGAAGCAGCGAGAAGGTTCCATATTTATGAAAGAGCAGCACAGAGGTGGAAACTTTACTATAATGCAACCGGAAGTTTTCATAGCAAACGTTGATCTGGCCGGACGCGTATTTCGATGCTAAGATTGGTTGCAGAAGTTGAGCGTAAGTTATTGATTTTGCACTAGAAGTACCGGTATTATAAAATAGAATCTTAAAAAAATGCTCCTTGAATACACATATTCCTCGCGAATCTATTAATTATTAATATTATAAAAATTTGCAACCAAGAATATGGCGGATTTGAGGCATATAGCCACAGCCTTCTATACATGTTTGTTTTGGAACAAAACTGACTAAATAATCAAGAAAATACATGGATAGACAAGAGGCGTGTGTGAACCTAACCTTAAGTCTTCCTGTACATGCGCATATGCTCGTTCGTGATACTTAATCAAATACCGCCCGACGTTTTTTATTTGACCGACTGTACAGGAAGACTTAAGGTTAGGTTCACACACGCCTCTTGTCTATCCATGTATTTTCTTGATTATTTAGTCAGTTTTGTTCCAAAACAAACATGTATAGAAGGCTGTGGCTATATGCCTCAAATCCGCCATATTCTTGGTTGCAAATTGTTATAATATTAATAATTAATAGATTCGCGAGGAATATGTTTATTCAAGGAGCATTTTTTAAAGATTTTATTTTATAATACCGGTACTTGTAGTGCAAAATCAATAACTTACGCTCAGCATCTGCAACCAATCTTAGCATCGAAATACGCGTCCGGCCAGATCAACGTTTGCTATGAAAACTTCCGGTCGCATTATAGTAACGTTCCCACCTCTGAGCTTCTTTTCATAAATATGGAACCTTCTCGCTGCTTCAGAGACCGAAAAATGCAGGTCAATTACAGCCCTAACCACACTTTCTCTCACGTTAGCATTTGTATGTGGCGATGACACAAAGCAAAATGAATTATGACAATGCATTAAGTTGAATATCGTGTGTTGCGATTTCCGCGATGTTCATTTTTTCCCTCCTTGTTCATATTTTCCCTCCTGTCGCATGGCCTCATATGTTCCGAAAATGACCTGTATTTTGTGTTTTTTATAGGAAACTTGTGAACTAATGCGTCAAAACTTTAATTTTAACAGCATACGAGTCCCGACGTTTTTTATTTGACCGACTGTACGTAATATCGTCATATTCACTGTTTATAGATGGAATTCGCGATGTTCAGAAACATAAATCACATATGAAAACACATTTCGGAAATAGCACAATAAGTACAATACGAACTCGAATTAGGCTATATTAGTATCAAATTCACTGTTTAAAGTTTCAATATGCGACATTCAGAAACGTACAACGCATCTGAAAACACATTTCTACAAACTCACAATAAATGCAATAGTATGTAACAGGAGCTGTAATAAGTATGTAATATCGTCATATTCAATGTTTATAGATGGAATTCGCGATATGGAGAAACATATATCACATGTGAAAACACGTTTCGGAAATCGAAGAACATATACAAAAGGAACTCGAATAAGGATGATTTAGCCTAAAATTCACTGTTTAAAGCTTGAATATGCGAAATTCAGAAACGGACAACACATCCATAAACAGATTTCTACAATCACACATTAAGTGGAATAGTAACTATCTGGACCTGGAAAAGTATGAGATATCGTCATATTCATTGTTTATAGAAGGTATTTGCAATATTCAGAAACATAAATCACATATGAAAACAAATTTAGGAAATTGCATATTAAGTACAAAAGGAACTTGAATAATGCTGTATTAGGATCAAATTCACCGTTTATAGGTTGAATATGTGATATTCAGAAACGTACAACGCATCTGAAAAAAATTTCTACAAACACACATTAAGTGCAATAGTGTGTAACAAGAGCTCAAATTAGTATGTAATATTGTCATATTCACTATTTATATATGGAATTCGCGATGATCAGAAACATAAATCAGATATGAAAACACATATCGGAAATAGCACAATAAGTACAAAAGGAACTCGAGTAAGGCTGTACTAGTTCAAATTCACTATTTAATGTTTCAATATGCGATATTCAGAAATGCACAACGCATTTATAAACACATTTCTACAAACACACATGAAGTGAAATATTAATTATCTGGAGCTGGAATAAGTATGAGATATCGTCATATTCACTGTTTATAAATGGAATTCGCGATATTCAGAAACATAAATCACACATGAATACACAGTTCGAAAAAAGTACAATAAGTACAAAAAGAACTCGAATTTGTCTGTATTAGTATATAATTCACTGTTTAAAGATTATATATGCGATATTCAGAAACGGACAACGCATATGAAAAAACATTTATACAAACTCACATTATGTGCAATAGTGTGTGACAAGAGCTAGAATAAGTACGTAATTTCGTCATATTCACTTTTTATAGATGGAATTCGCGATGTTCAGAAACATAAATCACATATGAAAACACATTTCGGAAATAGCACAATAAGTACAATAAGAACTCGAATTAAGCTATATTAGTATCAAATTCACTGTTTAAGGTTTCAATATGCGATATTCAGAAACGTACAACGCATCTGAAAACACATTTCTACAAACTCACATTAAATGCAATAGTATGTAACAGGAGCTCGAGTAGGTATGCAATATCGTCATATTCACTGTGTATAGATGGAATTGGAGATATTCAGAGACATAAATCACATATGAAATCATATTTAGGAAATTGCATATTAAGTACAAAAGGAACTTGAATAATGCTGTATTAGCATCAAATTCACCGTTTATAGGTTGAATATGTGATATTCAGAAACGTACAACGCATCTGAAAAAAACATTTATACAAACTCACATTAAGTGCAATAGTGTGTAACAAGAGCTCGAATAAGTACGTAATATCGTCATATTCACTGTTTATAGATGGAATTCGCGATGTTCAGAAACATAAAGTACATATGAAAACACATTTCGGAAATAGCACAATAAGTACAATACGACCTCGAATTAGGCTATATTAGTATCAAATTCACTGTTTAAAGTTTCAATATGCGACATTGAGAAACGTACAACGCATCTGAAAACAAATTTCTACAAACTCACAATAAATGCAATAGTATGTAACAGGAGCTGTAATAAGTATGTAATATCGTCATATTCAATGTTTATAGATGGAATTCGCGATATTCGGAAACATATATCACATGTGAAAACACATTTCGGTAATCGAAGAACAAATACAAAAGGAACTCGAATAAGGATGATTTAGCCTAAAATTCACTGTTTAAAGCTTGAATATGCGAAATTCAGAAACGGACAACACATCCATAAACAGATTTCTACAATCACACATTAAGTGGAATAGTAATTATCTGGACCTGGAAAAGTATGAGATATCGTCATATTCATTGTTTATAGAAGGTATTTGCAATATTCAGAAACATAAATCACATATGAAAACAAATTTAGGAAATTGCATATTAAGTACAAAAGGAACTTGAATAAGGCTGAATTAGCGTCACATTCAACGTTTATATGTTGAATATGTGATATTCAGAAACGTGCAACACATCTGAAAACTCATTTCTTCAAACTCACATTAAGTGCAATAGTGTGTAACAGGAGTTCAAATAAGTATGTAATATCGTCATATTCACTGTTTATGGATGGAATTCGCGATGTTCAGAACATAAATCACATATGAAAACACACTTCGGAAATAGCACAATAACTACAAAAAGAACTCAATTTAGGCTGTATTAGTATGAAATTCACTGTTTAAAGATTCTATATGCGATATTCAGAAACGGACAACGCATTTATAAACACATTTCTACAATCACACATTAAGTGGAATAGTAATCATCTGGAGCTGGAATAAGTTTGAGATATCGTCATATTCACTGTTTATAGAAGGAATTTGCAATATTCAGAATCGTAAAACACATAAGAAAACACATTTAGGAAATTGCTCATTGTGTACAAAAGGAACTTGAATAAGGCTGAATTAGCGTCACATTCAACGTTCATATGTTGAATATGTGATATTCAGAAACGGACAACGCATCTAGAAACACATTTCTACAATCACACTTTAATTGCAATAAAAGCTCGAATAAGTACGTAGTATCGTCATATTCACTGTTTATAGATGGAATTCGAGATATTCAGAGACATAAATCACATATGAAAACACATTTAGGAAATTGCATATTAAGTACAAAAGGAACTTGAATAATGCTGTATTAGCATCAAATTCACCGTTTATAGGTTGAATATGTGATATTCAGAAACGTACAACGCCTCTGAAAAAAATTTCTACAAACACACATTAAGTGCAATAGTGTGTAACAAGAGCTCAAATTAGTATGTAATATTGTCATATTCACTATTTATATATGGAATTCGCGATGATCAGAAACATAAATCAGATATGAAAACACATATCGGAAATAGCACAATAAGTACAAAAGGAACTCGAATAAGGCTGTACTAGTTCAAATTCACTATTTAATGTTTCAATATGCGATATTCAGAAATGCACAACGCATTTATAAACACATTTCTACAAACACACATTAAGTGAAATATTAATTATCCGGACCTGGAATAAGTATGAGATATCGTCATATTCACTGTTTATAAATGGAATTCGCAATATTCAGAAACATAAATCACACATGAATACACAGTTCGAAAAAAGTACAATAAGTACAAAAAGAACTCGAATTTGTCTGTATTAGTATAAAATTCACTGTTTAAAGATTATATATGCGATATTCAGAAACGGACAACGCATATGAAAAAACATTTATACAAACTCACATTATGTGCAATAGTGTGTGACAAGAGCTCGAATAAGTACGTAATTTCGTCATATTCACTGTTTATAGATGGAATTCGCGATGTTCAGAAACATAAATCACATATGAAAACACATTTCGGAAATAGCACAATAAGTACAATAAGAACTCGAATAAGCTATATTAGTATCAAATTCACTGTTTAAAGTTTCAATATGCGATATTCAGAAACGTACAACGCATCTGAAAACACATTTCTACAAACTCACATTAAATGCAATAGTATGTAACAGGAGCTCGAGTAGGTATGCAATATCGTCATATTCACTGTTTATAGATGGAATTGGAGATATTCAGAGACATAAATCACATATGAAATTATATTTAGGAAATTGCATATTAAGTACAAAGGGAACTTGAATAATGCTGTATTAGCATCAAATTCACCGTTTATAGGTTGAATATGTGATATTCAGAAACGTACAACGCATCTGAAAAAAACATTTATACAAACTCACATTAAGTGCAATAGTGTGTAACAAGAGCTCGAATAAGTACGTAATATCGTCATATTCACTGTTTATAGATGGAATTCGCGATGTTCAGAAACATAAATCACATATGAAAACACATTTCGGAAATAGCACAATAAGTACAATACGAACTCGAATTAGGCTATATTAGTATCAAATTCACTGTTTAAAGTTTCAATATGCGACATTCAGAAACGTACAACGCATCTGAAAACACATTTATACAAACTCACATTATGTGCAATAGTGTGTGACAAGAGCTCGAATAAGTACGTAATTTCGTCATATTCACTGTTTATAGATGGAATTCGCGATGTTCAGAAACATAAATCAGATATGAAAAATACATATCGGAAATAGCACAATAAGTACAAAAGGAACTCGAATAAGGCTGTACTAGTTCAAATTCACTTTTTAATGTTTCAATATGCGATATTCAGAAATGCACAACGCATTTATAAACACATTTCTACAAACACACATGAAGTGAAATATTAATTATCTGGAGCTGGAATTTAAGTATGAGATATCGTCATATTGACTGTTTATAAATGGAATTCGCGATATTCAGAAACATAAATCACACATGAATACACAGTTCGAAAAAAGTACAATAAGTACAAAAAGAACTCGAATTTGTCTGTATTAGTATAAAATTCACTGTTTAAAGATTATATATGCGATATTCAGAAACGGACAACGCATATGAAAAAACATTTATACAAACTCACATTATGTGCAATAGTGTGTGACAAGAGCTAGAATAAGTACGTAATATCGTCATATTCACTGTTTATAGATGGAATTCGTGATGTTCAGAAACATAAAGTACATATGAAAACACATTTCGGAAATAGCACAATAAGTACAATACGAACTCGAATTAGGCTATATTAGTATCAAATTCACTGTTTAAAGTTTCAATATGCGACATTCAGAAACGTACAACGCCTCTGAAAAAAATTTCTACAAACACACATTAAGTGCAATAGTGTGTAACAAGAGCTCAAATTAGTATGTAATATTGTCATATTCACTATTTATATATGGAATTCGCGATGATCAGAAACATAAATCAGATATGAAAACACATATCGGAAATAGCACAATAAGTACAAAAGGAACTCGAATAAGGCTGTACTAGTTCAAATTCACTATTTAATGTTTCAATATGCGATATTCAGAAATGCACAACGCATTTATAAACACATTTCTACAAACACACATTAAGTGAAATATTAATTATCTGGAGCTGGAATAAGTATGAGATATCGTCATATTCACTGTTTATAAATGGAATTCGCGATATTCAGAAACATAAATCACACATGAATACACAGTTCGAAAAAAGTACAATAAGTACAAAAAGAACTCGAATTTGTCTGTATTAGTATAAAATTCACTGTTTAAAGATTATATATGCGATATTCAGAAACGTACAACGCATCTGAAAACACATTTCTACAAACTCACATTAAATGCAATAGTATGTAACAGGAGCTCGAGTAGGTATGCAATATCGTCATATTCACTGTTTATAGATGGAATTGGAGATATTCAGAGACATAAATCACATATGAAATCATATTTAGGAAATTGCATATTAAGTACAAAAGGAACTTGAATAATGCTGTATTAGCATCAAATTCACCGTTTATAGGTTGAATATGTGATATTCAGAAACGTACAACGCATCTGAAAAAAACATTTATACAAACTCACATTAAGTGCAATAGTGTGTAACAAGAGCTCGAATAAGTACGTAATATCGTCATATTCACTGTTTATAGATGGAATTCGCGATGTTCAGAAACATAAATCACATATGAAAACACATTTCGGAAATAGCACAATAAGTACAATAAGAATTCGAATTAGGCTATATTAGTATCAAATTCACTGTTTAAAGTTTCAATATGCGACATTCAGAAACGTACAACGCATCTGAAAACACATTTCTACAAACTCACATTAAATGCAATAGCATGTAGCAGGAGCTCTAATAAGTATGTAATATCGTCATATTCAATGTTTAAATTCGCGATATTCAGAAACATATATCACATGTGAAAACACATTTCGGAAATGGAAGTCAAATACAAAAGAACTCGAATAAGGATGAATTAGCGTAAAATTCACTGTTTAAAGCTTGAATATGCGAAATTCAGAAACGGACAACACATCCATAAACAGATTTCTACAATCACACATTAAGTGGAATAGTAATTATCTGGACCTGGAAAAGTATGAGATATCGTCATATTCATTGTTTATAGAAGGTATTTGCAATATTCAGAAACATAAATCACATATGAAAACAAATTTAGGAAATTGCATATTAAGTACAAAAGGAACTTGAATAATGCTGTATTAGGATCAAATTCACCGTTTATAGGTTGAATATGTGATATACAGAAACGTACAACGCCTCTGAAAAAAATTTCGACAAACACACATTAAGTTCAATAGTGTGTAACAAGAGCTCAAATTAGTATGTAATATTGTCATATTCACTATTTATATATGGAATTCGCGATGATCAGAAACATAAATCACATATCAAAACACATATCGGAAATAGCACAATAAGTACAAAAGGAACTCGAATAAGGCTGTACTAGTTCAAATTCACTATTTAATGTTTCAATATGCGATATTCAGAAATGCACAACGCATTTATAAACACATTACTACAAACACACATTAAGTGAAATATTAATTATCTGGAGCTTGAATAAGTATGAGACATCGTCATATTCAGAAACATAAATCACACATGAATACACATTTCGAAAAAAGCACAATAAGTACAAAAAGAACTCGAATTTGTCTGTATTAGTATAAAATTCACTGTTTAAAGATTCTATATGCGAAATTCAGAAACGGACAACACATCCATAAACAGATTTCTACAATCACACATTAAGTGGAATAGTAATTATCTGGACCTGGAAAAGTATGTGATAACGTCATATCCATTGTTTATAGAAGGTATTTGCAATATTCAGAAACTTAAATCACATAAGAAAACACATTTAGGAAATTGCACAAAACATTTCTACAAACACACATTAAGTGCAACAGTGTGTAACAAGAGCTCAAATTAGTATGTAATATTGTCATATTCACTATTTATATATGGAATTCGCGATGATCAGAAACATAAATCAGATATGAAAACACATATCGGAAATAGCACAATAAGTACAAAAGGAACTCGAATAAGGCTGTACTAGTTCAAATTCACTATTTAATGTTTCAATATGCGATATTCAGAAATGCACAACGCATTTATAAACACATTTCTAGAAACACACATTAAGTGAAATATTAATTATCTGGAGCTGGAATAAGTATGAGATATCGTCATATTCACTGTTTATAAATGGAATTCGCGATATTCAGAAACATAAATCACACATGAATACACAGTTCGAAAAAAGTACAATAAGTACAAAAAGAACTCGAATTAGTCTGTATTAGTATAAAATTCGGCCGCCGGCGTGGTCTTGTGGTTAGCATCGCTGACTACAGATCCGTCGGTCCGGGTTCGATTTCCGGTACCTCCTCGGATTTTTCTGAGGTAGGGAGGTCTGGTAGGGGTGCACTCAGCCTCGTGATTCCAAATTGAGGAGCTACTTGATAGAGAAGTAGCGGCTCCGGTCAAGAAAAACCACCATTAACGGCCGTGGGTGTCGGCATGCTGACCACATGCCCCCCAATCCTGCCATCTGCCTACGGAAGATGACGCAGCGGTCGGGTGGTAGGCCAAGTCCCTCCAGGGATGTAGCGCCACGGAGTTTAGTTTTTTTAGTATAAAATTCACTGTTTAAAGACTATATATGCGATATTCAGAAACGAACAACGCATCTGAAAAAACATTTATACAAACTCACATTATGTGCAATAGTGTGTGACAAGAGCTCGAATAAGTACGTAATATCGTCTTATTCACTGTTTATAGATGGAATTCGCGATGTTCAGAAACATAAATCACATATGAAAACAAATTTCGGAAATAGCACAATAAGTACAATAAGAACTCGAATTAGGCTAAATTAGTATCAAATTCACTGTTTAAAGTTTCAATATGCGATATTCAGAACCGTACAACGCATCTGAAAAAACATTTCTACAAACTCACATTAAGTGCAATAGTATGTAAGAGGAGCTCGAATAAGTATGTAATATATTCACAGTGAATATATATCATATTCACTGTTTATAGATGGAATTCGCGATATTCAGAAACATATATCACATGTGAAAACACATTTCGGAAATGGAAGAAAAAGTACAAAAGGAACTCGAATAAGGATGAATAAGCGTAAAATTCACTGTCACAACGCATCTGATAACACATTTCTACAAACTCACATTAAATGCAATAGTATGTAAGAGGAGCTCGAATAAGTATGTAATATCGTCATATTCACTGTTTATAGATGGAATTCGCGATATTCAGAAACATATATCACATGTGAAAACACATTTCGGAAATGGAAGAAAAAGTACAAAAGGAACTCGAATAAGGATGATTTAGCCTAAAATTCACTGTTTAAAGCTTGAATATGCGAAATTCAGAAACGGACAACACATCCATAAACAGATTTCTACAATCACACATTAAGTGGAATAGTAATTATCTGGACCTGGAAAAGTATGAGATATCGTCATATTCATTGTTTATAGAAGGTATTTGCAATATTCAGAAACATAAATCACATATGAAAACAAATTTAGGAAATTGCATATTAAGTACAAAAGGAACTTGAATAATGCTGTATTAGGATCAAATTCACCGTTTATAGGTTGAATATGTGATATTCAGAAACGTACAACGCATCTGAAAAAAATTTCTACAAACACACATTAAGTGCAATAGTGTGTAACAAGAGCTCAAATTAGTATGTAATATTGTCATATTCACTATTTATATATGGAATTCGCGATGATCAGAAACATAAATCAGATATGAAAACACATATCGGAAATAGCACAATAAGTACAAAAGGAACTCGAGTAAGGCTGTACTAGTTCAAATTCACTATTTAATGTTTCAATATGCGATATTCAGAAATGCACAACGCATTTATAAACACATTTCTACAAACACACATGAAGTGAAATATTAATTATCTGGAGCTGGAATAAGTATGAGATATCGTCATATTCACTGTTTATAAATGGAATTCGCGATATTCAGAAACATAAATCACACATGAATACACAGTTCGAAAAAAGTACAATAAGTACAAAAAGAACTCGAATTTGTCTGTATTAGTATATAATTCACTGTTTAAAGATTATATATGCGATATTCAGAAACGGACAACGCATATGAAAAAACATTTATACAAACTCACATTATGTGCAATAGTGTGTGACAAGAGCTAGAATAAGTACGTAATTTCGTCATATTCACTTTTTATAGATGGAATTCGCGATGTTCAGAAACATAAATCACATATGAAAACACATTTCGGAAATAGCACAATAAGTACAATAAGAACTCGAATTAAGCTATATTAGTATCAAATTCACTGTTTAAGGTTTCAATATGCGATATTCAGAAACGTACAACGCATCTGAAAAAAACATTTATACAAACTCACATTAAGTGCAATAGTGTGTAACAAGAGCTCGAATAAGTACGTAATATCGTCATATTCACTGTTTATAGATGGAATTCGCGATGTTCAGAAACATAAAGTACATATGAAAACACATTTCGGAAATAGCACAATAAGTACAATACGAACTCGAATTAGGCTATATTAGTATCAAATTCACTGTTTAAAGTTTCAATATGCGACATTCAGAAACGTACAACGCATCTGAAAACAAATTTCTACAAACTCACAATAAATGCAATAGTATGTAACAGGAGCTGTAATAAGTATGTAATATCGTCATATTCAATGTTTATAGATGGAATTCGCGATATTCGGAAACATATATCACATGTGAAAACACATTTCGGTAATCGAAGAACAAATACAAAAGGAACTCGAATAAGGATGATTTAGCCTAAAATTCACTGTTTAAAGCTTGAATATGCGAAATTCAGAAACGGACAACACATCCATAAACAGATTTCTACAATCACACATTAAGTGGAATAGTAATTATCTGGACCTGGAAAAGTATGAGATATCGTCATATTCATTGTTTATAGAAGGTATTTGCAATATTCAGAAACATAAATCACATATGAAAACAAATTTAGGAAATTGCATATTAAGTACAAAAGGAACTTGAATAAGGCTGAATTAGCGTCACATTCAACGTTTATATGTTGAATATGTGATATTCAGAAACGTGCAACACATCTGAAAACTCATTTCTTCAAACTCACATTAAGTGCAATAGTGTGTAACAGGAGCTCAAATAAGTATGTAATATCGTCATATTCACTGTTTATGGATGGAATTCGCGATGTTCAGAAACATAAATCACATATGAAAACACACTTCGGAAATAGCACAATAACTACAAAAAGAACTCAATTTAGGCTGTATTAGTATGAAATTCACTGTTTAAAGATTCTATATGCGATATTCAGAAACGGACAACGCAATTATAAACACATTTCTACAATCACACATTAAGTGGAATAGTAATCATCTGGAGCTGGAATAAGTTTGAGATATCGTCATATTCACTGTTTATAGAAGGAATTTGCAATATTCAGAATCGTAAAACACATAAGAAAACACATTTAGGAAATTGCTCATTGTGTACAAAAGGAACTTGAATAAGGCTGAATTAGCGTCACATTCAACGTTCATATGTTGAATATGTGATATTCAGAAACGGACAACGCATCTAGAAACACATTTCTACAATCACACTTTAATTGCAATAAAAGCTCGAATAAGTACGTAGTATCGTCATATTCACTGTTTATAGATGGAATTCGCGATGTTCAGAAACATAAATCACATATGAAAACACATTTCGGAAATAGCACATTAAGTACAATAAGAACTCGAATTAGGCTAAATTAGTATCAAATTCACTGTTTAAAGTTTCAATATGCGATATTCAGAAACGTACAACGCATCTGAAAAAACATTTCTACAAACTCACATTAAGTGCAATAGTATGTAAGAGGAGCTCGAATAAGTATGTAATATCGTCATATTCAATGTTTATAGATGGAATTCGAGATATTCAGAGACATAAATCACATATGAAAACACATTTAGGAAATTGCATATTAAGTACAAAAGGAACTTGAATAATGGTGTATTAGGGTCAAATTCACCGTTTATAGGTTAAATATGTAATATTCAGAAACGGACAACGCATTTGAAAACACATTTCTACAAACTCACATTAAGTTCAATAGTATGTAAGAGGAGCTCGAATAAGTATGTAATATCGTCATATTCACTGTATATAGATGGAATTCGCGATATTCAGAAACATATATCACATGTGAAAACACATTTCGGAAATGGAAGGAAAAGTACAAAAGGAACTCGAATAAGGCTGAATTAGCGTAAAATGCACTGTTTAAAGCATGAATATGCGAAATTCAGAAACGGAGAACACATCCATAAACAGATTTATACAATCACACATTAGGTGGAATAGTAATTATGTGGAGCTGGAAAAGTATGAGATATCGTCATATTCATTGTTTATAGAAGGAATTTGCAATATTCAGAAACATAAATCACGTATGAAAACACAATTTGGAAATTGCATATTAAGTACAAAAGGAACTTGAATAATGCTGTGTAAGCATCAAATTCACCGTTTATAGGTTGAATATGTGATATTGAGAAACGTGCAACACATCTGAAAACTCATTTCTTCAAACGCACATTAAGTGCAATAGTGTGTAACAGGAGCTCAAATAAGTATGTAATATCGTCATATTCACTGTTTATAGATGGAATTCGCGATGTTCAGAAACATAAATCACAAATGAAAACACATTTCGGAAATAGCACAATAAGTACAAAAAGAACTTAATTTAGGCTGTATTAGTATCAAATTCACTGTTTAAAGATTCTATATGCGATATTCAGAAACGGACAACGCATTTATAAACACATTTCTACAATCACACATTAAGTGGAATAGTAATCATCTGGAGCTGGAATAAGTTTGAGATATCGTCATATTCACTGTTTCTAGAAGGAATTTGCAATATTCAGAATCGTAAATCACATAAGAAAACACATTTAGGAAATTGCTCATTGTGTACAAAAGGAACTTGAATAAGGCTGAATTAGCGTCACATTCAACGTTTATATGTTGAATATGTGATATTCAGAAACGGACAACGCATCTAGAAACACATTTCTACAATCACACTTTAATTGCAATAAAAGCTCGAATAAGTACGTAATATCGTCATATTCACTGTTTATAGATGGAATTCGCGATGTTCAGAAACATATATCACATGTGAAAACACATTTCGGAAATGGAAGAAAAAGTACAAAAGGAACTCGAATAAGGCTGAATTAGCGTAAATTTCACTGTTTAAAGCATGAATATGCGAAATTCAGAAACGGACAACACATCCATAAACAGATTTCTACAATCACACATTAAGTGGAATAGTAATTATGTGGAGCTGGAAAAGTATGATATATCGTCATATTCATTGTTTATAGAAGTAATTTGCAATATTCAGAAACATAAATCACGTATGAAAACACAATTTGGAAATTGCATATTAAGTACAAAAGGAACTTGAATAAGGCTGAATTAGCGTCACATTCAACGTTTATATGTTGAATATGTGATATTCAGAAACGTGCAACACATCTGAAAACTCATTTCTTCAAACTCACATTAAGTGCAATAGTGTGTAACAGGAGTTCAAATAAGTATGTAATATCGTCATATTCACTGTTTATGGATGGAATTCGCGATGTTCAGAACATAAATCACATATGAAAACACACTTCGGAAATAGCACAATAACTACAAAAAGAACTCAATTTAGGTTGTATTAGTATGAAATTCACTGTTTAAAGATTCTATATGCGATATTCAGAAACGGACAACGCATTTATAAACACATTTCTACAATCACACATTAAGTGGAATAGTAATCATCTGGAGCTGGAATAAGTTTGAGATATCGTCATATTCACTGTTTATAGAAGGAATTTGCAATATTCAGAATCGTAAAACACATAAGAAAACACATTTAGGAAATTGCTCATTGTGTACAAAAGGAACTTGAATAAGGCTGAATTAGCGTCACATTCAACGTTCATATGTTGAATATGTGATATTCAGAAACGGACAACGCATCTAGAAACACATTTCTACAATCACACTTTAATTGCAATAAAAGCTCGAATAAGTACGTAGTATCGTCATATTCACTGTTTATAGATGGAATTCGAGATATTCAGAGACATAAATCACATATGAAAACACATTTAGGAAATTGCATATTAAGTACAAAAGGAACTTGAATAATGCTGTATTAGCATCAAATTCACCGTTTATAGGTTGAATATGTGATATTCAGAAACGTACAACGCCTCTGAAAAAAATTTCTACAAACACACATTAAGTGCAATAGTGTGTAACAAGAGCTCAAATTAGTATGTAATATTGTCATATTCACTATTTATATATGGAATTCGCGATGATCAGAAACATAAATCAGATATGAAAACACATATCGGAAATAGCACAATAAGTACAAAAGGAACTCGAATAAGGCTGTACTAGTTCAAATTCACTATTTAATGTTTCAATATGCGATATTCAGAAATGCACAACGCATTTATAAACACATTTCTACAAACACACATTAAGTGAAATATTAATTATCCGGAGCTGGAATAAGTATGAGATATCGTCATATTCACTGTTTATAAATGGAATTCGCAATATTCAGAAACATAAATCACACATGAATACACAGTTCGAAAAAAGTACAATAAGTACAAAAAGAACTCGAATTTGTCTGTATTAGTATAAAATTCACTGTTTAAAGATTATATATGCGATATTCAGAAACGGACAACGCATATGAAAAAACATTTATACAAACTCACATTATGTGCAATAGTGTGTGACAAGAGCTCGAATAAGTACGTAATTTCGTCATATTCACTGTTTATAGATGGAATTCGCGATGTTCAGAAACATAAATCACATATGAAAACACATTTCGGAAATAGCACAATAAGTACAATAAGAACTCGAATAAGCTATATTAGTATCAAATTCACTGTTTAAAGTTTCAATATGCGATATTCAGAAACGTACAACGCATCTGAAAACACATTTCTACAAACTCACATTAAATGCAATAGTATGTAACAGGAGCTCGAGTAGGTATGCAATATCGTCATATTCACTGTTTATAGATGGAATTGGAGATATTCAGAGACATAAATCACATATGAAATTATATTTAGGAAATTGCATATTAAGTACAAAGGGAACTTGAATAATGCTGTATTAGCATCAAATTCACCGTTTATAGGTTGAATATGTGATATTCAGAAACGTACAACGCATCTGAAAAAAACATTTATACAAACTCACATTAAGTGCAATAGTGTGTAACAAGAGCTCGAATAAGTACGTAATATCGTCATATTCACTGTTTATAGATGGAATTCGCGATGTTCAGAAACATAAATCACATATGAAAACACATTTCGGAAATAGCACAATAAGTACAATACGAACTCGAATTAGGCTATATTAGTATCAAATTCACTGTTTAAAGTTTCAATATGCGACATTCAGAAACGTACAACGCATCTGAAAACACATTTATACAAACTCACATTATGTGCAATAGTGTGTGACAAGAGCTCGAATAAGTACGTAATTTCGTCATATTCACTGTTTATAGATGGAATTCGCGATGTTCAGAAACATAAATCAGATATGAAAAATACATATCGGAAATAGCACAATAAGTACAAAAGGAACTCGAATAAGGCTGTACTAGTTCAAATTCACTTTTTAATGTTTCAATATGCGATATTCAGAAATGCACAACGCATTTATAAACACATTTCTACAAACACACATGAAGTGAAATATTAATTATCTGGAGCTGGAATTTAAGTATGAGATATCGTCATATTGACTGTTTATAAATGGAATTCGCGATATTCAGAAACATAAATCACACATGAATACACAGTTCGAAAAAAGTACAATAAGTACAAAAAGAACTCGAATTTGTCTGTATTAGTATAAAATTCACTGTTTAAAGATTATATATGCGATATTCAGAAACGGACAACGCATATGAAAAAACATTTATACAAACTCACATTATGTGCAATAGTGTGTGACAAGAGCTAGAATAAGTACGTAATATCGTCATATTCACTGTTTATAGATGGAATTCGTGATGTTCAGAAACATAAAGTACATATGAAAACACATTTCGGAAATAGCACAATAAGTACAATACGAACTCGAATTAGGCTATATTAGTATCAAATTCACTGTTTAAAGTTTCAATATGCGACATTCAGAAACGTACAACGCCTCTGAAAAAAATTTCTACAAACACACATTAAGTGCAATAGTGTGTAACAAGAGCTCAAATTAGTATGTAATATTGTCATATTCACTATTTATATATGGAATTCGCGATGATCAGAAACATAAATCAGATATGAAAACACATATCGGAAATAGCACAATAAGTACAAAAGGAACTCGAATAAGGCTGTACTAGTTCAAATTCACTATTTAATGTTTCAATATGCGATATTCAGAAATGCACAACGCATTTATAAACACATTTCTACAAACACACATTAAGTGAAATATTAATTATCTGGAGCTGGAATAAGTATGAGATATCGTCATATTCACTGTTTATAAATGGAATTCGCGATATTCAGAAACATAAATCACACATGAATACACAGTTCGAAAAAAGTACAATAAGTACAAAAAGAACTCGAATTTGTCTGTATTAGTATAAAATTCACTGTTTAAAGATTATATATGCGATATTCAGAAACGTACAACGCATCTGAAAACACATTTCTACAAACTCACATTAAATGCAATAGTATGTAACAGGAGCTCGAGTAGGTATGCAATATCGTCATATTCACTGTTTATAGATGGAATTGGAGATATTCAGAGACATAAATCACATATGAAATCATATTTAGGAAATTGCATATTAAGTACAAAAGGAACTTGAATAATGCTGTATTAGCATCAAATTCACCGTTTATAGGTTGAATATGTGATATTCAGAAACGTACAACGCATCTGAAAAAAACATTTATACAAACTCACATTAAGTGCAATAGTGTGTAACAAGAGCTCGAATAAGTACGTAATATCGTCATATTCACTGTTTATAGATGGAATTCGCGATGTTCAGAAACATAAATCACATATGAAAACACATTTCGGAAATAGCACAATAAGTACAATAAGAATTCGAATTAGGCTATATTAGTATCAAATTCACTGTTTAAAGTTTCAATATGCGACATTCAGAAACGTACAACGCATCTGAAAACACATTTCTACAAACTCACATTAAATGCAATAGCATGTAGCAGGAGCTCTAATAAGTATGTAATATCGTCATATTCAATGTTTAAATTCGCGATATTCAGAAACATATATCACATGTGAAAACACATTTCGGAAATGGAAGTCAAATACAAAAGAACTCGAATAAGGATGAATTAGCGTAAAATTCACTGTTTAAAGCTTGAATATGCGAAATTCAGAAACGGACAACACATCCATAAACAGATTTCTACAATCACACATTAAGTGGAATAGTAATTATCTGGACCTGGAAAAGTATGAGATATCGTCATATTCATTGTTTATAGAAGGTATTTGCAATATTCAGAAACATAAATCACATATGAAAACAAATTTAGGAAATTGCATATTAAGTACAAAAGGAACTTGAATAATGCTGTATTAGGATCAAATTCACCGTTTATAGGTTGAATATGTGATATACAGAAACGTACAACGCCTCTGAAAAAAATTTCGACAAACACACATTAAGTTCAATAGTGTGTAACAAGAGCTCAAATTAGTATGTAATATTGTCATATTCACTATTTATATATGGAATTCGCGATGATCAGAAACATAAATCACATATCAAAACACATATCGGAAATAGCACAATAAGTACAAAAGGAACTCGAATAAGGCTGTACTAGTTCAAATTCACTATTTAATGTTTCAATATGCGATATTCAGAAATGCACAACGCATTTATAAACACATTACTACAAACACACATTAAGTGAAATATTAATTATCTGGAGCTTGAATAAGTATGAGACATCGTCATATTCAGAAACATAAATCACACATGAATACACATTTCGAAAAAAGCACAATAAGTACAAAAAGAACTCGAATTTGTCTGTATTAGTATAAAATTCACTGTTTAAAGATTCTATATGCGAAATTCAGAAACGGACAACACATCCATAAACAGATTTCTACAATCACACATTAAGTGGAATAGTAATTATCTGGACCTGGAAAAGTATGTGATAACGTCATATCCATTGTTTATAGAAGGTATTTGCAATATTCAGAAACTTAAATCACATAAGAAAACACATTTAGGAAATTGCACAAAACATTTCTACAAACACACATTAAGTGCAACAGTGTGTAACAAGAGCTCAAATTAGTATGTAATATTGTCATATTCACTATTTATATATGGAATTCGCGATGATCAGAAACATAAATCAGATATGAAAACACATATCGGAAATAGCACAATAAGTACAAAAGGAACTCGAATAAGGCTGTACTAGTTCAAATTCACTATTTAATGTTTCAATATGCGATATTCAGAAATGCACAACGCATTTATAAACACATTTCTAGAAACACACATTAAGTGAAATATTAATTATCTGGAGCTGGAATAAGTATGAGATATCGTCATATTCACTGTTTATAAATGGAATTCGCGATATTCAGAAACATAAATCACACATGAATACACAGTTCGAAAAAAGTACAATAAGTACAAAAAGAACTCGAATTAGTCTGTATTAGTATAAAATTCGGCCGCCGGCGTGGTCTTGTGGTTAGCATCGCTGACTACAGATCCGTCGGTCCGGGTTCGATTTCCGGTACCTCCTCGGATTTTTCTGAGGTAGGGAGGTCTGGTAGGGGTGCACTCAGCCTCGTGATTCCAAATTGAGGAGCTACTTGATAGAGAAGTAGCGGCTCCGGTCAAGAAAAACCACCATTAACGGCCGTGGGTGTCGGCATGCTGACCACATGCCCCCCAATCCTGCCATCTGCCTACGGAAGATGACGCAGCGGTCGGGTGGTAGGCCAAGTCCCTCCAGGGATGTAGCGCCACGGAGTTTAGTTTTTTTAGTATAAAATTCACTGTTTAAAGACTATATATGCGATATTCAGAAACGAACAACGCATCTGAAAAAACATTTATACAAACTCACATTATGTGCAATAGTGTGTGACAAGAGCTCGAATAAGTACGTAATATCGTCTTATTCACTGTTTATAGATGGAATTCGCGATGTTCAGAAACATAAATCACATATGAAAACAAATTTCGGAAATAGCACAATAAGTACAATAAGAACTCGAATTAGGCTAAATTAGTATCAAATTCACTGTTTAAAGTTTCAATATGCGATATTCAGAACCGTACAACGCATCTGAAAAAACATTTCTACAAACTCACATTAAGTGCAATAGTATGTAAGAGGAGCTCGAATAAGTATGTAATATATTCACAGTGAATATATATCATATTCACTGTTTATAGATGGAATTCGCGATATTCAGAAACATATATCACATGTGAAAACACATTTCGGAAATGGAAGAAAAAGTACAAAAGGAACTCGAATAAGGATGAATAAGCGTAAAATTCACTGTCACAACGCATCTGATAACACATTTCTACAAACTCACATTAAATGCAATAGTATGTAAGAGGAGCTCGAATAAGTATGTAATATCGTCATATTCACTGTTTATAGATGGAATTCGCGATATTCAGAAACATATATCACATGTGAAAACACATTTCGGAAATGGAAGAAAAAGTACAAAAGGAACTCGAATAAGGATGATTTAGCCTAAAATTCACTGTTTAAAGCTTGAATATGCGAAATTCAGAAACGGACAACACATCCATAAACAGATTTCTACAATCACACATTAAGTGGAATAGTAATTATCTGGACCTGGAAAAGTATGAGATATCGTCATATTCATTGTTTATAGAAGGTATTTGCAATATTCAGAAACATAAATCACATATGAAAACAAATTTAGGAAATTGCATATTAAGTACAAAAGGAACTTGAATAATGCTGTATTAGGATCAAATTCACCGTTTATAGGTTGAATATGTGATATTCAGAAACGTACAACGCATCTGAAAAAAATTTCTACAAACACACATTAAGTGCAATAGTGTGTAACAAGAGCTCAAATTAGTATGTAATATTGTCATATTCACTATTTATATATGGAATTCGCGATGATCAGAAACATAAATCAGATATGAAAACACATATCGGAAATAGCACAATAAGTACAAAAGGAACTCGAGTAAGGCTGTACTAGTTCAAATTCACTATTTAATGTTTCAATATGCGATATTCAGAAATGCACAACGCATTTATAAACACATTTCTACAAACACACATGAAGTGAAATATTAATTATCTGGAGCTGGAATAAGTATGAGATATCGTCATATTCACTGTTTATAAATGGAATTCGCGATATTCAGAAACATAAATCACACATGAATACACAGTTCGAAAAAAGTACAATAAGTACAAAAAGAACTCGAATTTGTCTGTATTAGTATATAATTCACTGTTTAAAGATTATATATGCGATATTCAGAAACGGACAACGCATATGAAAAAACATTTATACAAACTCACATTATGTGCAATAGTGTGTGACAAGAGCTAGAATAAGTACGTAATTTCGTCATATTCACTTTTTATAGATGGAATTCGCGATGTTCAGAAACATAAATCACATATGAAAACACATTTCGGAAATAGCACAATAAGTACAATAAGAACTCGAATTAAGCTATATTAGTATCAAATTCACTGTTTAAGGTTTCAATATGCGATATTCAGAAACGTACAACGCATCTGAAAAAAACATTTATACAAACTCACATTAAGTGCAATAGTGTGTAACAAGAGCTCGAATAAGTACGTAATATCGTCATATTCACTGTTTATAGATGGAATTCGCGATGTTCAGAAACATAAAGTACATATGAAAACACATTTCGGAAATAGCACAATAAGTACAATACGAACTCGAATTAGGCTATATTAGTATCAAATTCACTGTTTAAAGTTTCAATATGCGACATTCAGAAACGTACAACGCATCTGAAAACAAATTTCTACAAACTCACAATAAATGCAATAGTATGTAACAGGAGCTGTAATAAGTATGTAATATCGTCATATTCAATGTTTATAGATGGAATTCGCGATATTCGGAAACATATATCACATGTGAAAACACATTTCGGTAATCGAAGAACAAATACAAAAGGAACTCGAATAAGGATGATTTAGCCTAAAATTCACTGTTTAAAGCTTGAATATGCGAAATTCAGAAACGGACAACACATCCATAAACAGATTTCTACAATCACACATTAAGTGGAATAGTAATTATCTGGACCTGGAAAAGTATGAGATATCGTCATATTCATTGTTTATAGAAGGTATTTGCAATATTCAGAAACATAAATCACATATGAAAACAAATTTAGGAAATTGCATATTAAGTACAAAAGGAACTTGAATAAGGCTGAATTAGCGTCACATTCAACGTTTATATGTTGAATATGTGATATTCAGAAACGTGCAACACATCTGAAAACTCATTTCTTCAAACTCACATTAAGTGCAATAGTGTGTAACAGGAGCTCAAATAAGTATGTAATATCGTCATATTCACTGTTTATGGATGGAATTCGCGATGTTCAGAAACATAAATCACATATGAAAACACACTTCGGAAATAGCACAATAACTACAAAAAGAACTCAATTTAGGCTGTATTAGTATGAAATTCACTGTTTAAAGATTCTATATGCGATATTCAGAAACGGACAACGCAATTATAAACACATTTCTACAATCACACATTAAGTGGAATAGTAATCATCTGGAGCTGGAATAAGTTTGAGATATCGTCATATTCACTGTTTATAGAAGGAATTTGCAATATTCAGAATCGTAAAACACATAAGAAAACACATTTAGGAAATTGCTCATTGTGTACAAAAGGAACTTGAATAAGGCTGAATTAGCGTCACATTCAACGTTCATATGTTGAATATGTGATATTCAGAAACGGACAACGCATCTAGAAACACATTTCTACAATCACACTTTAATTGCAATAAAAGCTCGAATAAGTACGTAGTATCGTCATATTCACTGTTTATAGATGGAATTCGCGATGTTCAGAAACATAAATCACATATGAAAACACATTTCGGAAATAGCACATTAAGTACAATAAGAACTCGAATTAGGCTAAATTAGTATCAAATTCACTGTTTAAAGTTTCAATATGCGATATTCAGAAACGTACAACGCATCTGAAAAAACATTTCTACAAACTCACATTAAGTGCAATAGTATGTAAGAGGAGCTCGAATAAGTATGTAATATCGTCATATTCAATGTTTATAGATGGAATTCGAGATATTCAGAGACATAAATCACATATGAAAACACATTTAGGAAATTGCATATTAAGTACAAAAGGAACTTGAATAATGGTGTATTAGGGTCAAATTCACCGTTTATAGGTTAAATATGTAATATTCAGAAACGGACAACGCATTTGAAAACACATTTCTACAAACTCACATTAAGTTCAATAGTATGTAAGAGGAGCTCGAATAAGTATGTAATATCGTCATATTCACTGTATATAGATGGAATTCGCGATATTCAGAAACATATATCACATGTGAAAACACATTTCGGAAATGGAAGGAAAAGTACAAAAGGAACTCGAATAAGGCTGAATTAGCGTAAAATGCACTGTTTAAAGCATGAATATGCGAAATTCAGAAACGGAGAACACATCCATAAACAGATTTATACAATCACACATTAGGTGGAATAGTAATTATGTGGAGCTGGAAAAGTATGAGATATCGTCATATTCATTGTTTATAGAAGGAATTTGCAATATTCAGAAACATAAATCACGTATGAAAACACAATTTGGAAATTGCATATTAAGTACAAAAGGAACTTGAATAAGGCTGAATTAGCGTCACATTCAACGTTTATATGTTGAATATGTGATATTCAGAAACGTGCAACACATCTGAAAACTCATTTCTTCAAACTCACATTAAGTGCAATAGTGTGTAACAGGAGTTCAAATAAGTATGTAATATCGTCATATTCACTGTTTATGGATGGAATTCGCGATGTTCAGAACATAAATCACATATGAAAACACACTTCGGAAATAGCACAATAACTACAAAAAGAACTCAATTTAGGCTGTATTAGTATGAAATTCACTGTTTAAAGATTCTATATGCGATATTCAGAAACGGACAACGCATTTATAAACACATTTCTACAATCACACATTAAGTGGAATAGTAATCATCTGGAGCTGGAATAAGTTTGAGATATCGTCATATTCACTGTTTATAGAAGGAATTTGCAATATTCAGAATCGTAAAACACATAAGAAAACACATTTAGGAAATTGCTCATTGTGTACAAAAGGAACTTGAATAAGGCTGAATTAGCGTCACATTCAACGTTCATATGTTGAATATGTGATATTCAGAAACGGACAACGCATCTAGAAACACATTTCTACAATCACACTTTAATTGCAATAAAAGCTCGAATAAGTACGTAGTATCGTCATATTCACTGTTTATAGATGGAATTCGAGATATTCAGAGACATAAATCACATATGAAAACACATTTAGGAAATTGCATATTAAGTACAAAAGGAACTTGAATAATGCTGTATTAGCATCAAATTCACCGTTTATAGGTTGAATATGTGATATTCAGAAACGTACAACGCCTCTGAAAAAAATTTCTACAAACACACATTAAGTGCAATAGTGTGTAACAAGAGCTCAAATTAGTATGTAATATTGTCATATTCACTATTTATATATGGAATTCGCGATGATCAGAAACATAAATCAGATATGAAAACACATATCGGAAATAGCACAATAAGTACAAAAGGAACTCGAATAAGGCTGTACTAGTTCAAATTCACTATTTAATGTTTCAATATGCGATATTCAGAAATGCACAACGCATTTATAAACACATTTCTACAAACACACATTAAGTGAAATATTAATTATCCGGAGCTGGAATAAGTATGAGATATCGTCATATTCACTGTTTATAAATGGAATTCGCAATATTCAGAAACATAAATCACACATGAATACACAGTTCGAAAAAAGTACAATAAGTACAAAAAGAACTCGAATTTGTCTGTATTAGTATAAAATTCACTGTTTAAAGATTATATATGCGATATTCAGAAACGGACAACGCATATGAAAAAACATTTATACAAACTCACATTATGTGCAATAGTGTGTGACAAGAGCTCGAATAAGTACGTAATTTCGTCATATTCACTGTTTATAGATGGAATTCGCGATGTTCAGAAACATAAATCACATATGAAAACACATTTCGGAAATAGCACAATAAGTACAATAAGAACTCGAATAAGCTATATTAGTATCAAATTCACTGTTTAAAGTTTCAATATGCGATATTCAGAAACGTACAACGCATCTGAAAACACATTTCTACAAACTCACATTAAATGCAATAGTATGTAACAGGAGCTCGAGTAGGTATGCAATATCGTCATATTCACTGTTTATAGATGGAATTGGAGATATTCAGAGACATAAATCACATATGAAATTATATTTAGGAAATTGCATATTAAGTACAAAGGGAACTTGAATAATGCTGTATTAGCATCAAATTCACCGTTTATAGGTTGAATATGTGATATTCAGAAACGTACAACGCATCTGAAAAAAACATTTATACAAACTCACATTAAGTGCAATAGTGTGTAACAAGAGCTCGAATAAGTACGTAATATCGTCATATTCACTGTTTATAGATGGAATTCGCGATGTTCAGAAACATAAATCACATATGAAAACACATTTCGGAAATAGCACAATAAGTACAATACGAACTCGAATTAGGCTATATTAGTATCAAATTCACTGTTTAAAGTTTCAATATGCGACATTCAGAAACGTACAACGCATCTGAAAACACATTTATACAAACTCACATTATGTGCAATAGTGTGTGACAAGAGCTCGAATAAGTACGTAATTTCGTCATATTCACTGTTTATAGATGGAATTCGCGATGTTCAGAAACATAAATCAGATATGAAAAATACATATCGGAAATAGCACAATAAGTACAAAAGGAACTCGAATAAGGCTGTACTAGTTCAAATTCACTTTTTAATGTTTCAATATGCGATATTCAGAAATGCACAACGCATTTATAAACACATTTCTACAAACACACATGAAGTGAAATATTAATTATCTGGAGCTGGAATTTAAGTATGAGATATCGTCATATTGACTGTTTATAAATGGAATTCGCGATATTCAGAAACATAAATCACACATGAATACACAGTTCGAAAAAAGTACAATAAGTACAAAAAGAACTCGAATTTGTCTGTATTAGTATAAAATTCACTGTTTAAAGATTATATATGCGATATTCAGAAACGGACAACGCATATGAAAAAACATTTATACAAACTCACATTATGTGCAATAGTGTGTGACAAGAGCTAGAATAAGTACGTAATATCGTCATATTCACTGTTTATAGATGGAATTCGTGATGTTCAGAAACATAAAGTACATATGAAAACACATTTCGGAAATAGCACAATAAGTACAATACGAACTCGAATTAGGCTATATTAGTATCAAATTCACTGTTTAAAGTTTCAATATGCGACATTCAGAAACGTACAACGCCTCTGAAAAAAATTTCTACAAACACACATTAAGTGCAATAGTGTGTAACAAGAGCTCAAATTAGTATGTAATATTGTCATATTCACTATTTATATATGGAATTCGCGATGATCAGAAACATAAATCAGATATGAAAACACATATCGGAAATAGCACAATAAGTACAAAAGGAACTCGAATAAGGCTGTACTAGTTCAAATTCACTATTTAATGTTTCAATATGCGATATTCAGAAATGCACAACGCATTTATAAACACATTTCTACAAACACACATTAAGTGAAATATTAATTATCTGGAGCTGGAATAAGTATGAGATATCGTCATATTCACTGTTTATAAATGGAATTCGCGATATTCAGAAACATAAATCACACATGAATACACAGTTCGAAAAAAGTACAATAAGTACAAAAAGAACTCGAATTTGTCTGTATTAGTATAAAATTCACTGTTTAAAGATTATATATGCGATATTCAGAAACGTACAACGCATCTGAAAACACATTTCTACAAACTCACATTAAATGCAATAGTATGTAACAGGAGCTCGAGTAGGTATGCAATATCGTCATATTCACTGTTTATAGATGGAATTGGAGATATTCAGAGACATAAATCACATATGAAATCATATTTAGGAAATTGCATATTAAGTACAAAAGGAACTTGAATAATGCTGTATTAGCATCAAATTCACCGTTTATAGGTTGAATATGTGATATTCAGAAACGTACAACGCATCTGAAAAAAACATTTATACAAACTCACATTAAGTGCAATAGTGTGTAACAAGAGCTCGAATAAGTACGTAATATCGTCATATTCACTGTTTATAGATGGAATTCGCGATGTTCAGAAACATAAATCACATATGAAAACACATTTCGGAAATAGCACAATAAGTACAATAAGAATTCGAATTAGGCTATATTAGTATCAAATTCACTGTTTAAAGTTTCAATATGCGACATTCAGAAACGTACAACGCATCTGAAAACACATTTCTACAAACTCACATTAAATGCAATAGCATGTAGCAGGAGCTCTAATAAGTATGTAATATCGTCATATTCAATGTTTAAATTCGCGATATTCAGAAACATATATCACATGTGAAAACACATTTCGGAAATGGAAGTCAAATACAAAAGAACTCGAATAAGGATGAATTAGCGTAAAATTCACTGTTTAAAGCTTGAATATGCGAAATTCAGAAACGGACAACACATCCATAAACAGATTTCTACAATCACACATTAAGTGGAATAGTAATTATCTGGACCTGGAAAAGTATGAGATATCGTCATATTCATTGTTTATAGAAGGTATTTGCAATATTCAGAAACATAAATCACATATGAAAACAAATTTAGGAAATTGCATATTAAGTACAAAAGGAACTTGAATAATGCTGTATTAGGATCAAATTCACCGTTTATAGGTTGAATATGTGATATACAGAAACGTACAACGCCTCTGAAAAAAATTTCGACAAACACACATTAAGTTCAATAGTGTGTAACAAGAGCTCAAATTAGTATGTAATATTGTCATATTCACTATTTATATATGGAATTCGCGATGATCAGAAACATAAATCACATATCAAAACACATATCGGAAATAGCACAATAAGTACAAAAGGAACTCGAATAAGGCTGTACTAGTTCAAATTCACTATTTAATGTTTCAATATGCGATATTCAGAAATGCACAACGCATTTATAAACACATTACTACAAACACACATTAAGTGAAATATTAATTATCTGGAGCTTGAATAAGTATGAGACATCGTCATATTCAGAAACATAAATCACACATGAATACACATTTCGAAAAAAGCACAATAAGTACAAAAAGAACTCGAATTTGTCTGTATTAGTATAAAATTCACTGTTTAAAGATTCTATATGCGAAATTCAGAAACGGACAACACATCCATAAACAGATTTCTACAATCACACATTAAGTGGAATAGTAATTATCTGGACCTGGAAAAGTATGTGATAACGTCATATCCATTGTTTATAGAAGGTATTTGCAATATTCAGAAACTTAAATCACATAAGAAAACACATTTAGGAAATTGCACAAAACATTTCTACAAACACACATTAAGTGCAACAGTGTGTAACAAGAGCTCAAATTAGTATGTAATATTGTCATATTCACTATTTATATATGGAATTCGCGATGATCAGAAACATAAATCAGATATGAAAACACATATCGGAAATAGCACAATAAGTACAAAAGGAACTCGAATAAGGCTGTACTAGTTCAAATTCACTATTTAATGTTTCAATATGCGATATTCAGAAATGCACAACGCATTTATAAACACATTTCTAGAAACACACATTAAGTGAAATATTAATTATCTGGAGCTGGAATAAGTATGAGATATCGTCATATTCACTGTTTATAAATGGAATTCGCGATATTCAGAAACATAAATCACACATGAATACACAGTTCGAAAAAAGTACAATAAGTACAAAAAGAACTCGAATTAGTCTGTATTAGTATAAAATTCGGCCGCCGGCGTGGTCTTGTGGTTAGCATCGCTGACTACAGATCCGTCGGTCCGGGTTCGATTTCCGGTACCTCCTCGGATTTTTCTGAGGTAGGGAGGTCTGGTAGGGGTGCACTCAGCCTCGTGATTCCAAATTGAGGAGCTACTTGATAGAGAAGTAGCGGCTCCGGTCAAGAAAAACCACCATTAACGGCCGTGGGTGTCGGCATGCTGACCACATGCCCCCCAATCCTGCCATCTGCCTACGGAAGATGACGCAGCGGTCGGGTGGTAGGCCAAGTCCCTCCAGGGATGTAGCGCCACGGAGTTTAGTTTTTTTAGTATAAAATTCACTGTTTAAAGACTATATATGCGATATTCAGAAACGAACAACGCATCTGAAAAAACATTTATACAAACTCACATTATGTGCAATAGTGTGTGACAAGAGCTCGAATAAGTACGTAATATCGTCTTATTCACTGTTTATAGATGGAATTCGCGATGTTCAGAAACATAAATCACATATGAAAACAAATTTCGGAAATAGCACAATAAGTACAATAAGAACTCGAATTAGGCTAAATTAGTATCAAATTCACTGTTTAAAGTTTCAATATGCGATATTCAGAACCGTACAACGCATCTGAAAAAACATTTCTACAAACTCACATTAAGTGCAATAGTATGTAAGAGGAGCTCGAATAAGTATGTAATATATTCACAGTGAATATATATCATATTCACTGTTTATAGATGGAATTCGCGATATTCAGAAACATATATCACATGTGAAAACACATTTCGGAAATGGAAGAAAAAGTACAAAAGGAACTCGAATAAGGATGAATAAGCGTAAAATTCACTGTCACAACGCATCTGATAACACATTTCTACAAACTCACATTAAATGCAATAGTATGTAAGAGGAGCTCGAATAAGTATGTAATATCGTCATATTCACTGTTTATAGATGGAATTCGCGATATTCAGAAACATATATCACATGTGAAAACACATTTCGGAAATGGAAGAAAAAGTACAAAAGGAACTCGAATAAGGATGATTTAGCCTAAAATTCACTGTTTAAAGCTTGAATATGCGAAATTCAGAAACGGACAACACATCCATAAACAGATTTCTACAATCACACATTAAGTGGAATAGTAATTATCTGGACCTGGAAAAGTATGAGATATCGTCATATTCATTGTTTATAGAAGGTATTTGCAATATTCAGAAACATAAATCACATATGAAAACAAATTTAGGAAATTGCATATTAAGTACAAAAGGAACTTGAATAATGCTGTATTAGGATCAAATTCACCGTTTATAGGTTGAATATGTGATATTCAGAAACGTACAACGCATCTGAAAAAAATTTCTACAAACACACATTAAGTGCAATAGTGTGTAACAAGAGCTCAAATTAGTATGTAATATTGTCATATTCACTATTTATATATGGAATTCGCGATGATCAGAAACATAAATCAGATATGAAAACACATATCGGAAATAGCACAATAAGTACAAAAGGAACTCGAGTAAGGCTGTACTAGTTCAAATTCACTATTTAATGTTTCAATATGCGATATTCAGAAATGCACAACGCATTTATAAACACATTTCTACAAACACACATGAAGTGAAATATTAATTATCTGGAGCTGGAATAAGTATGAGATATCGTCATATTCACTGTTTATAAATGGAATTCGCGATATTCAGAAACATAAATCACACATGAATACACAGTTCGAAAAAAGTACAATAAGTACAAAAAGAACTCGAATTTGTCTGTATTAGTATATAATTCACTGTTTAAAGATTATATATGCGATATTCAGAAACGGACAACGCATATGAAAAAACATTTATACAAACTCACATTATGTGCAATAGTGTGTGACAAGAGCTAGAATAAGTACGTAATTTCGTCATATTCACTTTTTATAGATGGAATTCGCGATGTTCAGAAACATAAATCACATATGAAAACACATTTCGGAAATAGCACAATAAGTACAATAAGAACTCGAATTAAGCTATATTAGTATCAAATTCACTGTTTAAGGTTTCAATATGCGATATTCAGAAACGTACAACGCATCTGAAAAAAACATTTATACAAACTCACATTAAGTGCAATAGTGTGTAACAAGAGCTCGAATAAGTACGTAATATCGTCATATTCACTGTTTATAGATGGAATTCGCGATGTTCAGAAACATAAAGTACATATGAAAACACATTTCGGAAATAGCACAATAAGTACAATACGAACTCGAATTAGGCTATATTAGTATCAAATTCACTGTTTAAAGTTTCAATATGCGACATTCAGAAACGTACAACGCATCTGAAAACAAATTTCTACAAACTCACAATAAATGCAATAGTATGTAACAGGAGCTGTAATAAGTATGTAATATCGTCATATTCAATGTTTATAGATGGAATTCGCGATATTCGGAAACATATATCACATGTGAAAACACATTTCGGTAATCGAAGAACAAATACAAAAGGAACTCGAATAAGGATGATTTAGCCTAAAATTCACTGTTTAAAGCTTGAATATGCGAAATTCAGAAACGGACAACACATCCATAAACAGATTTCTACAATCACACATTAAGTGGAATAGTAATTATCTGGACCTGGAAAAGTATGAGATATCGTCATATTCATTGTTTATAGAAGGTATTTGCAATATTCAGAAACATAAATCACATATGAAAACAAATTTAGGAAATTGCATATTAAGTACAAAAGGAACTTGAATAAGGCTGAATTAGCGTCACATTCAACGTTTATATGTTGAATATGTGATATTCAGAAACGTGCAACACATCTGAAAACTCATTTCTTCAAACTCACATTAAGTGCAATAGTGTGTAACAGGAGCTCAAATAAGTATGTAATATCGTCATATTCACTGTTTATGGATGGAATTCGCGATGTTCAGAAACATAAATCACATATGAAAACACACTTCGGAAATAGCACAATAACTACAAAAAGAACTCAATTTAGGCTGTATTAGTATGAAATTCACTGTTTAAAGATTCTATATGCGATATTCAGAAACGGACAACGCAATTATAAACACATTTCTACAATCACACATTAAGTGGAATAGTAATCATCTGGAGCTGGAATAAGTTTGAGATATCGTCATATTCACTGTTTATAGAAGGAATTTGCAATATTCAGAATCGTAAAACACATAAGAAAACACATTTAGGAAATTGCTCATTGTGTACAAAAGGAACTTGAATAAGGCTGAATTAGCGTCACATTCAACGTTCATATGTTGAATATGTGATATTCAGAAACGGACAACGCATCTAGAAACACATTTCTACAATCACACTTTAATTGCAATAAAAGCTCGAATAAGTACGTAGTATCGTCATATTCACTGTTTATAGATGGAATTCGCGATGTTCAGAAACATAAATCACATATGAAAACACATTTCGGAAATAGCACATTAAGTACAATAAGAACTCGAATTAGGCTAAATTAGTATCAAATTCACTGTTTAAAGTTTCAATATGCGATATTCAGAAACGTACAACGCATCTGAAAAAACATTTCTACAAACTCACATTAAGTGCAATAACAAAAGAGGAGCTCGAATAAGTATGTAATATCGTCATATTCAATGTTTATAGATGGAATTCGAGATATTCAGAGACATAAATCACATATGAAAACACATTTAGGAAATTGCATATTAAGTACAAAAGGAACTTGAATAATGGTGTATTAGGGTCAAATTCACCGTTTATAGGTTAAATATGTAATATTCAGAAACGGACAACGCATTTGAAAACACATTTCTACAAACTCACATTAAGTTCAATAGTATGTAAGAGGAGCTCGAATAAGTATGTAATATCGTCATATTCACTGTATATAGATGGAATTCGCGATATTCAGAAACATATATCACATGTGAAAACACATTTCGGAAATGGAAGAAAAAGTACAAAAGGAACTCGAATAAGGCTGAATTAGCGTAAAATTCACTGTTTAAAGCTTGAATATGCGAAATTCAGAAACGGAAAACATATCCCTAAACAGATTTCTACAATCACACATTAATTGCAATAAAAGCTCGAATAAGTACGTAATATCGTCATATTCACTGTTTATAGATGGATTTCGAGATATTCAGAGACATAAATCACATATGAAAACACATTTAGGAAATTGCATATTAAGTACAAAAAGAACTTGAATAATGCTGTATTAGCATCAAATTCACCGTTTATAGGTAGAATATGTGATATTCAGAAACGTACAACGCATCTGAAAAAACATTTCTACAAACTCACATTAAGTGCAATAGGATGTAAGAGGAGCTCGAATAAGTATGTAATATCGTCATATTCACTGTTTATAGATGGAATTCGCGATATTCAGATACATATATCACATGTGAAAACACATTTCGGAAATGGAAGAAAAAGTACAAAAGGAACTCGAATAAGGCTGAATTAGCGTAAAATTCACTGTTTAAAGCATGAATATGCGAAATTCAGAAACGGACAACACATCCATAAACAGATTTATACAATCACACATTATGTGGAATAGTAATTATGTGGAGCTGGAAAAGTATGAGATATCGTCATATTCATTGTTTATAGAAGGAATTTGCAATATTCAGAAACATAAATCACGTATGAAAACACAATTTGGAAATTGCATATTAAGGACAAAAGGAACTTGAATAATGCTGTATAAGCATCAAATTCACCGTTTATAGGTTGAATATGTGATATTGAGAAACGTGCAACACATCTGAAAACTCATTTCTTCAAACTCACATTAAGTGCAATAGTGTGTAACAGGAGCTCAAATAAGTATGTAATATCGTCATATTCACTGTTTATAGATGGAATTCGCGATGTTCAGAAACATAAATCACATTTGAAAACACATTTCGGAAATAGCACAATAAGTACAAAAGGAACTTTTTATTATGCTGTATTAGTATCAAATTCAGCGTTTATAGGTTGAATATGTGATATTCAGAAACGTGCAACACATCTGAAAACTCATTTCTTCAAACTCACATTAAGTGCAATAGTGTGTAACAGGAGCTCAAATAAGTATGCAATATCGTCATATTCACTGTATATAGATGGAATTCGCGATGATCAGAAACATAAATCGCATATGAAAACACATTTCGGAAATAGCACAATAACTACAAAAAGAACTTGAATTAGGCTGTATTAGTATCAAATTCACTGTTTAAAGATTCTATATGCGATATTCAGAAACGGACAACGCATTTATAAACACATTTCTTCAATCATACATTAAGTGGAATAGTAATCATCTGGAGCTGGAATAAGTTTGTGACATCGTCATAGTCACTGTTTCTAGATGGAATTTGCAATATTCAGAATCGAAAATCACATAAGAAAACCCATTTAGGAAATTGCACGTTGTGTACAAAAGGAACTTGAATAAGGCTGAATTAGCGTCACATTCAACGTTTATATGTTGAATATGTGATATTCAGAAACGGACAACGCATCTAGAAACACATTTCTACAATCACAAGCTTAAAAGCTCGAATAAGTACGTAATATCGTCATATTCACTGTTTATAGATAGAATTCGCGATGTTCAGAAACATAAATCACATTTGAAAACACATTTCGGAAATAGCACAATAAGTACAAAAGGAACTTTTTATAATGCTGTATTAGCATCAAATTCACCGTTTATAGGTTGAATATGTGATATTCAGAAACGTACAACGCATCTGAAAAAACATTTCTACAAACTCTTATTAAATGCAATAGTATGTAAGAGGAGCTCGTATAAGTATGTAATATCGTCATATTAACTGTTTATAGATGGAATTCGAGATATTCAGAGACATAAATCACATATCAAAAACACATTTAGGAATTTGCATATTAAGTACAAAAAGAACTTGAATAATGCTGTATTAGCATCAAATTCACCGTTTATAGGTAGAATATGTGATATTCAGAAACGTACAACGCATCTGAAAAAACATTTCTACAAACTCACATTAAGTACAAAAGTATGTAAGAGGAGCTCCAATAAGTATGTAATATCGTCATATTCACTGTTTATAGATGGAATTCGCGATATTCAGAAACATATATCACATGTGAAAACACATTTCGGAAATGGAAGAAAAAGTACAAAAGGAACTCGAATAAGGCTGAATTAGCGTAAAATTCACTGTTTAAAGCTTGAATATGCGAAATTCAGAAACGGAAAACATATCCGTAAACAGATTTCTACAATCACACATTAATTGCAATAAAAGCTCGAATAAGTACGTAATATCGTCATATTCACTGTTTATAGATGGAATTCGAGATATTCAGATACATAAATCACATATGAAAACACATTTAGGAAATTGCATATTAAGTACAAAAAGAACTTGAATAATGCTGTATTAGCATCAAATTCACCGTTTATAGGTAGAATATGTGATATTCAGAAACGTACAACGCATCTGAAAAAACATTTCTACAAACTCACATTAAGTGCAATAGGATGTAAGAGGAGCTCGAATAAGTATGTAATATCGTCATATTCACTGTTTATAGATGGAATTCGCGATATTCAGATACATATATCACATGTGAAAACACATTTCGGAAATGGAAGAAAAAGTACAAAAGGAACTCGAATAAGGCTGAATTAGCGTAAAATTGACTGTTTAAAGCATGAATATGCGAAATTCAGAAACGGACAACACATCCATAAACAGATTTATACAATCACACATTAAGTGGAATAGTAATTATGTGGAGCTGGAAAAGTATGAGATATCGTCATATTCATTGTTTATAGAAGGAATTTGCAATATTCAGAAACATGAATCACGTATGAAAACACAATTTGGAAATTGCATATTAAGTACAAAAGGAACTTGAATAATGCTGTATAAGCATCAAATTCACCGTTTATAGGTTGAATATGTGATATTGAGAAACGTGCAACACATCTGAAAACTCATTTCTTCAAACTCACATTAAGTGCAATAGTGTGTAACAGGAGCTCAAATAAGTATGTAATATCGTCATATTCACTGTTTATGGATGGAATTCGCGATGTTCAGAAACATAAATCACATATGAAAACACATTTCGGAAATAGCACAATAACTACAACAAGAACTCAATTTAGGCTGTATTAGTATGAAATTCACTGTTTAAAGATCCTATATGCGATATTCAGAAACGGACAACGCATTTATAAACACATTTCTACAATCACACATTAAGTGGAATAGTAATCATCTGGAGCTGGAATAAGTTTGAGATATCGTCATATTCACTGTTTATAGAAGGAATTTGCAATATTCAGAATCGTGAAACACATAAGAAAACACATTTAGGAAATTGCTCATTGTGTACAAAAGGAACTTGAATAAGGCTGAATTAGCGTCACATTCAACGTTCATATGTTGAATATGTGATATTCAGAAACGGACAACGCATCTAGAAACACATTTCTACAATCACACTTTAATTGCAATAAAAGCTCGAATAAGTACGTAATATCGTCATATTCACTGTTTATAGATGGAATTCGCGATGTTCAGAAACATAAATCACATATGAAAACACATTTCGGAAATAGCACAATAAGTACAATAAGAACTCGAATTAGGCTAAATTAGTATCAAATTCACTGTTTAAAGTTTCAATATGCGATATTCAGAAACGTACAACGCATCTGAAAAAACATTTCTACAAACTCACATTAAGTGCAATAGTATGTGAGAGGAGCTCGAATAAGTATGTAATATCGTCATATTCACTGTTTATAGATGGAATTCGAGATATTCAGAGACATAAATCTCATATGAAAACACATTTAGGAAATTGCATATTAAGTACAAAAGGAACTTGAATAATGGTGTATTAGGGTCAAATTCACCGTTTATAGGTTAAATATGTAATATTCAGAAACGGACAACGCATTTGAAAACACATTTCTACAAACTCACATTAAGTGCAATAGTATGTAAGAGGAGCTCGAATAAGTATGTAATATCGTCTTATTCACTGTTTATACAGTGCCTTTTTTTTTTACTCGTGGCCGGGCGGTCGGCTGGAGGTAGCTGCGAGCTCACAGTGCTTCTCACCGTTCCTGGCTCCCGCCTTTCTCCCCGTCAGTGCACACACACAGCACACCAAACACCAATTTTCTGGTCATGTAATGGCATTTCGTGTACAATATCGGGTTTTTCTGCACTCCAGTATCTGTTGTTTTGTCTCGATACATGAACATGTAAATGAAACCATGCTTCGTCTGTGAAAAAAATTAACTTTGGGTCCATAGAGCCATCATTAACTTTACCCAACACCCAATTGCAGAAATTTACTCTACTCACAGTATCACGTGGTTGAAGTTCCTGAACTACGGTCATCTTATATGGTTTTATTTTCATAAGTTTAGTGGCTTTCCAAGCCGAGAATTGTGAAACACCCGTTTCCTGTGATAACCTACTCAGAGATTTTCTTGGGCTACGTTCTAACTTTTGTCCTATCTCATCGAGTTTTTCCTCTGTAAGCACACGGCTAATTTTTTTTTCTTCTTCTTATCAAGAACAGAACCCGTTTCTCTGAATCTGTGTACAAGTTTACGAACTGTCTCTCTGTGAGGCACAGGGATACCAGGGAATCTGTCTACAAATAGCCGAGTCACTTCTCTACAGAACTCTGTTTGCACATAGGAATCATACATGAATAAACGGTGTGCTAAAGTATACACACGTCTTGGCATTATAACAGAACTATCACAATTTAACCACAAAGAAGAAAACAAGAACCTCCGCTAGCAACGACCGCACATGCACTGACGAGGAGAAAGGCGGGAGCCAGGAACGGTGAGAAGCACTGTGCGCTCGCAGCTTCCTCCAGTCGACCGCCCGGCCACGAGTCAAAAAAAAGGCACTGTAGATGGAATTCGCGATGTTCAGAAACATAAATCACATATGAAAACACATTTCAGAAAATGCACAATAAGTAAAATGAGAAATCGAATTAGGCTATATTAGTATCAAATTCACTGTTTAAAGTTTCAGTATGCGATATTCAGAAACGTACAACGCATCTGAAAACACATTTCTACAAACACATATTAAATGCAATAGTATGTAACAGGAGCTCGAATAAGTATGTAATATCGTCATATTCACTGTTTATAGATGGAATTCGAGATATTCAGAGACATAAATCACATATCAAAACACATTTAGGAAATTGCATATTAAGTACAAAAAGAACTTGAATAATGCTGTATTAGCATCAAATTCACCGTTTATAGGTTGAATATGTGATATTCAGAAACGTACAACGCATCTGAAAAAACATTTCTACAAACTCACATTAAGTGCAATAGGATGTAAGAGGAGCTCGAATAAGTATGTAATATCGTCATATTCACTGTATATAGATGGAATTCGCGATATTCAGAAACATATATCACATGTGAAAACACATTTCGGAAATGGAAGAAAAAGTACAAAAGGAACTCGAATAAGGCTGAATTAGCGTAAAATTGACTGTTTAAAGCATGAATATGCGAAATTCAGAAACGGAGAACACATCCATAAACAGATTTATACAATCACACATTAAGTGGAATAGTAATTATGTGGAGCTGGAAAAGTATGAGATATCGTCATATTCATTGTTTATAGAAGGAATTTGCAATATTCAGAAACATAAATCACGTATGAAAACACAATTTGGAAATTGCATATTAAGTACAAAAGGAACTTGAATAATGCTGTATAAGCATCAAATTCACCGTTTATAGGTTGAATATGTGATATTGAGAAACGTGCAACACATCTGAAAACTCATTTCTTCAAACTCACATTAAGTGCAATAGTGTGTAACAGGAGCTCAAATAAGTATGTAATATCGTCATATTCACTGTTTATAGATGGAATTCGCGATGTTCAGAAACATAAATCACATATGAAAACACATTTCGGAAATAGCACAATAACTACAAAAAGAACTCAATTTAGGCTGTATTAGTATCAAATTCACTGTTTAAAGATTCTATATGCGATATTCAGAAACGGACAACGCATTTATAAACACATTTCTACAATCACACATTAAGTGGAATAGTAATCATCTGGAGCTGGAATAAGTTTGAGATATCGTCACATTCACTGTTTCTAGAAGGAATTTGCAATATTCAGAATCGTAAATCACATAAGAAAACACATTTAGGAAATTGCTCATTGTGTACAAAAGGAACTTGAATAAGGCTGAATTTGCGTCTCATTCAACGTTTATATGTTGAATATGTGATATTCAGAAACGGACAACGCATCTAGAAACACATTTCTACAATCACACTTTAATTGCAATAAAAGCTCGAATAAGTACGTAATATCGTCATATTCACTGTTTATAGATGGAATTCGCGATGTTCAGAAACATAAATCACATATGAAAACACATTTCGGAAAAAGCACAATAAGTACAATTAGAACTCGAATTAGGCTATATTAGTATCAAATTCACTGTTTAAAGTTTCAATATGCGATATTCAGAAACGTACAACTCATCTGAAAACACATTTCTACAAACACACATTAAATGCAATAGTATGTAACAGGAGCTCGAATAAGTATGTAATATCGTCATATTCACTGTTTATAGATGGAATTCGAGATATTCAGAGACATAAATCACATATCAAAACACATTTAGGAAATTGCATATTAAGTACAAAAGGAACTTTTTATAATGCTGTATTAGCATCAAATTCACCGTTTATAGGTTGAATATGTGATATTCAGAAACGTACAACGCATCTGAAAAAACATTTCTACAAACTCTTATTAAATGCAATAGTATGTAAGAGGAGCTCGTATAAGTATGTAATATCGTCATATTCACTGTTTATAGATGGAATTCGCGATATTCAGAAACATATATCACATGTGAAAACACATTTCGGAAATGGAAGAAAAAGTACAAAAGGAACTCGAATAAGGATGAATTAGCGTAAAATTCACTGCTTAAAGCTTGAATATGCGAAAATCAGAAACGGACAACACATCCGTAAACAGATTTCTACAATCACGCATTAATTGCAATAAAAGCTCGAATAAGTACGTAATATCGTCATATTCACTGTTTATAGATGGAATTCGCGATGTTCAGAAACATAAATAACACATTTCGGAAATAGCACAATAAGTACAATAAGAACTCGAATTAGGCTAAATTAGTATCAAATTCACTGTTTAAAGTTTGAATATGCGATATTCAGAAACGTACAACACATCTGAAAACACATTTCTACAAACTCACATTAAATGCAATAGTATGTAACAGGAGCTCGAATAAGTACGTAATATCGTCATATTCACTGTTTATAGATGGAATTCGAGATATTCAGAGACATAAATCACATATGAAAACACATTTAGGAAATTGCATATTAATTACAAAAGGAACTTGAATAATGCTGTATTAGCATCAAATTCACTGTTTATAGTTTCAATATGCGATATTCAGAAACGTACAACGCATCTGAAAAAACATTTCTACAAACTCACATTAAGTGCAGAAGTATGTAAGAGGAGCTCGAATAAGTATGTAATATCGTCATATTCACTGTTTATAGATGGAATTCGCGATGTTGAGAAACATAAATCACATATGAAAACACATTTCAGAAAAAGCACAATAAGTAAAATGAGAACTCGAATTAGGCTATATTAGTATCAAATTCACTGTTTAAAGTTTCAATATGCGATATTCAGAAACGTACAACGCATCTGAAAACACATTTCTACAAACACACATTAAATGCAATAGTATGTAACAGGAGCTCGAATAAGTATGTAATATCGTCATATTAACTGTTTATAGATGGAATTCGCGATGTTCAGAAACATAAATCACATTTGAAAACACATTTCGGAAATAGCACAATAAGTACAAAAGGAACATTTTATAATGCTGTATTAGCATCAAAATCACCGTTTATAGGTTGAATATGTGATTTTCAGAAACGTACAACGCATCTGAAAAAACATTTCTACAAACTCACATTAAGTGCAATAGGATGTAAGAGGAGCTCGAATAAGTATGTAATATCGTCATATTCACTGTTTATAGATGGAATTCGCGATATTCAGATACATATATCACATGTGAAAACACATTTCGGAAATGGAAGAAAAAGTACAAAAGGAACTCGAATAAGGCTGAATTAGCGTAAAATTCACTGTTTAAAGCATGAATATGCGAAATTCAGAAACGGACAACACATCCATAAACAGATTTATACAATCACACATTATGTGGAATAGTAATTATGTGGAGCTGGAAAAGTATGAGATATCGTCATATTCATTGTTTATAGAAGGAATTTGCAATATTCAGAAACATAAATCACGTATGAAAACACAATTTGGAAATTGCATATTAAGTACAAAAGGAACTTGAATAATGCTGTATAAGCATCAAATTCACCGTTTATAGGTTGAATATGTGATATTGAGAAACGTGCAACACATCTGAAAACTCATTTCTTCAAACTCACATTAAGTGCAATAGTGTGTAACAGGAGCTCAAATAAGTATGTAATATCGTCATATTCACTGTTTATAGATGGAATTCGCGATATTCAGAAACATATATCACATGTGAAAACACATTTCGGAAATGGAAGAAAAAGTACAAAAGGAACTCGAATAAGGATGAATTAGCGTAAAATTCACTGTTTAAAGCTTGAATATGCGAAAATCAGAAACGGACAACACATCCGTAAACAGATTTCTACAATCACGCATTAATTGCAATAAATACTCGATTAAGTACGTAATATCGTCATATTCACTGTTTATAGATGGAATTCGCGATGTTCAGAAACATAAATCACACATTTCGGAAATAGCACAATAAGTACAATAAGAACTCGAATTAGGCTAAATTAGTATCAAATTCACTGTTTAAAGTTTCAATATGCGATATTCAGAAACGTACAACGCATCTGAAAACACATTTCTACAAACACACATTAAATGCAATAGTATGTAACAGGAGCTCGAATAAGTATGTAATATCGTCATATTAACTGTTTATAGATGGAATTCGAGATATTCAGAGACATAAATCACATATCAAAAACACATTTAGGAATTTGCATATTAAGTACAAAAAGAACTTGAATAATGCTGTATTAGCATCAAATTCACCGTTTATAGGTAGAATATGTGATATTCAGAAACGTACAACGCATCTGAAAAAACATTTCTACAAACTCACATTAAGTACAAAAGTATGTAAGAGGAGCTCCAATAAGTATGTAATATCGTCATATTCACTGTTTATAGATGGAATTCGCGATATTCAGAAACATATATCACATATGAAAACACATTTCGGAAATAGCACAATAACTACAACAAGAACTCAATTTAGGCTGTATTAGTATGAAATTCACTGTTTAAAGATCCTATATGCGATATTCAGAAACGGACAACGCATTTATAAACACATTTCTACAATCACACATTAAGTGGAATAGTAATCATCTGGAGCTGGAATAAGTTTGAGATATCGTCATATTCACTGTTTATAGAAGGAATTTGCAATATTCAGAATCGTGAAACACATAAGAAAACACATTTAGGAAATTGCTCATTGTGTACAAAAGGAACTTGAATAAGGCTGAATTAGCGTCACATTCAACGTTCATATGTTGAATATGTGATATTCAGAAACGGACAACGCATCTAGAAACACATTTCTACAATCACACTTTAATTGCAATAAAAGCTCGAATAAGTACGTAATATCGTCATATTCACTGTTTATAGATGGAATTCGCGATGTTCAGAAACATAAATCACATATGAAAACACATTTCGGAAATAGCACAATAAGTACAATAAGAACTCGAATTAGGCTATATTAGTATCAAATTCACTGTTTAAAGTTTCAGTATGCGATATTCAGAAACGTACAACGCATCTGAAAACACATTTCTACAAACACATATTAAATGCAATAGTATGTAACAGGAGCTCGAATAAGTATGTAATATCGTCATATTCACTGTTTATAGATGGAATTCGAGATATTCAGAGACATAAATCACATATCAAAACACATTTAGGAAATTGCATATTAAGTACAAAAAGAACTTGAATAATGCTGTATTAGCATCAAATTCACCGTTTATAGGTTGAATATGTGATATTCAGAAACGTACAACGCATCTGAAAAAACATTTCTACAAACTCACATTAAGTGCAATAGGATGTAAGAGGAGCTCGAATAAGTATGTAATATCGTCATATTCACTGTATATAGATGGAATTCGCGATATTCAGAAACATATATCACATGTGAAAACACATTTCGGAAATGGAAGAAAAAGTACAAAAGGAACTCGAATAAGGCTGAATTAGCGTAAAATTGACTGTTTAAAGCATGAATATGCGAAATTCAGAAACGGAGAACACATCCATAAACAGATTTATACAATCACACATTAAGTGGAATAGTAATTATGTGGAGCTGGAAAAGTATGAGATATCGTCATATTCATTGTTTATAGAAGGAATTTGCAATATTCAGAAACATAAATCACGTATGAAAACACAATTTGGAAATTGCATATTAAGTACAAAAGGAACTTGAATAATGCTGTATAAGCATCAAATTCACCGTTTATAGGTTGAATATGTGATATTGAGAAACGTGCAACACATCTGAAAACTCATTTCTTCAAACTCACATTAAGTGCAATAGTGTGTAACAGGAGCTCAAATAAGTATGTAATATCGTCATATTCACTGTTTATAGATGGAATTCGCGATGTTCAGAAACATAAATCACATATGAAAACACATTTCGGAAATAGCACAATAACTACAAAAAGAACTCAATTTAGGCTGTATTAGTATCAAATTCACTGTTTAAAGATTCTATATGCGATATTCAGAAACGGACAACGCATTTATAAACACATTTCTACAATCACACATTAAGTGGAATAGTAATCATCTGGAGCTGGAATAAGTTTGAGATATCGTCACATTCACTGTTTCTAGAAGGAATTTGCAATATTCAGAATCGTAAATCACATAAGAAAACACATTTAGGAAATTGCTCATTGTGTACAAAAGGAACTTGAATAAGGCTGAATTTGCGTCTCATTCAACGTTTATATGTTGAATATGTGATATTCAGAAACGGACAACGCATCTAGAAACACATTTCTACAATCACACTTTAATTGCAATAAAAGCTCGAATAAGTACGTAATATCGTCATATTCACTGTTTATAGATGGAATTCGCGATGTTCAGAAACATAAATCACATATGAAAACACATTTCGGAAAAAGCACAATAAGTACAATTAGAACTCGAATTAGGCTATATTAGTATCAAATTCACTGTTTAAAGTTTCAATATGCGATATTCAGAAACGTACAACTCATCTGAAAACACATTTCTACAAACACACATTAAATGCAATAGTATGTAACAGGAGCTCGAATAAGTATGTAATATCGTCATATTCACTGTTTATAGATGGAATTCGAGATATTCAGAGACATAAATCACATATCAAAACACATTTAGGAAATTGCATATTAAGTACAAAAGGAACTTTTTATAATGCTGTATTAGCATCAAATTCACCGTTTATAGGTTGAATATGTGATATTCAGAAACGTACAACGCATCTGAAAAAACATTTCTACAAACTCTTATTAAATGCAATAGTATGTAAGAGGAGCTCGTATAAGTATGTAATATCGTCATATTCACTGTTTATAGATGGAATTCGCGATATTCAGAAACATATATCACATGTGAAAACACATTTCGGAAATGGAAGAAAAAGTACAAAAGGAACTCGAATAAGGATGAATTAGCGTAAAATTCACTGCTTAAAGCTTGAATATGCGAAAATCAGAAACGGACAACACATCCGTAAACAGATTTCTACAATCACGCATTAATTGCAATAAAAGCTCGAATAAGTACGTAATATCGTCATATTCACTGTTTATAGATGGAATTCGCGATGTTCAGAAACATAAATAACACATTTCGGAAATAGCACAATAAGTACAATAAGAACTCGAATTAGGCTAAATTAGTATCAAATTCACTGTTTAAAGTTTGAATATGCGATATTCAGAAACGTACAACACATCTGAAAACACATTTCTACAAACTCACATTAAATGCAATAGTATGTAACAGGAGCTCGAATAAGTACGTAATATCGTCATATTCACTGTTTATAGATGGAATTCGAGATATTCAGAGACATAAATCACATATGAAAACACATTTAGGAAATTGCATATTAATTACAAAAGGAACTTGAATAATGCTGTATTAGCATCAAATTCACTGTTTATAGTTTCAATATGCGATATTCAGAAACGTACAACGCATCTGAAAAAACATTTCTACAAACTCACATTAAGTGCAGAAGTATGTAAGAGGAGCTCGAATAAGTATGTAATATCGTCATATTCACTGTTTATAGATGGAATTCGCGATGTTGAGAAACATAAATCACATATGAAAACACATTTCAGAAAAAGCACAATAAGTAAAATGAGAACTCGAATTAGGCTATATTAGTATCAAATTCACTGTTTAAAGTTTCAATATGCGATATTCAGAAACGTACAACGCATCTGAAAACACATTTCTACAAACACACATTAAATGCAATAGTATGTAACAGGAGCTCGAATAAGTATGTAATATCGTCATATTAACTGTTTATAGATGGAATTCGCGATGTTCAGAAACATAAATCACATTTGAAAACACATTTCGGAAATAGCACAATAAGTACAAAAGGAACATTTTATAATGCTGTATTAGCATCAAAATCACCGTTTATAGGTTGAATATGTGATTTTCAGAAACGTACAACGCATCTGAAAAAACATTTCTACAAACTCACATTAAGTGCAATAGGATGTAAGAGGAGCTCGAATAAGTATGTAATATCGTCATATTCACTGTTTATAGATGGAATTCGCGATATTCAGATACATATATCACATGTGAAAACACATTTCGGAAATGGAAGAAAAAGTACAAAAGGAACTCGAATAAGGCTGAATTAGCGTAAAATTCACTGTTTAAAGCATGAATATGCGAAATTCAGAAACGGACAACACATCCATAAACAGATTTATACAATCACACATTATGTGGAATAGTAATTATGTGGAGCTGGAAAAGTATGAGATATCGTCATATTCATTGTTTATAGAAGGAATTTGCAATATTCAGAAACATAAATCACGTATGAAAACACAATTTGGAAATTGCATATTAAGTACAAAAGGAACTTGAATAATGCTGTATAAGCATCAAATTCACCGTTTATAGGTTGAATATGTGATATTGAGAAACGTGCAACACATCTGAAAACTCATTTCTTCAAACTCACATTAAGTGCAATAGTGTGTAACAGGAGCTCAAATAAGTATGTAATATCGTCATATTCACTGTTTATAGATGGAATTCGCGATGTTCAGAAACATAAATCACATTTGAAAACACATTTCGGAAATAGCACAATAAGTACAAAAGGAACATTTTATAATGCTGTATTAGCATCAAAATCACCGTTTATAGGTTGAATATGTGATTTTCAGAAACGTACAACGCATCTGAAAAAACATTTCTACAAACTCTTATTAAATGCAATAGTATGTAAGAGGAGCTCGTATAAGTATGTAATATCGTCATATTCACTGTTTATAGATGGAATACGCGATATTCAGTAACATATATCACATGTGAAAACACATTTCGGAAATGGAAGAAAAAGTACAAAAGGAACTCGAATAAGGATGAATTAGCATAAAATTCACTGTCTTAAGCATGAATATGCGAAATTCAGAAACGGACAACACATCCGTAAACAGATTTCTACAATCACGCATTAATTGCAATAAAAGCTCGAATAAGTACGTAATATCGTCATATTACGCGAATTCGCGATGTTCAGAAACATAAATCACATATGAAAACACATTTCGGAAATAGCACAATAAGTACAATAAGAACTCGAATTAGGCTAAATTAGTATCAAATTCACTGTTTAAAGTTTCGATATGCGAAATTCAGAAACGTACAACGCATCTGAAAACACATTTCTAAAAACTCACATTAAATGCAATAGTATGTAACAGGAGCTCGAATAAGTACGTAATATCGTCATATTACGCGAATTCGCGATGTTCAGAAACATAAATCACATATGAAAACACATTTCGGAAATAGCACAATAAGTACAATAAGAACTCGAATTAGGCTAAATTAGTATCAAATTCACTGTTTAAAGTTTCGATATGCGAAATTCAGAAACGTACAACGCATCTGAAAACACATTTCTACAAACTCACATTAAATGCAATAGTATGTAACAGGAGCTCGAATAAGTACGTAATATCGACATATTCACTGTTTATAGATGGAATTCGCGATGTTGAGAAACATAAATCACATATGAAAACACATTTCAGAAAAAGCACAATAAGTAAAATGAGAACTCGAATTAGGCTATATTAGTATCAAATTCACTGTTTAAAGTTTCAATATGCGATATTCAGAAACGTACAACGCATCTGAAAACACATTTCTACAAACACACATTAAATGCAATAGTATGTAACAGGAGCTCGAATAAGTATGTAATATCGTCATATTAACTGTTTATAGATGGAATTCGAGATATTCAGAGACATAAATCACATATCAAAACACATTTAGGAAATTGCATATTAAGTACAAAAAGAACTTGAATAATGCTGTATTAGCATCAAATTCACCGTTTGTAGGTAGAATATGTGATATACAGAAACGTACAACGCATCTGAAAAAAACATTTCTACAAACTCACATTAAGTACAAAAGTATGTAAGAGGAGCTCCAATAAGTATGTAATATCGTCATATTCACTGTTTATAGATGGAATTCGCGATATTAAGAAACATATATCACATGTGAAAACACATTTCGGAAATGGAAGAAAAAGTACAAATGGAACTCGAATAAGGATGAATTAGCGTAAAATTCACTTTTAAAGCTTGAATATGCGAAATTCAGAAACGGAAAACATATCCGTAAACAGATTTCTACAATCACACATTAATTGCAATAAAAGCTCGAATAAGTACGTAATATCGTCATATTCACTGTTTATAGATGGAATTCGAGATATTCAGAGACATAAATCACATATGAAAACACATTTAGGAAATTGCATATTAATTACAAAAGGAACTTGAATAATGCTGTATTAGCATCAAATTCACTGTTTAAAGATTCAATATGCGATATTCAGAAACGTACAACGCATCTGAAAACACATTTCTACAAACTCACATTAAATGCAATAGTATGTAAGAGGAGCTCGAATAAGTGTGTAATATCGTCATATTCACTGTTTATAGATGGAATTCGTGATATTCAGAAACATATATCACATGTGAAAACACATTTCGGAAATGGAAGAAAAAGTACAAAAGGAAGTCGAATAAGGCTGAATTAGCGTAAAATTCACTGTTTAAAGCTTGAATATGCGAAATTCAGAAACGGAAAACATATCCGTAAACAGATTTCTACAATCACACATTAATTGCAATAAAAGCTCGAATAAGTACGTAATATCGTCATATTCACTGTTTATAGATGGAATTCGAGATATTCAGAGACATAAATCACATATGAAAACACATTTAGGAAATTGCATATTAAGTACAAAAAGAACTTGAATAATGCTGTATTAGCATCAAATTCACCGTTTATAGGTAGAATATGTGATATTCAGAAACGTACAACGCATCTGAAAAAACATTTCTACAAACTCACATTAAGTGCAATAGGATGTAAGAGGAGCTCGAATAAGTATGTAATATCGTCATATTCACTGTTTATAGATGGAATTCGCGATGTTCAGAAACATAAATCACATATGAAAACACATTTCGGAAATAGCACAATAAGTACAATAAGAACTCGAATTAGGCTAAATTAGTATCAAATTCACTGTTTAAAGTTTCGATATGCGAAATTCAGAAACGTACAACGCATCTGAAAACACATTTCTACAAACTCACATTAAATGCAATAGTATGTAACAGGAGCTCGAATAAGTACGTAATATCGACATATTCACTGTTTATAGATGGAATTCGCGATATTCAGAAACATATATCACATGTGAAAACACATTTCGGAAATCGAAGAAAACGTACAAAAGGAACTCGAATAAGGATGAATTAGCGTAAAAGTCACTGTTTAAAGCTTGAATATGCGAAATTCAGAAACGGAAAACACATCCGTAAACAGATTTCTACAATCACACATTAATTGCAATAAAAGCTCGAATAAGTACGTAATATCGTCATATTCACTGTTTATAGATGGAATTCGCGATGTTCAGAAACATAAATCACATATGAAAACACATTTAGGAAATTGCATTTTAATTACAAAAGGAACTTGAATAATGCTGTATTAGCATCAAATTCACTGTTTAAAGTTTCAATATGCGATATTCAGAAACGTACAACGCATCTGAAAACACATTTCTACAAACTCACATTAAATGCAATAGTATGTAAGAGGAGCTCGAATAAGTATGTAATATCGTCATATTCACTGTTTATAGATGGAATTCGCGATATTCAGAAACATATATCACATGTGAAAACACATTTCGGAAATGGAAGAAAAAGTACAAAAGGAACTCGAATAAGGCTGAATTAGCGTAAAATTGACTGTTTAAAGCATGAATATGCGAAATTCAGAAACGGAGAACACATCCATAAACAGATTTATACAATCACACATTAAGTGGAATAGTAATTATGTGGAGCTGGAAAAGTATGAGATATCGTCATATTCATTGTTTATAGAAGGAATTTGCAATATTCAGAAACATAAATCACGTATGAAAACACAATTTGGAAATTGCATATTAAGTACAAAAGGAACTTGAATAATGCTGTATAAGCATCAAATTCACCGTTTATAGGTTGAATATGTGATATTGAGAAACGTGCAACACATCTGAAAACTCATTTCTTCAAACTCACATTAAGTGCAATAGTGTGTAACAGGAGCTCAAATAAGTATGTAATATCGTCATATTCACTGTTTATAGATGGAATTCGCGATGTTCAGAAACATAAATCACATATGAAAACACATTTCGGAAATAGCACAATAACTACAAAAAGAACTCAATTTAGGCTGTATTAGTATCAAATTCACTGTTTAAAGATTCTATATGCGATATTCAGAAACGGACAACGCATTTATAAACACATTTCTACAATCACACATTAAGTGGAATAGTAATCATCTGGAGCTGGAATAAGTTTGAGATATCGTCACATTCACTGTTTCTAGAAGGAATTTGCAATATTCAGAATCGTAAATCACATAAGAAAACACATTTAGGAAATTGCTCTTTGTGTACAAAAGGAACTTGAATAAGGCTGAATTTGCGTCTCATTCAACGTTTATATGTTGAATATGTGATATTCAGAAACGGACAACGCATCTAGAAACACATTTCTACAATCACACTTTAATTGCAATAAAAGCTCGAATAAGTACGTAATATCGTCATATTCACTGTTTATAGATGGAATTCGCGATGTTCAGAAACATAAATCACATATGAAAACACATTTCGGAAAAAGCACAATAAGTACAATTAGAACTCGAATTAGGCTATATTAGTATCAAATTCACTGTTTAAAGTTTCAATATGCGATATTCAGAAACGTACAACTCATCTGAAAACACATTTCTACAAACACACATTAAATGCAACAGTATGTAACAGGAGCTCGAATAAGTATGTAATATCGTCATATTCACTGTTTATAGATGGAATTCGAGATATTCAGAGACATAAATCACATATCAAAACACATTTAGGAAATTGCATATTAAGTACAAAAGGAACTTTTTATAATGCTGTATTAGCATCAAATTCACCGTTTATAGGTTGAATATGTGATATTCAGAAACGTACAACGCATCTGAAAAAACATTTCTACAAACTCTTATTAAATGCAATAGTATGTAAGAGGAGCTCGTATAAGTATGTAATATCGTCATATTCACTGTTTATAGATGGAATTCGCGATATTCAGAAACATATATCACATGTGAAAACACATTTCGGAAATGGAAGAAAAAGTACAAAAGGAACTCGAATAAGGATGAATTAGCGTAAAATTCACTGCTTAAAGCTTGAATATGCGAAAATCAGAAACGGACAACACATCCGTAAACAGATTTCTACAATCACGCATTAATTGCAATAAAAGCTCGAATAAGTACGTAATATCGTCATATTCACTGTTTATAGATGGAATTCGCGATGTTCAGAAACATAAATAACACATTTCGGAAATAGCACAATAAGTACAATAAGAACTCGAATTAGGCTAAATTAGTATCAAATTCACTGTTTAAAGTTTGAATATGCGATATTCAGAAACGTACAACACATCTGAAAACACATTTCTACAAACTCACATTAAATGCAATAGTATGTAACAGGAGCTCGAATAAGTACGTAATATCGTCATATTCACTGTTTATAGATGGAATTCGAGATATTCAGAGACATAAATCACATATCAAAACACATTTAGGAAATTGCATATTAAGTACAAAAGGAACTTTTTATAATGCTGTATTAGCATCAAATTCACCGTTTATAGGTTGAATATGTGATATTCAGAAACGTACAACGCATCTGAAAAAACATTTCTACAAACTCTTATTAAATGCAATAGTATGTAAGAGGAGCTCGTATAAGTATGTAATATCGTCATATTCACTGTTTATAGATGGAATTCGCGATATTCAGAAACATATATCACATGTGAAAACACATTTCGGAAATGGAAGAAAAAGTACAAAAGGAACTCGAATAAGGATGAATTAGCGTAAAATTCACTGCTTAAAGCTTGAATATGCGAAAATCAGAAACGGACAACACATCCCTAAACAGATTTCTACAATCACGCATTAATTGCAATAAAAGCTCGAATAAGTACGTAATATCGTCATATTCACTGTTTATAGATGGAATTCGCGATGTTCAGAAACATAAATAACACATTTCGGAAATAGCACAATAAGTACAATAAGAACTCGAATTAGGCTAAATTAGTATCAAATTCACTGTTTAAAGTTTGAATATGCGATATTCAGAAACGTACAACACATCTGAAAACACATTTCTACAAACTCACATTAAATGCAATAGTATGTAACAGGAGCTCGAATAAGTACGTAATATCGTCATATTCACTGTTTATAGATGGAATTCGAGATATTCAGAGACATAAATCACATATGAAAACACATTTAGGAAATTGCATATTAATTACAAAAGGAACTTGAATAATGCTGTATTAGCATCAAATTCACTGTTTATAGTTTCAATATGCGATATTCAGAAACGTACAACGCATCTGAAAAAACATTTCTACAAACTCACATTAAGTGCAGAAGTATGTAAGAGGAGCTCGAATAAGTATGTAATATCGTCATATTCACTGTTTATAGATGGAATTCGCGATGTTGAGAAACATAAATCACATATGAAAACACATTTCAGAAAAAGCACAATAAGTAAAATGAGAACTCGAATTAGGCTATATTAGTATCAAATTCACTGTTTAAAGTTTCAATATGCGATATTCAGAAACGTACAACGCATCTGAAAACACATTTCTACAAACACACTTTAAATGCAATAGTATGTAACAGGAGCTCGAATAAGTATGTAATATCGTCATATTAACTGTTTATAGATGGAATTCGCGATGTTCAGAAACATAAATCACATTTGCGCCATGGGTGAGTCGGTAGCGCACCTGCCTTCCACTCCGGCGGCCCGGGTTCGATTCCCGGCCGGGTCGGGGATTTTTCAGTAGTGAAAAATCCCTTTCCCGGGTTCAGGACTGGGTAGGTTAAGTCTTAGGTTAAGATAATGCACATTGTGCGCAATTCCTTAATTATTAAAACACATTTCGGAAATAGCACAATAAGTACAAAAGGAACATTTTATAATGCTGTATTAGCATCAAAATCACCGTTTATAGGTTGAATATGTGATTTTCAGAAACGTACAACGCATCTGAAAAAACATTTCTACAAACTCACATTAAGTGCAATAGGATGTAAGAGGAGCTCGAATAAGTATGTAATATCGTCATATTCACTGTTTATAGATGGAATTCGCGATATTCAGATACATATATCACATGTGAAAACACATTTCGGAAATGGAAGAAAAAGTACAAAAGGAACTCGAATAAGGCTGAATTAGCGTAACATTCACTGTTTAAAGCATGAATATGCGAAATTCAGAAACGGACAACACATCCATAAACAGATTTATACAATCACACATTATGTGGAATAGTAATTATGTGGAGCTGGAAAAGTATGAGATATCGTCATATTCATTGTTTATAGAAGGAATTTGCAATATTCAGAAACATAAATCACGTATGAAAACACAATTTGGAAATTGCATATTAAGTACAAAAGGAACTTGAATAATGCTGTATAAGCATCAAATTCACCGTTTATAGGTTGAATATGTGATATTGAGAAACGTGCAACACATCTGAAAACTCATTTCTTCAAACTCACATTAAGTGCAATAGTGTGTAACAGGAGCTCAAATAAGTATGTAATATCGTCATATTCACTGTTTATAGATGGAATTCGCGATGTTCAGAAACATAAATCACATTTGAAAACACATTTCGGAAATAGCACAATAAGTACAAAAGGAACATTTTATAATGCTGTATTAGCATCAAAATCACCGTTTATAGGTTGAATATGTGATTTTCAGAAACGTACAACGCATCTGAAAAAACATTTCTACAAACTCTTATTAAATGCAATAGTATGTAAGAGGAGCTCGTATAAGTATGTAATATCGTCATATTCACTGTTTATAGATGGAATACGCGATATTCAGTAACATATATCACATGTGAAAACACATTTCGGAAATGGAAGAAAAAGTACAAAAGGAACTCGAATAAGGATGAATTAGCATAAAATTCACTGTCTTAAGCATGAATATGCGAAATTCAGAAACGGACAACACATCCGTAAACAGATTTCTACAATCACGCATTAATTGCAATAAAAGCTCGAATAAGTACGTAATATCGTCATATTACGCGAATTCGCGATGTTCAGAAACATAAATCACATATGAAAACACATTTCGGAAATAGCACAATAAGTACAATAAGAACTCGAATTAGGCTAAATTAGTATCAAATTCACTGTTTAAAGTTTCGATATGCGAAATTCAGAAACGTACAACGCATCTGAAAACACATTTCTACAAACTCACATTAAATGCAATAGTATGTAACAGGAGCTCGAATAAGTACGTAATATCGTCATATTACGCGAATTCGCGATGTTCAGAAACATAAATCACATATGAAAACACATTTCGGAAATAGCACAATAAGTACAATAAGAACTCGAATTAGGCTAAATTAGTATCAAATTCACTGTTTAAAGTTTCGATATGCGAAATTCAGAAACGTACAACGCATCTGAAAACACATTTCTACAAACTCACATTAAATGCAATAGTATGTAACAGGAGCTCGAATAAGTACGTAATATCGACATATTCACTGTTTATAGATGGAATTCGCGATGTTGAGAAACATAAATCACATATGAAAACACATTTCAGAAAAAGCACAATAAGTAAAATGAGAACTCGAATTAGGCTATATTAGTATCAAATTCACTGTTTAAAGTTTCAATATGCGATATTCAGAAACGTACAACGCATCTGAAAACACATTTCTACAAACACACATTAAATGCAATAGTATGTAACAGGAGCTCGAATAAGTATGTAATATCGTCATATTAACTGTTTATAGATGGAATTCGAGATATTCAGAGACATAAATCACATATCAAAACACATTTAGGAAATTGCATATTAAGTACAAAAAGAACTTGAATAATGCTGTATTAGCATCAAATTCACCGTTTGTAGGTAGAATATGTGATATTCAGAAACGTACAACGCATCTGAAAAAACATTTCTACAAACTCACATTAAGTACAAAAGTATGTAAGAGGAGCTCCAATAAGTATGTAATATCGTCATATTCACTGTTTATAGATGGAATTCGCGATATTAAGAAACATATATCACATGTGAAAACACATTTCGGAAATGGAGGAAAAAGTACAAATGGAACTCGAATAAGGATGAATTAGCGTAAAATTCACTTTTAAAGCTTGAATATGCGAAATTCAGAAACGGAAAACATATCCGTAAACAGATTTCTACAATCACACATTAATTGCAATAAAAGCTCGAATAAGTACGTAATATCGTCATATTCACTGTTTATAGATGGAATTCGAGATATTCAGAGACATAAATCACATATGAAAACACATTTAGGAAATTGCATATTAATTACAAAAGGAACTTGAATAATGCTGTATTAGCATCAAATTCACTGTTTAAAGATTCAATATGCGATATTCAGAAACGTACAACGCATCTGAAAACACATTTCTACAAACTCACATTAAATGCAATAGTATGTAAGAGGAGCTCGAATAAGTGTGTAATATCGTCATATTCACTGTTTATAGATGGAATTCGCGATATTCAGAAACATATATCACATGTGAAAACACATTTCGGAAATGGAAGAAAAAGTACAAAAGGAAGTCGAATAAGGCTGAATTAGCGTAAAATTCACTGTTTAAAGCTTGAATATGCGAAATTCAGAAACGGAAAACATATCCGTAAACAGATTTCTACAATCACACATTAATTGCAATAAAAGCTCGAATAAGTACGTAATATCGTCATATTCACTGTTTATAGATGGAATTCGAGATATTCAGAGACATAAATCACATATGAAAACACATTTAGGAAATTGCATATTAAGTACAAAAAGAACTTGAATAATGCTGTATTAGCATCAAATTCACCGTTTATAGGTAGAATATGTGATATTCAGAAACGTACAACGCATCTGAAAAAACATTTCTACAAACTCACATTAAGTGCAATAGGATGTAAGAGGAGCTCGAATAAGTATGTAATATCGTCATATTCACTGTTTATAGATGGAATTCGCGATGTTCAGAAACATAAATCACATATGAAAACACATTTCGGAAATAGCACAATAAGTACAATAAGAACTCGAATTAGGCTAAATTAGTATCAAATTCACTGTTTAAAGTTTCGATATGCGAAATTCAGAAACGTACAACGCATCTGAAAACACATTTCTACAAACTCACATTAAATGCAATAGTATGTAACAGGAGCTCGAATAAGTACGTAATATCGACATATTCACTGTTTATAGATGGAATTCGCGATATTCAGAAACATATATCACATGTGAAAACACATTTCGGAAATCGAAGAAAACGTACAAAAGGAACTCGAATAAGGATGAATTAGCGTAAAAGTCACTGTTTAAAGCTTGAATATGCGAAATTCAGAAACGGAAAACACATCCGTAAACAGATTTCTACAATCACACATTAATTGCAATAAAAGCTCGAATAAGTACGTAATATCGTCATATTCACTGTTTATAGATGGAATTCGCGATGTTCAGAAACATAAATCACATATGAAAACACATTTAGGAAATTGCATTTTAATTACAAAAGGAACTTGAATAATGCTGTATTAGGATCAAATTCACTGTTTAAAGTTTCAATATGCGATATTCAGAAACGTACAACTCATCTGAAAACACATTTCTACAAACACACATTAAATGCAACAGTATGTAACAGGAGCTCGAATAAGTATGTAATATCGTCATATTCACTGTTTATAGATGGAATTCGAGATATTCAGAGACATAAATCACATATCAAAACACATTTAGGAAATTGCATATTAAGTACAAAAGGAACTTTTTATAATGCTGTATTAGCATCAAATTCACCGTTTATAGGTTGAATATGTGATATTCAGAAACGTACAACGCATCTGAAAAAACATTTCTACAAACTCTTATTAAATGCAATAGTATGTAAGAGGAGCTCGTATAAGTATGTAATATCGTCATATTCACTGTTTATAGATGGAATTCGCGATATTCAGAAACATATATCACATGTGAAAACACATTTCGGAAATGGAAGAAAAAGTACAAAAGGAACTCGAATAAGGATGAATTAGCGTAAAATTCACTGCTTAAAGCTTGAATATGCGAAAATCAGAAACGGACAACACATCCGTAAACAGATTTCTACAATCACGCATTAATTGCAATAAAAGCTCGAATAAGTACGTAATATCGTCATATTCACTGTTTATAGATGGAATTCGCGATGTTCAGAAACATAAATAACACATTTCGGAAATAGCACAATAAGTACAATAAGAACTCGAATTAGGCTAAATTAGTATCAAATTCACTGTTTAAAGTTTGAATATGCGATATTCAGAAACGTACAACACATCTGAAAACACATTTCTACAAACTCACATTAAATGCAATAGTATGTAACAGGAGCTCGAATAAGTACGTAATATCGTCATATTCACTGTTTATAGATGGAATTCGAGATATTCAGAGACATAAATCACATATGAAAACACATTTAGGAAATTGCATATTAATTACAAAAGGAACTTGAATAATGCTGTATTAGCATCAAATTCACTGTTTATAGTTTCAATATGCGATATTCAGAAACGTACAACGCATCTGAAAAAACATTTCTACAAACTCACATTAAGTGCAGAAGTATGTAAGAGGAGCTCGAATAAGTATGTAATATCGTCATATTCACTGTTTATAGATGGAATTCGCGATGTTGAGAAACATAAATCACATATGAAAACACATTTCAGAAAAAGCACAATAAGTAAAATGAGAACTCGAATTAGGCTATATTAGTATCAAATTCACTGTTTAAAGTTTCAATATGCGATATTCAGAAACGTACAACGCATCTGAAAACACATTTCTACAAACACACATTAAATGCAATAGTATGTAACAGGAGCTCGAATAAGTATGTAAGATCGTCATATTAACTGTTTATAGATGGAATTCGAGATATTCAGAGACATAAATCACATATCAAAACACATTTAGGAAATTGCATATTAAGTACAAAAAGAACTTGAATAATGCTGTATTAGCATCAAATTCACCGTTTATAGGTAGAATATGTGATATTCAGAAACGTACAACGCATCTGAAAAAACATTTCTACAAACTCACATTAAGTGCAATAGGATGTAAGAGGAGCTCGAATAAGTATGTAATATCGTCATATTCACTGTTTATAGATGGAATTCGCGATATTCAGATACATATATCACATGTGAAAACACATTTCGGAAATGGAAGAAAAAGTACAAAAGGAACTCGAATAAGGCTGAATTAGCGTAAAATTCACTGTTTAAAGCATGAATATGCGAAATTCAGAAACGGACAACACATCCATAAACAGATTTATACAATCACACATTATGTGGAATAGTAATTATGTGGAGCTGGAAAAGTATGAGATATCGTCATATTCATTGTTTATAGAAGGAATTTGCAATATTCAGAAACATAAATCACGTATGAAAACACAATTTGGAAATTGCATATTAAGTACAAAAGGAACTTGAATAATGCTGTATAAGCATCAAATTCACCGTTTATAGGTTGAATATGTGATATTGAGAAACGTGCAACACATCTGAAAACTCATTTCTTCAAACTCACATTAAGTGCAATAGTGTGTAACAGGAGCTCAAATAAGTATGTAATATCGTCATATTCACTGTTTATAGATGGAATTCGCGATGTTCAGAAACATAAATCACATTTGAAAACACATTTCGGAAATAGCACAATAAGTACAAAAGGAACATTTTATAATGCTGTATTAGCATCAAAATCACCGTTTATAGGTTGAATATGTGATTTTCAGAAACGTACAACGCATCTGAAAAAACATTTCTACAAACTCTTATTAAATGCAATAGTATGTAAGAGGAGCTCGTATAAGTATGTAATATCGTCATATTCACTGTTTATAGATGGAATACGCGATATTCAGTAACATATATCACATGTGAAAACACATTTCGGAAATGGAAGAAAAAGTACAAAAGGAACTCGAATAAGGATGAATTAGCATAAAATTCACTGTCTTAAGCATGAATATGCGAAATTCAGAAACGGACAACACATCCGTAAACAGATTTCTACAATCACGCATTAATTGCAATAAAAGCTCGAATAAGTACGTAATATCGTCATATTACGCGAATTCGCGATGTTCAGAAACATAAATCACATATGAAAACACATTTCGGAAATAGCACAATAAGTACAATAAGAACTCGAATTAGGCTAAATTAGTATCAAATTCACTGTTTAAAGTTTCGATATGCGAAATTCAGAAACGTACAACGCATCTGAAAACACATTTCTACAAACTCACATTAAATGCAATAGTATGTAACAGGAGCTCGAATAAGTACGTAATATCGACATATTCACTGTTTATAGATGGAATTCGCGATATTCAGAAACATATATCACATGTGAAAACACATTTCGGAAATCGAAGAAAACGTACAAAAGGAACTCGAATAAGGATGAATTAGCGTAAAATTCACTGTTTAAAGCTTGAATATGCGAAATTCAGAAACGGAAAACGCATCCGTAAACAGATTTCTACAATCACACATTAATTGCAATAAAAGCTCGAATAAGTACGTAATATCGTCATATTCACTGTTTATAGATGGAATTCGCGATGTTCAGAGACATAAATCACATATGAAAACACATTTAGGAAATTGCATATTAATTACAAAAGGAACTTGAATAATGCTGTATTAGCATCAAATTCACTGTTTAAAGATTCAATATGCGATATTCAGAAACGTACAACGCATCTGAAAACACATTTCTACAAAGTCACATTAAATGCAATAGTATGTAAGAGGAGCTCGAATAAGTGTGTAATATCGTCATATTCACTGTTTATAGATGGAATTCGCGATATTCAGAAACATATATCACATGTGAAAACACATTTCGGAAATGGAAGAAAAAGTACAAAAGGAAGTCGAATAAGGCTGAATTAGCGTAAAATTCACTGTTTAAAGCTTGAATATGCGAAATTCAGAAACGGAAAACATATCCGTAAACAGATTTCTACAATCACACATTAATTGCAATAAAAGCTCGAATAAGTACGTAATATCGTCATATTCACTGTTTATAGATGGAATTCGAGATATTCAGAGACATAAATCACATATGAAAACACATTTAGGAAATTGCATATTAAGTACAAAAAGAACTTGAATAATGCTGTATTAGCATCAAATTCACCGTTTATAGGTAGAATATGTGATATTCAGAAACGTACAACGCATCTGAAAAAACATTTCTACAAACTCACATTAAGTGCAATAGGATGTAAGAGGAGCTCGAATAAGTATGTAATATCGTCATATTCACTGTTTATAGATGGAATTCGCGATGTTCAGAAACATAAATCACATATGAAAACACATTTCGGAAATAGCACAATAAGTACAATAAGAACTCGAATTAGGCTAAATTAGTATCAAATTCACTGTTTAAAGTTTCGATATGCGAAATTCAGAAACGTACAACGCATCTGAAAACACATTTCTACAAACTCACATTAAATGCAATAGTATGTAACAGGAGCTCGAATAAGTACGTAATATCGACATATTCACTGTTTATAGATGGAATTCGCGATATTCAGAAACATATATCACATGTGAAAACACATTTCGGAAATCGAAGGAAACGTACAAAAGGAACTCGAATAAGGATGAATTAGCGTAAAAGTCACTGTTTAAAGCTTGAATATGCGAAATTCAGAAACGGAAAACACATCCGTAAACAGATTTCTACAATCACACATTAATTGCAATAAAAGCTCGAATAAGTACGTAATATCGTCATATTCACTGTTTATAGATGGAATTCGCGATGTTCAGAAACATAAATCACATATGAAAACACATTTAGGAAATTGCATTTTAATTACAAAAGGAACTTGAATAATGCTGTATTAGCATCAAATTCACTGTTTAAAGTTTCAATATGCGATATTCAGAAACGTACAACGCATCTGAAAACACATTTCTACAAACTCACATTAAATGCAATAGTATGTAAGAGGAGCTCGAATAAGTATGTAATATCGTCATATTCACTGTTTATAGATGGAATTCGCGATATTCAGAAACATATATCACATGTGAAAACACATTCCGGAAATGGAAGAAAAAGTACAAAAGGAACTCGAATAAGGCTGAATTAGCGTAAAATTCACTGTTTAAAGCATGAATATGCGAAATTCAGAAACGGACAACACATCCATAAACAGATTTCTACAATCACACATTAAGTGGAATAGTAATTATGTGGAGCTGGAAAAGTATGAGATATCGTCATATTCATTGTTTATTAGAAGGAATTCGCGATGTCCAGAAACATAAATCACATATGAAAACACATTTCGGAAATAGCACAATAACTACAAAAAAAACTCGAATTAGGCTGTATTAGTATCAAATTAACTGTTTAAAGATTCTATATGCGATATTCAGAAACGGACAACGCATTTATAAACACATTTCTACAATCACACATTAAGTGGAATAAAAGCTCGAATAAGTACGTAATATCGTCATATTCACTGTTTATAGATGGAATTCGCGATGTTCAGAAACAAATCACATTTGAAAACACATTTCGGAAATAGCACAATAAGTTCAAAAGGAACTTTTTATAAAGCTGTATTAGCATCAAAATCACCGTTTATAGGTTGAATATGTGATATTCAGAAACGTACAACGCATCTGAAAAAACATTTCTACAAACTCTTATTAAATGCAATACTATGTAAGAGGAGCTCGTATAAGTATGTAATATCGTCATATTCACTGTTTATAGATGGAATTCGCGATATTCAGAAACATATATCACATGTGAAAACACATTTCGGAAATGGAAGAAAAAGTACAAAAGGAACTCGAACAAGGATGAATTAGCGTAAAATTCACTGTCTAAAGCTTGAATATGCGAAATTCAGAAACGGACAACACATCCGTAAACAGATTTCTACAATCACGCATTAATTGCAATAAAAGCTCGAATAAGTACGTAATATCGTCATATTCACTGTTTATAGATGGAATTCGCGATGTTCAGAAACATAAATCACATATGAAAACACATTTCGGAAATAGCACAATAAGTACAATAAGAACTCGAACTAGGCTAAATTAGTATTATTCACTGTTTAAAGTTTCAATATGCGATATTCAGAAACGTACAACGCATCTGAAAAAACATTTCTACAAACTCACATTTAGTGCAATAGTATGTAAGAGGAGCTCGAATAAGTATGTAATATCGTCATATTCACTGTTTATAGATGGAATTCGCGATATTCAGAAACATATATCACATGTGAAAACACATTTCGGAAATGGAAGAAAAAGTACAAAAGGAACTCGAATAAGGCTGAATTAGCGTAAAATTCACTGTTTAAAGCATGAATATGCGAAATTCAGAAACGGACAACACATCCATAAACAGATTTATACAATCACACATTAAGTGGAATAGTAATTATGTGGAGCTGAAAAAGTATGAGATATCGTCATATTCATTGTTTATACAAGGAATTTGCAATATTCAGAAACATAAATCACGTATGAAAACACAATTTGGAAATTGCATATTAAGTACAAAAGGAACTTGAATAATGCTGTATAAGCATCAAATTCACCGTTTATAGGTTGAATATGTGATATTGAGAAACGTGCAACACATCTGAAAACCCATTTCTTCAAACTCACATTAAGTGCAATAGTGTGTAACAGGAGCTCAAATAAGTATGTAATATCGTCATATTCACTGTTTATAGATGGAATTCGCGATGTTCAGAAACATAAATCACATATGAAAACACATTTCGGAAATAGCACAATAACTACAAAAAGAACTCAATTTAGGCTGTATTAGTATCAAATACACTGTTTAAAGATTCTATATGCGATATTCAGAAACGGACAACGCATTTATAAACACATTTCTACAATCACACATTAAGTGGAATAGTAATCATCTGGAGCTGGAATAAGTTTGAGATATCGTCATATTCACTGTTTCTAGAAGGAATTTGCAATATTCAGAATCGTAAATCACATAAGAAAACACATTTAGGAAATTGCTCATTGTGTACAAAAGGAACTTGAATAAGGCTGAATTTGCGTCACATTCAACGATTATATGTTGAATATGTGATATTCAGAAACGGACAACGCATCTAGAAACACATTTCTACAATCACACTTTAATTGCAATAAAAGCTCGAATAAGTACGTAATATCGTCATATTCAATGTTTATAGATGGAATTCGCGATGTTCAGAAACATAAATCACATATGAAAACACATTTAGGAAATAGCACAATAAGTTCAATAAGAACTCGAATTAGGCTAAATTAGTATCAAATTCACTGTTTAAAGTTTCAATATGCGATATTCAGAAACGTCCAACGCATCTGAAAAAACATTTCTACAAACTCACATTAAGTGCAATAGTATGTAAGAGGAGCTCGAATAAGTATGTAATATCGTCATATTCACTGTTTATAGATGGAATTCGCGATATTCAGAAACATATATCACATGTGAAAACACATTTCGGAAATGGAAGAAAAAGTACAAAAGGAACTCGAATTAGGCTGAATTAGCGTAAAATTCACTGTTTAAAGCATGAATATGCGAAATTCAGAAACGGACAACACATCCATAAACAGATTTCTACAATCACACATTAAGTGGAATAGTAATTATGTGGAGCTGGAAAAGTATGAGATATCGTCATATTCATTGTTTATAGAAGGAATTTGCAATATTCAGAAACATAAATCACGTATAAAAACACAATTTGGAAATTGCATATTAAGTACAAAAGGAACTTGAATAAGGCTGAATTAGCGTCACATTCAACGTTTATATGTTGAATATGTGATATTCAGAAACGTGCAACACATCTGAAAATTCATTTCTTCAAACTCACATTAAGTGCAATAGTGTGTAACAGGAGCTCCAATAAGTATGTAATATCGTCATATTCACTGTTTATGGATGGAATTCGCGATGTTCAGAAACATAAATCACATATGAAAACACATTTCGGAAATAGCACAATAACTACAACAAGAACTCAATTTAGGCTGTATTAGTATGAAATTCACTGTTTAAAGATCCTATATGCGATATTCAGAAACGGACAACGCATTTATAAACACATTTCTACAATCACACATTAAGTGGAATAGTAATCATCTGGAGCTGGAATAAGTTTGAGATATCGTCATATTCACTGTTTATAGAAGGAATTTGCAATATTCAGAATCGTGAAACACATAAGAAAACACATTTAGGAAATTGCTCATTGTGTACAAAAGGAACTTGAATAAGGCTGAATTAGCGTCACATTCAACGTTCATATGTTGAATATGTGATATTCAGAAACGGACAACGCATCTAGAAACACATTTCTACAATCACACTTTAATTGCAATAAAAGCTCGAATAAGTACGTAATATCGTCATATTCACTGTTTATAGATGGAATTCGCGATGTTCAGAAACATAAATCACATATGAAAACACATTTCGGAAATAGCACAATAAGTACAATAAGAACTCGAATTAGGCTAAATTAGTATCAAATTCACTGTTTAAAGTTTCAATATGCGATATTCAGAAACGTACAACGCATCTGAAAAAACATTTCTACAAACTCACATTAAGTGCAATAGTATGTGAGAGGAGCTCGAATAAGTATGTAATATCGTCATATTCACTGTTTATAGATGGAATTCGAGATATTCAGAGACATAAATCACATATGAAAACACATTTAGGAAATTGCATATTTAGTACAAAAGGAACTTGAATAATGGTGTATTAGGGTCAAATTCACCGTTTATAGGTTAAATATGTAATATTCAGAAACGGACAACGCATTTGAAAACACATTTCTACAAACTCACATTAAGTGGAATAGTATGTAAGAGGAGCTCGAATAAGTATGTAATATCGTTTTATTCACTGTTTATAGATGGAATTCGCGATGTTCAGAAACATAAATCACATATGAAAACACATTTCAGAAAATGCACAATAAGTAAAATGAGAAATCGTATTAGGCTATATTAGTATCAAATTCACTGTTTAAAGTTTCAGTATGCGATATTCAGAAACGTACAACGCATCTGAAAACACATTTCTGCAAACACATATTAAATGCAATAGTATGTAACAGGAGCTCGAATAAGTATGTAATATCGTCATATTCACTGTTTATAGATGGAATTCGAGATATTCAGAGACATAAATCACATATCAAAACACATTTAGGGAATTGCATATTAAGTACAAAAAGAACTTGAATAATGCTGTATTAGCATCAAATTCACCGTTTATAGGTTGAATATGTGATATTCAGAAACGTACAACGCATCTGAAAAAACATTTCTACAAACTCACATTAAGTGCAATAGTGTGTAACAAGAGCTCGAATAAGTACAGTCGGTCAAATAAAAAACGTCGGGCGGTATTTGATTAAGTATCACGAACGAGCATATGCGCATGTACAGTCGGTCAAATAAAAAACGTCGGGACTCGTATGCTGCTAAAATTAAAGTTTTGACGCATTAGTTCACAAGTTTCCTATAAAAAACACAAAATACAGGTCATTTTCGGAACATATGAGGCCATGCGGCAGGAGGGAAAATATGAACAAGGAGGGAAAAAATGAACATCGCGGAAAGCGAAACACACGATATTCAACTTAATGTATTGTCATAATTCATTTTGCTTTGTGTCATCGCCACATACGAATGCTAAAGTGAGAAAAAGTGTAGTTAGGGCTGTAATTGATCTGCATTTTCGGCCTCTGAAGCAGCGAGAAGGTTCCATATTTATGAAAGAGCAGCACAGAGGTGGAAACTTTACTATAATGCAACCGGAAGTTTTCATAGCAAACGTTGATCTGGCCGGACGCGTATTTCGATGCTAAGATTGGTTGCAGAAGTTGAGCGTAAGTTATTGATTTTGCACTAGAAGTACCGGTATTATAAAATAGAATCTTAAAAAAATGCTCCTTGAATACACATATTCCTCGCGAATCTATTAATTATTAATATTATAAACATTTGCAACCAAGAATATGGCGGATTTGAGGCATATAGCCACAGCCTTCTATACATGTTTGTTTTGGAACAAAACTGACTAAATAATCAAGAAAATACATGGATAGACAAGAGGCGTGTGTGAACCTAACCTTAAGTCTTCCTGTACATGCGCATATGCTCGTTCGTGATACTTAATCAAATACCGCCCGACGTTTTTTATTTGACCGACTGTACAGGAAGACTTAAGGTTAGGTTCACACACGCCTCTTGTCTATCCATGTATTTTCTTGATTATTTAGTCAGTTTTGTTCCAAAACAAACATGTATAGAAGGCTGTGGCTATATGCCTCAAATCCGCCATATTCTTGGTTGCAAATTGTTATAATATTAATAATTAATAGATTCGCGAGGAATATGTTTATTCAAGGAGCATTTTTTAAAGATTTTATTTTATAATACCGGTACTTGTAGTGCAAAATCAATAACTTACGCTCAGCATCTGCAACCAATCTTAGCATCGAAATACGCGTCCGGCCAGATCAACGTTTGCTATGAAAACTTCCGGTCGCATTATAGTAACGTTCCCACCTCTGAGCTTCTTTTCATAAATATGGAACCTTCTCGCTGCTTCAGAGACCGAAAAATGCAGGTCAATTACAGCCCTAACCACACTTTCTCTCACGTTAGCATTTGTATGTGGCGATGACACAAAGCAAAATGAATTATGACAATGCATTAAGTTGAATATCGTGTGTTGCGATTTCCGCGATGTTCATTTTTTCCCTCCTTGTTCATATTTTCCCTCCTGTCGCATGGCCTCATATGTTCCGAAAATGACCTGTATTTTGTGTTTTTTATAGGAAACTTGTGAACTAATGCGTCAAAACTTTAATTTTAACAGCATACGAGTCCCGACGTTTTTTATTTGACCGACTGTACGTAATATCGTCATATTCACTGTTTATAGATGGAATTCGCGATGTTCAGAAACATAAATCACATATGAAAACACATTTCGGAAATAGCACAATAAGTACAATACGAACTCGAATTAGGCTATATTAGTATCAAATTCACTGTTTAAAGTTTCAATATGCGACATTCAGAAACGTACAACGCATCTGAAAACACATTTCTACAAACTCACAATAAATGCAATAGTATGTAACAGGAGCTGTAATAAGTATGTAATATCGTCATATTCAATGTTTATAGATGGAATTCGCGATATGGAGAAACATATATCACATGTGAAAACACATTTCGGAAATCGAAGAACATATACAAAAGGAACTCGAATAAGGATGATTTAGCCTAAAATTCACTGTTTAAAGCTTGAATATGCGAAATTCAGAAACGGACAACACATCCATAAACAGATTTCTACAATCACACATTAAGTGGAATAGTAATTATCTGGACCTGGAAAAGTATGAGATATCGTCATATTCATTGTTTATAGAAGGTATTTGCAATATTCAGAAACATAAATCACATATGAAAACAAATTTAGGAAATTGCATATTAAGTACAAAAGGAACTTGAATAATGCTGTATTAGGATCAAATTCACCGTTTATAGGTTGAATATGTGATATTCAGAAACGTACAACGCATCTGAAAAAAATTTCTACAAACACACATTAAGTGCAATAGTGTGTAACAAGAGCTCAAATTAGTATGTAATATTGTCATATTCACTATTTATATATGGAATTCGCGATGATCAGAAACATAAATCAGATATGAAAACACATATCGGAAATAGCACAATAAGTACAAAAGGAACTCGAGTAAGGCTGTACTAGTTCAAATTCACTATTTAATGTTTCAATATGCGATATTCAGAAATGCACAACGCATTTATAAACACATTTCTACAAACACACATGAAGTGAAATATTAATTATCTGGAGCTGGAATAAGTATGAGATATCGTCATATTCACTGTTTATAAATGGAATTCGCGATATTCAGAAACATAAATCACACATGAATACACAGTTCGAAAAAAGTACAATAAGTACAAAAAGAACTCGAATTTGTCTGTATTAGTATATAATTCACTGTTTAAAGATTATATATGCGATATTCAGAAACGGACAACGCATATGAAAAAACATTTATACAAACTCACATTATGTGCAATAGTGTGTGACAAGAGCTAGAATAAGTACGTAATTTCGTCATATTCACTTTTTATAGATGGAATTCGCGATGTTCAGAAACATAAATCACATATGAAAACACATTTCGGAAATAGCACAATAAGTACAATAAGAACTCGAATTAAGCTATATTAGTATCAAATTCACTGTTTAAGGTTTCAATATGCGATATTAAGAAACGTACAACGCATCTGAAAACACATTTCTACAAACTCACATTAAATGCAATAGTATGTAACAGGAGCTCGAGTAGGTATGCAATATCGTCATATTCACTGTTTATAGATGGAATTGGAGATATTCAGAGACATAAATCACATATGAAATCATATTTAGGAAATTGCATATTAAGTACAAAAGGAACTTGAATAATGCTGTATTAGCATCAAATTCACCGTTTATAGGTTGAATATGTGATATTCAGAAACGTACAACGCATCTGAAAAAAACATTTATACAAACTCACATTAAGTGCAATAGTGTGTAACAAGAGCTCGAATAAGTACGTAATATCGTCATATTCACTGTTTATAGATGGAATTCGCGATGTTCAGAAACATAAAGTACATATGAAAACACATTTCGGAAATAGCACAATAAGTACAATACGACCTCGAATTAGGCTATATTAGTATCAAATTCACTGTTTAAAGTTTCAATATGCGACATTCAGAAACGTACAACGCATCTGAAAACAAATTTCTACAAACTCACAATAAATGCAATAGTATGTAACAGGAGCTGTAATAAGTATGTAATATCGTCATATTCAATGTTTATAGATGGAATTCGCGATATTCGGAAACATATATCACATGTGAAAACACATTTCGGTAATCGAAGAACAAATACAAAAGGAACTCGAATAAGGATGATTTAGCCTAAAATTCACTGTTTAAAGCTTGAATATGCGAAATTCAGAAACGGACAACACATCCATAAACAGATTTCTACAATCACACATTAAGTGGAATAGTAATTATCTGGACCTGGAAAAGTATGAGATATCGTCATATTCATTGTTTATAGAAGGTATTTGCAATATTCAGAAACATAAATCACATATGAAAACAAATTTAGGAAATTGCATATTAAGTACAAAAGGAACTTGAATAAGGCTGAATTAGCGTCACATTCAACGTTTATATGTTGAATATGTGATATTCAGAAACGTGCAACACATCTGAAAACTCATTTCTTCAAACTCACATTAAGTGCAATAGTGTGTAACAGGAGCTCAAATAAGTATGTAATATCGTCATATTCACTGTTTATGGATGGAATTCGCGATGTTCAGAAACATAAATCACATATGAAAACACACTTCGGAAATAGCACAATAACTACAAAAAGAACTCAATTTAGGCTGTATTAGTATGAAATTCACTGTTTAAAGATTCTATATGCGATATTCAGAAACGGACAACGCAATTATAAACACATTTCTACAATCACACATTAAGTGGAATAGTAATCATCTGGAGCTGGAATAAGTTTGAGATATCGTCATATTCACTGTTTATAGAAGGAATTTGCAATATTCAGAATCGTAAAACACATAAGAAAACACATTTAGGAAATTGCTCATTGTGTACAAAAGGAACTTGAATAAGGCTCAATTAGCGTCACATTCAACGTTCATATGTTGAATATGTGATATTCAGAAACGGACAACGCATCTAGAAACACATTTCTACAATCACACTTTAATTGCAATAAAAGCTCGAATAAGTACGTAGTATCGTCATATTCACTGTTTATAGATGGAATTCGCGATGTTCAGAAACATAAATCACATATGAAAACACATTTCGGAAATAGCACATTAAGTACAATAAGAACTCGAATTAGGCTAAATTAGTATCAAATTCACTGTTTAAAGTTTCAATATGCGATATTCAGAAACGTACAACGCATCTGAAAAAACATTTCTACAAACTCACATTAAGTGCAATAGTATGTAAGAGGAGCTCGAATAAGTATGTAATATCGTCATATTCAATGTTTATAGATGGAATTCGAGATATTCAGAGACATAAATCACATATGAAAACACATTTAGGAAATTGCATATTAAGTACAAAAGGAACTTGAATAATGGTGTATTAGGGTCAAATTCACCGTTTATAGGTTAAATATGTAATATTCAGAAACGGACAACGCATTTGAAAACACATTTCTACAAACTCACATTAAGTTCAATAGTATGTAAGAGGAGCTCGAATAAGTATGTAATATCGTCATATTCACTGTATATAGATGGAATTCGCGATATTCAGAAACATATATCACATGTGAAAACACATTTCGGAAATGGAAGGAAAAGTACAAAAGGAACTCGAATAAGGCTGAATTAGCGTAAAATGCACTGTTTAAAGCATGAATATGCGAAATTCAGAAACGGAGAACACATCCATAAACAGATTTATACAATCACACATTAGGTGGAATAGTAATTATGTGGAGCTGGAAAAGTATGAGATATCGTCATATTCATTGTTTATAGAAGGAATTTGCAATATTCAGAAACATAAATCACGTATGAAAACACAATTTGGAAATTGCATATTAAGTACAAAAGGAACTTGAATAATGCTGTGTAAGCATCAAATTCACCGTTTATAGGTTGAATATGTGATATTGAGAAACGTGCAACACATCTGAAAACTCATTTCTTCAAACGCACATTAAGTGCAATAGTGTGTAACAGGAGCTCAAATAAGTATGTAATATCGTCATATTCACTGTTTATAGATGGAATTCGCGATGTTCAGAAACATAAATCACAAATGAAAACACATTTCGGAAATAGCACAATAAGTACAAAAAGAACTTAATTTAGGCTGTATTAGTATCAAATTCACTGTTTAAAGATTCTATATGCGATATTCAGAAACGGACAACGCATTTATAAACACATTTCTACAATCACACATTAAGTGGAATAGTAATCATCTGGAGCTGGAATAAGTTTGAGATATCGTCATATTCACTGTTTCTAGAAGGAATTTGCAATATTCAGAATCGTAAATCACATAAGAAAACACATTTAGGAAATTGCTCATTGTGTACAAAAGGAACTTGAATAAGGCTGAATTAGCGTCACATTCAACGTTTATATGTTGAATATGTGATATTCAGAAACGGACAACGCATCTAGAAACACATTTCTACAATCACACTTTAATTGCAATAAAAGCTCGAATAAGTACGTAATATCGTCATATTCACTGTTTATAGATGGAATTCGCGATGTTCAGAAACATAAATCACATATGAAAACAAATTTAGGAAATTGCATATTAAGTACAAAAGGAACTTGAATAATGCTGTATTAGGATCAAATTCACCGTTAATAGGTTGAATATGTGATATTCAGAAACGTACAACGCCTCTAAAAAAAATTTCTACAAACACACATTAAGTGCAATAGTGTGTAACAAGAGCTCAAATTAGTATGTAATATTGTCATATTAACTATTTATATATGGAATTCGCGATGATCAGAAACATAAATCAGATATGAAAACACATATCGGAAATAGCACAATAAGTACAAAAGGAACTCGAATAAGGCTGTACTAGTTCAAATTCACTATTTAATGTTTCAATATGCGATATTCAGAAATGCACAACGCATTTATAAACACATTTCTACAAACACACATTAAGTGAAATATTAATTATCCGGAGCTGGAATAAGTATGAGATATCGTCATATTCACTGTTTATAAATGGAATTCGAAATATTCAGAAACGTAAATCACACATGAATACACAGTTCGAAAAAAGTACAATAAGTACAAAAAGAACTCGAATTTGTCTTTATTAGTATAAAATTCACTGTTTAAAGATTATATATGCGATATTCAGAAACGGACAACGCATATGAAAAAACATTTATACAAACTCACATTATGTGCAATAGTGTGTGACAAGAGCTCGAATAAGTACGTAATTTCGTCATATTCACTGTTTATAGATGGAATTCGCGATGTTCAGAAACATAAATCACATATGAAAACACATTTCGGAAATAGCACAATAAGTACAATAAGAACTCGAATTAGGCTATATTAGTATCAAATTCACTGTTTAAAGTTTCAATATGCGATATTCAGAAACGTACAACGCATCTGAAAACACATTTCTACAAACTCACATTAAATGCAATAGTATGTAACAGGAGCTCGAGTAGGTATGCAATATCGTCATATTCACTGTTTATAGATGGAATTGGAGATATTCAGAGACATAAATCACATATGAAATTATATTTAGGAAATTGCATATTAAGTACAAAGGGAACTTGAATAATGCTGTATTAGCATCAAATTCACCGTTTATAGGTTGAATATGTGATATTCAGAAACGTACAACGCATCTGAAAAAACATTTCTACAAACTCTTATTAAATGCAATAGTATGTAAGAGGAGCTCGTATAAGTATGTAATATCGTCATATTCACTGTTTATAGATGGAATTCGCGATATTCAGAGACATAAATCACATATCAAAACACATTTAGGAAATTGCATATTAAGTACAAAAGGAACTTTTTATAATGCTGTATTAGCATCAAATTCACCGTTTATAGGTTGAATATGTGATATTCAGAAACGTACAACGCATCTGAAAAAACATTTCTACAAACTCTTATTAAATGCAATAGTATGTAAGAGGAGCTCGTATAAGTATGTAATATCGTCATATTCACTGTTTATAGATGGAATTCGCGATATTCAGAAACATATATCACATGTGAAAACACATTTCGGAAATGGAAGAAAAAGTACAAAAGGAACTCGAATAAGGATGAATTAGCGTAAAATTCACTGCTTAAAGCTTGAATATGCGAAAATCAGAAACGGACAACACATCCGTAAACAGATTTCTACAATCACGCATTAATTGCAATAAAAGCTCGAATAAGTACGTAATATCGTCATATTCACTGTTTATAGATGGAATTCGCGATGTTCAGAAACATAAATAACACATTTCGGAAATAGCACAATAAGTACAATAAGAACTCGAATTAGGCTAAATTAGTATCAAATTCACTGTTTAAAGTTTGAATATGCGATATTCAGAAACGTACAACACATCTGAAAACACATTTCTACAAACTCACATTAAATGCAATAGTATGTAACAGGAGCTCGAATAAGTACGTAATATCGTCATATTCACTGTTTATAGATGGAATTCGAGATATTCAGAGACATAAATCACATATGAAAACACATTTAGGAAATTGCATATTAATTACAAAAGGAACTTGAATAATGCTGTATTAGCATCAAATTCACTGTTTATAGTTTCAATATGCGATATTCAGAAACGTACAACGCATCTGAAAAAACATTTCTACAAACTCACATTAAGTGCAGAAGTATGTAAGAGGAGCTCGAATAAGTATGTAATATCGTCATATTCACTGTTTATAGATGGAATTCGCGATGTTGAGAAACATAAATCACATATGAAAACACATTTCAGAAAAAGCACAATAAGTAAAATGAGAACTCGAATTAGGCTATATTAGTATCAAATTCACTGTTTAAAGTTTCAATATGCGATATTCAGAAACGTACAACGCATCTGAAAACACATTTCTACAAACACACATTAAATGCAATAGTATGTAACAGGAGCTCGAATAAGTATGTAATATCGTCATATTAACTGTTTATAGATGGAATTCGCGATGTTCAGAAACATAAATCACATTTGAAAACACATTTCGGAAATAGCACAATAAGTACAAAAGGAACATTTTATAATGCTGTATTAGCATCAAAATCACCGTTTATAGGTTGAATATGTGATTTTCAGAAACGTACAACGCATCTGAAAAAACATTTCTACAAACTCACATTAAGTGCAATAGGATGTAAGAGGAGCTCGAATAAGTATGTAATATCGTCATATTCACTGTTTATAGATGGAATTCGCGATATTCAGATACATATATCACATGTGAAAACACATTTCGGAAATGGAAGAAAAAGTACAAAAGGAACTCGAATAAGGCTGAATTAGCGTAAAATTCACTGTTTAAAGCATGAATATGCGAAATTCAGAAACGGACAACACATCCATAAACAGATTTATACAATCACACATTATGTGGAATAGTAATTATGTGGAGCTGGAAAAGTATGAGATATCGTCATATTCATTGTTTATAGAAGGAATTTGCAATATTCAGAAACATAAATCACGTATGAAAACACAATTTGGAAATTGCATATTAAGTACAAAAGGAACTTGAATAATGCTGTATAAGCATCAAATTCACCGTTTATAGGTTGAATATGTGATATTGAGAAACGTGCAACACATCTGAAAACTCATTTCTTCAAACTCACATTAAGTGCAATAGTGTGTAACAGGAGCTCAAATAAGTATGTAATATCGTCATATTCACTGTTTATAGATGGAATTCGCGATGTTCAGAAACATAAATCACATTTGAAAACACATTTCGGAAATAGCACAATAAGTACAAAAGGAACATTTTATAATGCTGTATTAGCATCAAAATCACCGTTTATAGGTTGAATATGTGATTTTCAGAAACGTACAACGCATCTGAAAAAACATTTCTACAAACTCTTATTAAATGCAATAGTATGTAAGAGGAGCTCGTATAAGTATGTAATATCGTCATATTCACTGTTTATAGATGGAATACGCGATATTCAGTAACATATATCACATGTGAAAACACATTTCGGAAATGGAAGAAAAAGTACAAAAGGAACTCGAATAAGGATGAATTAGCATAAAATTCACTGTCTTAAGCATGAATATGCGAAATTCAGAAACGGACAACACATCCGTAAACAGATTTCTACAATCACGCATTAATTGCAATAAAAGCTCGAATAAGTACGTAATATCGTCATATTACGCGAATTCGCGATGTTCAGAAACATAAATCACATATGAAAACACATTTCGGAAATAGCACAATAAGTACAATAAGAACTCGAATTAGGCTAAATTAGTATCAAATTCACTGTTTAAAGTTTCGATATGCGAAATTCAGAAACGTACAACGCATCTGAAAACACATTTCTAAAAACTCACATTAAATGCAATAGTATGTAACAGGAGCTCGAATAAGTACGTAATATCGTCATATTACGCGAATTCGCGATGTTCAGAAACATAAATCACATATGAAAACACATTTCGGAAATAGCACAATAAGTACAATAAGAACTCGAATTAGGCTAAATTAGTATCAAATTCACTGTTTAAAGTTTCGATATGCGAAATTCAGAAACGTACAACGCATCTGAAAACACATTTCTACAAACTCACATTAAATGCAATAGTATGTAACAGGAGCTCGAATAAGTACGTAATATCGACATATTCACTGTTTATAGATGGAATTCGCGATGTTGAGAAACATAAATCACATATGAAAACACATTTCAGAAAAAGCACAATAAGTAAAATGAGAACTCGAATTAGGCTATATTAGTATCAAATTCACTGTTTAAAGTTTCAATATGCGATATTCAGAAACGTACAACGCATCTGAAAACACATTTCTACAAACACACATTAAATGCAATAGTATGTAACAGGAGCTCGAATAAGTATGTAATATCGTCATATTAACTGTTTATAGATGGAATTCGAGATATTCAGAGACATAAATCACATATCAAAACACATTTAGGAAATTGCATATTAAGTACAAAAAGAACTTGAATAATGCTGTATTAGCATCAAATTCACCGTTTGTAGGTAGAATATGTGATATACAGAAACGTACAACGCATCTGAAAAAAACATTTCTACAAACTCACATTAAGTACAAAAGTATGTAAGAGGAGCTCCAATAAGTATGTAATATCGTCATATTCACTGTTTATAGATGGAATTCGCGATATTAAGAAACATATATCACATGTGAAAACACATTTCGGAAATGGAAGAAAAAGTACAAATGGAACTCGAATAAGGATGAATTAGCGTAAAATTCACTTTTAAAGCTTGAATATGCGAAATTCAGAAACGGAAAACATATCCGTAAACAGATTTCTACAATCACACATTAATTGCAATAAAAGCTCGAATAAGTACGTAATATCGTCATATTCACTGTTTATAGATGGAATTCGAGATATTCAGAGACATAAATCACATATGAAAACACATTTAGGAAATTGCATATTAATTACAAAAGGAACTTGAATAATGCTGTATTAGCATCAAATTCACTGTTTAAAGATTCAATATGCGATATTCAGAAACGTACAACGCATCTGAAAACACATTTCTACAAACTCACATTAAATGCAATAGTATGTAAGAGGAGCTCGAATAAGTGTGTAATATCGTCATATTCACTGTTTATAGATGGAATTCGTGATATTCAGAAACATATATCACATGTGAAAACACATTTCGGAAATGGAAGAAAAAGTACAAAAGGAAGTCGAATAAGGCTGAATTAGCGTAAAATTCACTGTTTAAAGCTTGAATATGCGAAATTCAGAAACGGAAAACATATCCGTAAACAGATTTCTACAATCACACATTAATTGCAATAAAAGCTCGAATAAGTACGTAATATCGTCATATTCACTGTTTATAGATGGAATTCGAGATATTCAGAGACATAAATCACATATGAAAACACATTTAGGAAATTGCATATTAAGTACAAAAAGAACTTGAATAATGCTGTATTAGCATCAAATTCACCGTTTATAGGTAGAATATGTGATATTCAGAAACGTACAACGCATCTGAAAAAACATTTCTACAAACTCACATTAAGTGCAATAGGATGTAAGAGGAGCTCGAATAAGTATGTAATATCGTCATATTCACTGTTTATAGATGGAATTCGCGATGTTCAGAAACATAAATCACATATGAAAACACATTTCGGAAATAGCACAATAAGTACAATAAGAACTCGAATTAGGCTAAATTAGTATCAAATTCACTGTTTAAAGTTTCGATATGCGAAATTCAGAAACGTACAACGCATCTGAAAACACATTTCTACAAACTCACATTAAATGCAATAGTATGTAACAGGAGCTCGAATAAGTACGTAATATCGACATATTCACTGTTTATAGATGGAATTCGCGATATTCAGAAACATATATCACATGTGAAAACACATTTCGGAAATCGAAGAAAACGTACAAAAGGAACTCGAATAAGGATGAATTAGCGTAAAAGTCACTGTTTAAAGCTTGAATATGCGAAATTCAGAAACGGAAAACACATCCGTAAACAGATTTCTACAATCACACATTAATTGCAATAAAAGCTCGAATAAGTACGTAATATCGTCATATTCACTGTTTATAGATGGAATTCGCGATGTTCAGAAACATAAATCACATATGAAAACACATTTAGGAAATTGCATTTTAATTACAAAAGGAACTTGAATAATGCTGTATTAGCATCAAATTCACTGTTTAAAGTTTCAATATGCGATATTCAGAAACGTACAACGCATCTGAAAACACATTTCTACAAACTCACATTAAATGCAATAGTATGTAAGAGGAGCTCGAATAAGTATGTAATATCGTCATATTCACTGTTTATAGATGGAATTCGCGATATTCAGAAACATATATCACATGTGAAAACACATTTCGGAAATGGAAGAAAAAGTACAAAAGGAACTCGAATAAGGCTGAATTAGCGTAAAATTGACTGTTTAAAGCATGAATATGCGAAATTCAGAAACGGAGAACACATCCATAAACAGATTTATACAATCACACATTAAGTGGAATAGTAATTATGTGGAGCTGGAAAAGTATGAGATATCGTCATATTCATTGTTTATAGAAGGAATTTGCAATATTCAGAAACATAAATCACGTATGAAAACACAATTTGGAAATTGCATATTAAGTACAAAAGGAACTTGAATAATGCTGTATAAGCATCAAATTCACCGTTTATAGGTTGAATATGTGATATTGAGAAACGTGCAACACATCTGAAAACTCATTTCTTCAAACTCACATTAAGTGCAATAGTGTGTAACAGGAGCTCAAATAAGTATGTAATATCGTCATATTCACTGTTTATAGATGGAATTCGCGATGTTCAGAAACATAAATCACATATGAAAACACATTTCGGAAATAGCACAATAACTACAAAAAGAACTCAATTTAGGCTGTATTAGTATCAAATTCACTGTTTAAAGATTCTATATGCGATATTCAGAAACGGACAACGCATTTATAAACACATTTCTACAATCACACATTAAGTGGAATAGTAATCATCTGGAGCTGGAATAAGTTTGAGATATCGTCACATTCACTGTTTCTAGAAGGAATTTGCAATATTCAGAATCGTAAATCACATAAGAAAACACATTTAGGAAATTGCTCTTTGTGTACAAAAGGAACTTGAATAAGGCTGAATTTGCGTCTCATTCAACGTTTATATGTTGAATATGTGATATTCAGAAACGGACAACGCATCTAGAAACACATTTCTACAATCACACTTTAATTGCAATAAAAGCTCGAATAAGTACGTAATATCGTCATATTCACTGTTTATAGATGGAATTCGCGATGTTCAGAAACATAAATCACATATGAAAACACATTTCGGAAAAAGCACAATAAGTACAATTAGAACTCGAATTAGGCTATATTAGTATCAAATTCACTGTTTAAAGTTTCAATATGCGATATTCAGAAACGTACAACTCATCTGAAAACACATTTCTACAAACACACATTAAATGCAACAGTATGTAACAGGAGCTCGAATAAGTATGTAATATCGTCATATTCACTGTTTATAGATGGAATTCGAGATATTCAGAGACATAAATCACATATCAAAACACATTTAGGAAATTGCATATTAAGTACAAAAGGAACTTTTTATAATGCTGTATTAGCATCAAATTCACCGTTTATAGGTTGAATATGTGATATTCAGAAACGTACAACGCATCTGAAAAAACATTTCTACAAACTCTTATTAAATGCAATAGTATGTAAGAGGAGCTCGTATAAGTATGTAATATCGTCATATTCACTGTTTATAGATGGAATTCGCGATATTCAGAAACATATATCACATGTGAAAACACATTTCGGAAATGGAAGAAAAAGTACAAAAGGAACTCGAATAAGGATGAATTAGCGTAAAATTCACTGCTTAAAGCTTGAATATGCGAAAATCAGAAACGGACAACACATCCGTAAACAGATTTCTACAATCACGCATTAATTGCAATAAAAGCTCGAATAAGTACGTAATATCGTCATATTCACTGTTTATAGATGGAATTCGCGATGTTCAGAAACATAAATAACACATTTCGGAAATAGCACAATAAGTACAATAAGAACTCGAATTAGGCTAAATTAGTATCAAATTCACTGTTTAAAGTTTGAATATGCGATATTCAGAAACGTACAACACATCTGAAAACACATTTCTACAAACTCACATTAAATGCAATAGTATGTAACAGGAGCTCGAATAAGTACGTAATATCGTCATATTCACTGTTTATAGATGGAATTCGAGATATTCAGAGACATAAATCACATATCAAAACACATTTAGGAAATTGCATATTAAGTACAAAAGGAACTTTTTATAATGCTGTATTAGCATCAAATTCACCGTTTATAGGTTGAATATGTGATATTCAGAAACGTACAACGCATCTGAAAAAACATTTCTACAAACTCTTATTAAATGCAATAGTATGTAAGAGGAGCTCGTATAAGTATGTAATATCGTCATATTCACTGTTTATAGATGGAATTCGCGATATTCAGAAACATATATCACATGTGAAAACACATTTCGGAAATGGAAGAAAAAGTACAAAAGGAACTCGAATAAGGATGAATTAGCGTAAAATTCACTGCTTAAAGCTTGAATATGCGAAAATCAGAAACGGACAACACATCCCTAAACAGATTTCTACAATCACGCATTAATTGCAATAAAAGCTCGAATAAGTACGTAATATCGTCATATTCACTGTTTATAGATGGAATTCGCGATGTTCAGAAACATAAATAACACATTTCGGAAATAGCACAATAAGTACAATAAGAACTCGAATTAGGCTAAATTAGTATCAAATTCACTGTTTAAAGTTTGAATATGCGATATTCAGAAACGTACAACACATCTGAAAACACATTTCTACAAACTCACATTAAATGCAATAGTATGTAACAGGAGCTCGAATAAGTACGTAATATCGTCATATTCACTGTTTATAGATGGAATTCGAGATATTCAGAGACATAAATCACATATGAAAACACATTTAGGAAATTGCATATTAATTACAAAAGGAACTTGAATAATGCTGTATTAGCATCAAATTCACTGTTTATAGTTTCAATATGCGATATTCAGAAACGTACAACGCATCTGAAAAAACATTTCTACAAACTCACATTAAGTGCAGAAGTATGTAAGAGGAGCTCGAATAAGTATGTAATATCGTCATATTCACTGTTTATAGATGGAATTCGCGATGTTGAGAAACATAAATCACATATGAAAACACATTTCAGAAAAAGCACAATAAGTAAAATGAGAACTCGAATTAGGCTATATTAGTATCAAATTCACTGTTTAAAGTTTCAATATGCGATATTCAGAAACGTACAACGCATCTGAAAACACATTTCTACAAACACACTTTAAATGCAATAGTATGTAACAGGAGCTCGAATAAGTATGTAATATCGTCATATTAACTGTTTATAGATGGAATTCGCGATGTTCAGAAACATAAATCACATTTGCGCCATGGGTGAGTCGGTAGCGCACCTGCCTTCCACTCCGGCGGCCCGGGTTCGATTCCCGGCCGGGTCGGGGATTTTTCAGTAGTGAAAAATCCCTTTCCCGGGTTCAGGACTGGGTAGGTTAAGTCTTAGGTTAAGATAATGCACATTGTGCGCAATTCCTTAATTATTAAAACACATTTCGGAAATAGCACAATAAGTACAAAAGGAACATTTTATAATGCTGTATTAGCATCAAAATCACCGTTTATAGGTTGAATATGTGATTTTCAGAAACGTACAACGCATCTGAAAAAACATTTCTACAAACTCACATTAAGTGCAATAGGATGTAAGAGGAGCTCGAATAAGTATGTAATATCGTCATATTCACTGTTTATAGATGGAATTCGCGATATTCAGATACATATATCACATGTGAAAACACATTTCGGAAATGGAAGAAAAAGTACAAAAGGAACTCGAATAAGGCTGAATTAGCGTAACATTCACTGTTTAAAGCATGAATATGCGAAATTCAGAAACGGACAACACATCCATAAACAGATTTATACAATCACACATTATGTGGAATAGTAATTATGTGGAGCTGGAAAAGTATGAGATATCGTCATATTCATTGTTTATAGAAGGAATTTGCAATATTCAGAAACATAAATCACGTATGAAAACACAATTTGGAAATTGCATATTAAGTACAAAAGGAACTTGAATAATGCTGTATAAGCATCAAATTCACCGTTTATAGGTTGAATATGTGATATTGAGAAACGTGCAACACATCTGAAAACTCATTTCTTCAAACTCACATTAAGTGCAATAGTGTGTAACAGGAGCTCAAATAAGTATGTAATATCGTCATATTCACTGTTTATAGATGGAATTCGCGATGTTCAGAAACATAAATCACATTTGAAAACACATTTCGGAAATAGCACAATAAGTACAAAAGGAACATTTTATAATGCTGTATTAGCATCAAAATCACCGTTTATAGGTTGAATATGTGATTTTCAGAAACGTACAACGCATCTGAAAAAACATTTCTACAAACTCTTATTAAATGCAATAGTATGTAAGAGGAGCTCGTATAAGTATGTAATATCGTCATATTCACTGTTTATAGATGGAATACGCGATATTCAGTAACATATATCACATGTGAAAACACATTTCGGAAATGGAAGAAAAAGTACAAAAGGAACTCGAATAAGGATGAATTAGCATAAAATTCACTGTCTTAAGCATGAATATGCGAAATTCAGAAACGGACAACACATCCGTAAACAGATTTCTACAATCACGCATTAATTGCAATAAAAGCTCGAATAAGTACGTAATATCGTCATATTACGCGAATTCGCGATGTTCAGAAACATAAATCACATATGAAAACACATTTCGGAAATAGCACAATAAGTACAATAAGAACTCGAATTAGGCTAAATTAGTATCAAATTCACTGTTTAAAGTTTCGATATGCGAAATTCAGAAACGTACAACGCATCTGAAAACACATTTCTACAAACTCACATTAAATGCAATAGTATGTAACAGGAGCTCGAATAAGTACGTAATATCGTCATATTACGCGAATTCGCGATGTTCAGAAACATAAATCACATATGAAAACACATTTCGGAAATAGCACAATAAGTACAATAAGAACTCGAATTAGGCTAAATTAGTATCAAATTCACTGTTTAAAGTTTCGATATGCGAAATTCAGAAACGTACAACGCATCTGAAAACACATTTCTACAAACTCACATTAAATGCAATAGTATGTAACAGGAGCTCGAATAAGTACGTAATATCGACATATTCACTGTTTATAGATGGAATTCGCGATGTTGAGAAACATAAATCACATATGAAAACACATTTCAGAAAAAGCACAATAAGTAAAATGAGAACTCGAATTAGGCTATATTAGTATCAAATTCACTGTTTAAAGTTTCAATATGCGATATTCAGAAACGTACAACGCATCTGAAAACACATTTCTACAAACACACATTAAATGCAATAGTATGTAACAGGAGCTCGAATAAGTATGTAATATCGTCATATTAACTGTTTATAGATGGAATTCGAGATATTCAGAGACATAAATCACATATCAAAACACATTTAGGAAATTGCATATTAAGTACAAAAAGAACTTGAATAATGCTGTATTAGCATCAAATTCACCGTTTGTAGGTAGAATATGTGATATTCAGAAACGTACAACGCATCTGAAAAAACATTTCTACAAACTCACATTAAGTACAAAAGTATGTAAGAGGAGCTCCAATAAGTATGTAATATCGTCATATTCACTGTTTATAGATGGAATTCGCGATATTAAGAAACATATATCACATGTGAAAACACATTTCGGAAATGGAGGAAAAAGTACAAATGGAACTCGAATAAGGATGAATTAGCGTAAAATTCACTTTTAAAGCTTGAATATGCGAAATTCAGAAACGGAAATCATATCCGTAAACAGATTTCTACAATCACACATTAATTGCAATAAAAGCTCGAATAAGTACGTAATATCGTCATATTCACTGTTTATAGATGGAATTCGAGATATTCAGAGACATAAATCACATATGAAAACACATTTAGGAAATTGCATATTAATTACAAAAGGAACTTGAATAATGCTGTATTAGCATCAAATTCACTGTTTAAAGATTCAATATGCGATATTCAGAAACGTACAACGCATCTGAAAACACATTTCTACAAACTCACATTAAATGCAATAGTATGTAAGAGGAGCTCGAATAAGTGTGTAATATCGTCATATTCACTGTTTATAGATGGAATTCGCGATATTCAGAAACATATATCACATGTGAAAACACATTTCGGAAATGGAAGAAAAAGTACAAAAGGAAGTCGAATAAGGCTGAATTAGCGTAAAATTCACTGTTTAAAGCTTGAATATGCGAAATTCAGAAACGGAAAACATATCCGTAAACAGATTTCTACAATCACACATTAATTGCAATAAAAGCTCGAATAAGTACGTAATATCGTCATATTCACTGTTTATAGATGGAATTCGAGATATTCAGAGACATAAATCACATATGAAAACACATTTAGGAAATTGCATATTAAGTACAAAAAGAACTTGAATAATGCTGTATTAGCATCAAATTCACCGTTTATAGGTAGAATATGTGATATTCAGAAACGTACAACGCATCTGAAAAAACATTTCTACAAACTCACATTAAGTGCAATAGGATGTAAGAGGAGCTCGAATAAGTATGTAATATCGTCATATTCACTGTTTATAGATGGAATTCGCGATGTTCAGAAACATAAATCACATATGAAAACACATTTCGGAAATAGCACAATAAGTACAATAAGAACTCGAATTAGGCTAAATTAGTATCAAATTCACTGTTTAAAGTTTCGATATGCGAAATTCAGAAACGTACAACGCATCTGAAAACACATTTCTACAAACTCACATTAAATGCAATAGTATGTAACAGGAGCTCGAATAAGTACGTAATATCGACATATTCACTGTTTATAGATGGAATTCGCGATATTCAGAAACATATATCACATGTGAAAACACATTTCGGAAATCGAAGAAAACGTACAAAAGGAACTCGAATAAGGATGAATTAGCGTAAAAGTCACTGTTTAAAGCTTGAATATGCGAAATTCAGAAACGGAAAACACATCCGTAAACAGATTTCTACAATCACACATTAATTGCAATAAAAGCTCGAATAAGTACGTAATATCGTCATATTCACTGTTTATAGATGGAATTCGCGATGTTCAGAAACATAAATCACATATGAAAACACATTTAGGAAATTGCATTTTAATTACAAAAGGAACTTGAATAATGCTGTATTAGGATCAAATTCACTGTTTAAAGTTTCAATATGCGATATTCAGAAACGTACAACTCATCTGAAAACACATTTCTACAAACACACATTAAATGCAACAGTATGTAACAGGAGCTCGAATAAGTATGTAATATCGTCATATTCACTGTTTATAGATGGAATTCGAGATATTCAGAGACATAAATCACATATCAAAACACATTTAGGAAATTGCATATTAAGTACAAAAGGAACTTTTTATAATGCTGTATTAGCATCAAATTCACCGTTTATAGGTTGAATATGTGATATTCAGAAACGTACAACGCATCTGAAAAAACATTTCTACAAACTCTTATTAAATGCAATAGTATGTAAGAGGAGCTCGTATAAGTATGTAATATCGTCATATTCACTGTTTATAGATGGAATTCGCGATATTCAGAAACATATATCACATGTGAAAACACATTTCGGAAATGGAAGAAAAAGTACAAAAGGAACTCGAATAAGGATGAATTAGCGTAAAATTCACTGCTTAAAGCTTGAATATGCGAAAATCAGAAACGGACAACACATCCGTAAACAGATTTCTACAATCACGCATTAATTGCAATAAAAGCTCGAATAAGTACGTAATATCGTCATATTCACTGTTTATAGATGGAATTCGCGATGTTCAGAAACATAAATAACACATTTCGGAAATAGCACAATAAGTACAATAAGAACTCGAATTAGGCTAAATTAGTATCAAATTCACTGTTTAAAGTTTGAATATGCGATATTCAGAAACGTACAACACATCTGAAAACACATTTCTACAAACTCACATTAAATGCAATAGTATGTAACAGGAGCTCGAATAAGTACGTAATATCGTCATATTCACTGTTTATAGATGGAATTCGAGATATTCAGAGACATAAATCACATATGAAAACACATTTAGGAAATTGCATATTAATTACAAAAGGAACTTGAATAATGCTGTATTAGCATCAAATTCACTGTTTATAGTTTCAATATGCGATATTCAGAAACGTACAACGCATCTGAAAAAACATTTCTACAAACTCACATTAAGTGCAGAAGTATGTAAGAGGAGCTCGAATAAGTATGTAATATCGTCATATTCACTGTTTATAGATGGAATTCGCGATGTTGAGAAACATAAATCACATATGAAAACACATTTCAGAAAAAGCACAATAAGTAAAATGAGAACTCGAATTAGGCTATATTAGTATCAAATTCACTGTTTAAAGTTTCAATATGCGATATTCAGAAACGTACAACGCATCTGAAAACACATTTCTACAAACACACATTAAATGCAATAGTATGTAACAGGAGCTCGAATAAGTATGTAAGATCGTCATATTAACTGTTTATAGATGGAATTCGAGATATTCAGAGACATAAATCACATATCAAAACACATTTAGGAAATTGCATATTAAGTACAAAAAGAACTTGAATAATGCTGTATTAGCATCAAATTCACCGTTTATAGGTAGAATATGTGATATTCAGAAACGTACAACGCATCTGAAAAAACATTTCTACAAACTCACATTAAGTGCAATAGGATGTAAGAGGAGCTCGAATAAGTATGTAATATCGTCATATTCACTGTTTATAGATGGAATTCGCGATATTCAGATACATATATCACATGTGAAAACACATTTCGGAAATGGAAGAAAAAGTACAAAAGGAACTCGAATAAGGCTGAATTAGCGTAAAATTCACTGTTTAAAGCATGAATATGCGAAATTCAGAAACGGACAACACATCCATAAACAGATTTATACAATCACACATTATGTGGAATAGTAATTATGTGGAGCTGGAAAAGTATGAGATATCGTCATATTCATTGTTTATAGAAGGAATTTGCAATATTCAGAAACATAAATCACGTATGAAAACACAATTTGGAAATTGCATATTAAGTACAAAAGGAACTTGAATAATGCTGTATAAGCATCAAATTCACCGTTTATAGGTTGAATATGTGATATTGAGAAACGTGCAACACATCTGAAAACTCATTTCTTCAAACTCACATTAAGTGCAATAGTGTGTAACAGGAGCTCAAATAAGTATGTAATATCGTCATATTCACTGTTTATAGATGGAATTCGCGATGTTCAGAAACATAAATCACATTTGAAAACACATTTCGGAAATAGCACAATAAGTACAAAAGGAACATTTTATAATGCTGTATTAGCATCAAAATCACCGTTTATAGGTTGAATATGTGATTTTCAGAAACGTACAACGCATCTGAAAAAACATTTCTACAAACTCTTATTAAATGCAATAGTATGTAAGAGGAGCTCGTATAAGTATGTAATATCGTCATATTCACTGTTTATAGATGGAATACGCGATATTCAGTAACATATATCACATGTGAAAACACATTTCGGAAATGGAAGAAAAAGTACAAAAGGAACTCGAATAAGGATGAATTAGCATAAAATTCACTGTCTTAAGCATGAATATGCGAAATTCAGAAACGGACAACACATCCGTAAACAGATTTCTACAATCACGCATTAATTGCAATAAAAGCTCGAATAAGTACGTAATATCGTCATATTACGCGAATTCGCGATGTTCAGAAACATAAATCACATATGAAAACACATTTCGGAAATAGCACAATAAGTACAATAAGAACTCGAATTAGGCTAAATTAGTATCAAATTCACTGTTTAAAGTTTCGATATGCGAAATTCAGAAACGTACAACGCATCTGAAAACACATTTCTACAAACTCACATTAAATGCAATAGTATGTAACAGGAGCTCGAATAAGTACGTAATATCGACATATTCACTGTTTATAGATGGAATTCGCGATATTCAGAAACATATATCACATGTGAAAACACATTTCGGAAATCGAAGAAAACGTACAAAAGGAACTCGAATAAGGATGAATTAGCGTAAAATTCACTGTTTAAAGCTTGAATATGCGAAATTCAGAAACGGAAAACGCATCCGTAAACAGATTTCTACAATCACACATTAATTGCAATAAAAGCTCGAATAAGTACGTAATATCGTCATATTCACTGTTTATAGATGGAATTCGCGATGTTCAGAGACATAAATCACATATGAAAACACATTTAGGAAATTGCATATTAATTACAAAAGGAACTTGAATAATGCTGTATTAGCATCAAATTCACTGTTTAAAGATTCAATATGCGATATTCAGAAACGTACAACGCATCTGAAAACACATTTCTACAAAGTCACATTAAATGCAATAGTATGTAAGAGGAGCTCGAATAAGTGTGTAATATCGTCATATTCACTGTTTATAGATGGAATTCGCGATATTCAGAAACATATATCACATGTGAAAACACATTTCGGAAATGGAAGAAAAAGTACAAAAGGAAGTCGAATAAGGCTGAATTAGCGTAAAATTCACTGTTTAAAGCTTGAATATGCGAAATTCAGAAACGGAAAACATATCCGTAAACAGATTTCTACAATCACACATTAATTGCAATAAAAGCTCGAATAAGTACGTAATATCGTCATATTCACTGTTTATAGATGGAATTCGAGATATTCAGAGACATAAATCACATATGAAAACACATTTAGGAAATTGCATATTAAGTACAAAAAGAACTTGAATAATGCTGTATTAGCATCAAATTCACCGTTTATAGGTAGAATATGTGATATTCAGAAACGTACAACGCATCTGAAAAAACATTTCTACAAACTCACATTAAGTGCAATAGGATGTAAGAGGAGCTCGAATAAGTATGTAATATCGTCATATTCACTGTTTATAGATGGAATTCGCGATGTTCAGAAACATAAATCACATATGAAAACACATTTCGGAAATAGCACAATAAGTACAATAAGAACTCGAATTAGGCTAAATTAGTATCAAATTCACTGTTTAAAGTTTCGATATGCGAAATTCAGAAACGTACAACGCATCTGAAAACACATTTCTACAAACTCACATTAAATGCAATAGTATGTAACAGGAGCTCGAATAAGTACGTAATATCGACATATTCACTGTTTATAGATGGAATTCGCGATATTCAGAAACATATATCACATGTGAAAACACATTTCGGAAATCGAAGGAAACGTACAAAAGGAACTCGAATAAGGATGAATTAGCGTAAAAGTCACTGTTTAAAGCTTGAATATGCGAAATTCAGAAACGGAAAACACATCCGTAAACAGATTTCTACAATCACACATTAATTGCAATAAAAGCTCGAATAAGTACGTAATATCGTCATATTCACTGTTTATAGATGGAATTCGCGATGTTCAGAAACATAAATCACATATGAAAACACATTTAGGAAATTGCATTTTAATTACAAAAGGAACTTGAATAATGCTGTATTAGCATCAAATTCACTGTTTAAAGTTTCAATATGCGATATTCAGAAACGTACAACGCATCTGAAAACACATTTCTACAAACTCACATTAAATGCAATAGTATGTAAGAGGAGCTCGAATAAGTATGTAATATCGTCATATTCACTGTTTATAGATGGAATTCGCGATATTCAGAAACATATATCACATGTGAAAACACATTCCGGAAATGGAAGAAAAAGTACAAAAGGAACTCGAATAAGGCTGAATTAGCGTAAAATTCACTGTTTAAAGCATGAATATGCGAAATTCAGAAACGGACAACACATCCATAAACAGATTTCTACAATCACACATTAAGTGGAATAGTAATTATGTGGAGCTGGAAAAGTATGAGATATCGTCATATTCATTGTTTATTAGAAGGAATTCGCGATGTCCAGAAACATAAATCACATATGAAAACACATTTCGGAAATAGCACAATAACTACAAAAAAAACTCGAATTAGGCTGTATTAGTATCAAATTAACTGTTTAAAGATTCTATATGCGATATTCAGAAACGGACAACGCATTTATAAACACATTTCTACAATCACACATTAAGTGGAATAAAAGCTCGAATAAGTACGTAATATCGTCATATTCACTGTTTATAGATGGAATTCGCGATGTTCAGAAACAAATCACATTTGAAAACACATTTCGGAAATAGCACAATAAGTTCAAAAGGAACTTTTTATAAAGCTGTATTAGCATCAAAATCACCGTTTATAGGTTGAATATGTGATATTCAGAAACGTACAACGCATCTGAAAAAACATTTCTACAAACTCTTATTAAATGCAATACTATGTAAGAGGAGCTCGTATAAGTATGTAATATCGTCATATTCACTGTTTATAGATGGAATTCGCGATATTCAGAAACATATATCACATGTGAAAACACATTTCGGAAATGGAAGAAAAAGTACAAAAGGAACTCGAACAAGGATGAATTAGCGTAAAATTCACTGTCTAAAGCTTGAATATGCGAAATTCAGAAACGGACAACACATCCGTAAACAGATTTCTACAATCACGCATTAATTGCAATAAAAGCTCGAATAAGTACGTAATATCGTCATATTCACTGTTTATAGATGGAATTCGCGATGTTCAGAAACATAAATCACATATGAAAACACATTTCGGAAATAGCACAATAAGTACAATAAGAACTCGAACTAGGCTAAATTAGTATTATTCACTGTTTAAAGTTTCAATATGCGATATTCAGAAACGTACAACGCATCTGAAAAAACATTTCTACAAACTCACATTTAGTGCAATAGTATGTAAGAGGAGCTCGAATAAGTATGTAATATCGTCATATTCACTGTTTATAGATGGAATTCGCGATATTCAGAAACATATATCACATGTGAAAACACATTTCGGAAATGGAAGAAAAAGTACAAAAGGAACTCGAATAAGGCTGAATTAGCGTAAAATTCACTGTTTAAAGCATGAATATGCGAAATTCAGAAACGGACAACACATCCATAAACAGATTTATACAATCACACATTAAGTGGAATAGTAATTATGTGGAGCTGAAAAAGTATGAGATATCGTCATATTCATTGTTTATACAAGGAATTTGCAATATTCAGAAACATAAATCACGTATGAAAACACAATTTGGAAATTGCATATTAAGTACAAAAGGAACTTGAATAATGCTGTATAAGCATCAAATTCACCGTTTATAGGTTGAATATGTGATATTGAGAAACGTGCAACACATCTGAAAACCCATTTCTTCAAACTCACATTAAGTGCAATAGTGTGTAACAGGAGCTCAAATAAGTATGTAATATCGTCATATTCACTGTTTATAGATGGAATTCGCGATGTTCAGAAACATAAATCACATATGAAAACACATTTCGGAAATAGCACAATAACTACAAAAAGAACTCAATTTAGGCTGTATTAGTATCAAATACACTGTTTAAAGATTCTATATGCGATATTCAGAAACGGACAACGCATTTATAAACACATTTCTACAATCACACATTAAGTGGAATAGTAATCATCTGGAGCTGGAATAAGTTTGAGATATCGTCATATTCACTGTTTCTAGAAGGAATTTGCAATATTCAGAATCGTAAATCACATAAGAAAACACATTTAGGAAATTGCTCATTGTGTACAAAAGGAACTTGAATAAGGCTGAATTTGCGTCACATTCAACGATTATATGTTGAATATGTGATATTCAGAAACGGACAACGCATCTAGAAACACATTTCTACAATCACACTTTAATTGCAATAAAAGCTCGAATAAGTACGTAATATCGTCATATTCAATGTTTATAGATGGAATTCGCGATGTTCAGAAACATAAATCACATATGAAAACACATTTAGGAAATAGCACAATAAGTTCAATAAGAACTCGAATTAGGCTAAATTAGTATCAAATTCACTGTTTAAAGTTTCAATATGCGATATTCAGAAACGTCCAACGCATCTGAAAAAACATTTCTACAAACTCACATTAAGTGCAATAGTATGTAAGAGGAGCTCGAATAAGTATGTAATATCGTCATATTCACTGTTTATAGATGGAATTCGCGATATTCAGAAACATATATCACATGTGAAAACACATTTCGGAAATGGAAGAAAAAGTACAAAAGGAACTCGAATTAGGCTGAATTAGCGTAAAATTCACTGTTTAAAGCATGAATATGCGAAATTCAGAAACGGACAACACATCCATAAACAGATTTCTACAATCACACATTAAGTGGAATAGTAATTATGTGGAGCTGGAAAAGTATGAGATATCGTCATATTCATTGTTTATAGAAGGAATTTGCAATATTCAGAAACATAAATCACGTATAAAAACACAATTTGGAAATTGCATATTAAGTACAAAAGGAACTTGAATAAGGCTGAATTAGCGTCACATTCAACGTTTATATGTTGAATATGTGATATTCAGAAACGTGCAACACATCTGAAAATTCATTTCTTCAAACTCACATTAAGTGCAATAGTGTGTAACAGGAGCTCCAATAAGTATGTAATATCGTCATATTCACTGTTTATGGATGGAATTCGCGATGTTCAGAAACATAAATCACATATGAAAACACATTTCGGAAATAGCACAATAACTACAACAAGAACTCAATTTAGGCTGTATTAGTATGAAATTCACTGTTTAAAGATCCTATATGCGATATTCAGAAACGGACAACGCATTTATAAACACATTTCTACAATCACACATTAAGTGGAATAGTAATCATCTGGAGCTGGAATAAGTTTGAGATATCGTCATATTCACTGTTTATAGAAGGAATTTGCAATATTCAGAATCGTGAAACACATAAGAAAACACATTTAGGAAATTGCTCATTGTGTACAAAAGGAACTTGAATAAGGCTGAATTAGCGTCACATTCAACGTTCATATGTTGAATATGTGATATTCAGAAACGGACAACGCATCTAGAAACACATTTCTACAATCACACTTTAATTGCAATAAAAGCTCGAATAAGTACGTAATATCGTCATATTCACTGTTTATAGATGGAATTCGCGATGTTCAGAAACATAAATCACATATGAAAACACATTTCGGAAATAGCACAATAAGTACAATAAGAACTCGAATTAGGCTAAATTAGTATCAAATTCACTGTTTAAAGTTTCAATATGCGATATTCAGAAACGTACAACGCATCTGAAAAAACATTTCTACAAACTCACATTAAGTGCAATAGTATGTGAGAGGAGCTCGAATAAGTATGTAATATCGTCATATTCACTGTTTATAGATGGAATTCGAGATATTCAGAGACATAAATCACATATGAAAACACATTTAGGAAATTGCATATTTAGTACAAAAGGAACTTGAATAATGGTGTATTAGGGTCAAATTCACCGTTTATAGGTTAAATATGTAATATTCAGAAACGGACAACGCATTTGAAAACACATTTCTACAAACTCACATTAAGTGGAATAGTATGTAAGAGGAGCTCGAATAAGTATGTAATATCGTTTTATTCACTGTTTATAGATGGAATTCGCGATGTTCAGAAACATAAATCACATATGAAAACACATTTCAGAAAATGCACAATAAGTAAAATGAGAAATCGTATTAGGCTATATTAGTATCAAATTCACTGTTTAAAGTTTCAGTATGCGATATTCAGAAACGTACAACGCATCTGAAAACACATTTCTGCAAACACATATTAAATGCAATAGTATGTAACAGGAGCTCGAATAAGTATGTAATATCGTCATATTCACTGTTTATAGATGGAATTCGAGATATTCAGAGACATAAATCACATATCAAAACACATTTAGGGAATTGCATATTAAGTACAAAAAGAACTTGAATAATGCTGTATTAGCATCAAATTCACCGTTTATAGGTTGAATATGTGATATTCAGAAACGTACAACGCATCTGAAAAAACATTTCTACAAACTCACATTAAGTGCAATAGTGTGTAACAAGAGCTCGAATAAGTACAGTCGGTCAAATAAAAAACGTCGGGCGGTATTTGATTAAGTATCACGAACGAGCATATGCGCATGTACAGTCGGTCAAATAAAAAACGTCGGGACTCGTATGCTGCTAAAATTAAAGTTTTGACGCATTAGTTCACAAGTTTCCTATAAAAAACACAAAATACAGGTCATTTTCGGAACATATGAGGCCATGCGGCAGGAGGGAAAATATGAACAAGGAGGGAAAAAATGAACATCGCGGAAAGCGAAACACACGATATTCAACTTAATGTATTGTCATAATTCATTTTGCTTTGTGTCATCGCCACATACGAATGCTAAAGTGAGAAAAAGTGTAGTTAGGGCTGTAATTGATCTGCATTTTCGGCCTCTGAAGCAGCGAGAAGGTTCCATATTTATGAAAGAGCAGCACAGAGGTGGAAACTTTACTATAATGCAACCGGAAGTTTTCATAGCAAACGTTGATCTGGCCGGACGCGTATTTCGATGCTAAGATTGGTTGCAGAAGTTGAGCGTAAGTTATTGATTTTGCACTAGAAGTACCGGTATTATAAAATAGAATCTTAAAAAAATGCTCCTTGAATACACATATTCCTCGCGAATCTATTAATTATTAATATTATAAACATTTGCAACCAAGAATATGGCGGATTTGAGGCATATAGCCACAGCCTTCTATACATGTTTGTTTTGGAACAAAACTGACTAAATAATCAAGAAAATACATGGATAGACAAGAGGCGTGTGTGAACCTAACCTTAAGTCTTCCTGTACATGCGCATATGCTCGTTCGTGATACTTAATCAAATACCGCCCGACGTTTTTTATTTGACCGACTGTACAGGAAGACTTAAGGTTAGGTTCACACACGCCTCTTGTCTATCCATGTATTTTCTTGATTATTTAGTCAGTTTTGTTCCAAAACAAACATGTATAGAAGGCTGTGGCTATATGCCTCAAATCCGCCATATTCTTGGTTGCAAATTGTTATAATATTAATAATTAATAGATTCGCGAGGAATATGTTTATTCAAGGAGCATTTTTTAAAGATTTTATTTTATAATACCGGTACTTGTAGTGCAAAATCAATAACTTACGCTCAGCATCTGCAACCAATCTTAGCATCGAAATACGCGTCCGGCCAGATCAACGTTTGCTATGAAAACTTCCGGTCGCATTATAGTAACGTTCCCACCTCTGAGCTTCTTTTCATAAATATGGAACCTTCTCGCTGCTTCAGAGACCGAAAAATGCAGGTCAATTACAGCCCTAACCACACTTTCTCTCACGTTAGCATTTGTATGTGGCGATGACACAAAGCAAAATGAATTATGACAATGCATTAAGTTGAATATCGTGTGTTGCGATTTCCGCGATGTTCATTTTTTCCCTCCTTGTTCATATTTTCCCTCCTGTCGCATGGCCTCATATGTTCCGAAAATGACCTGTATTTTGTGTTTTTTATAGGAAACTTGTGAACTAATGCGTCAAAACTTTAATTTTAACAGCATACGAGTCCCGACGTTTTTTATTTGACCGACTGTACGTAATATCGTCATATTCACTGTTTATAGATGGAATTCGCGATGTTCAGAAACATAAATCACATATGAAAACACATTTCGGAAATAGCACAATAAGTACAATACGAACTCGAATTAGGCTATATTAGTATCAAATTCACTGTTTAAAGTTTCAATATGCGACATTCAGAAACGTACAACGCATCTGAAAACACATTTCTACAAACTCACAATAAATGCAATAGTATGTAACAGGAGCTGTAATAAGTATGTAATATCGTCATATTCAATGTTTATAGATGGAATTCGCGATATGGAGAAACATATATCACATGTGAAAACACATTTCGGAAATCGAAGAACATATACAAAAGGAACTCGAATAAGGATGATTTAGCCTAAAATTCACTGTTTAAAGCTTGAATATGCGAAATTCAGAAACGGACAACACATCCATAAACAGATTTCTACAATCACACATTAAGTGGAATAGTAATTATCTGGACCTGGAAAAGTATGAGATATCGTCATATTCATTGTTTATAGAAGGTATTTGCAATATTCAGAAACATAAATCACATATGAAAACAAATTTAGGAAATTGCATATTAAGTACAAAAGGAACTTGAATAATGCTGTATTAGGATCAAATTCACCGTTTATAGGTTGAATATGTGATATTCAGAAACGTACAACGCATCTGAAAAAAATTTCTACAAACACACATTAAGTGCAATAGTGTGTAACAAGAGCTCAAATTAGTATGTAATATTGTCATATTCACTATTTATATATGGAATTCGCGATGATCAGAAACATAAATCAGATATGAAAACACATATCGGAAATAGCACAATAAGTACAAAAGGAACTCGAGTAAGGCTGTACTAGTTCAAATTCACTATTTAATGTTTCAATATGCGATATTCAGAAATGCACAACGCATTTATAAACACATTTCTACAAACACACATGAAGTGAAATATTAATTATCTGGAGCTGGAATAAGTATGAGATATCGTCATATTCACTGTTTATAAATGGAATTCGCGATATTCAGAAACATAAATCACACATGAATACACAGTTCGAAAAAAGTACAATAAGTACAAAAAGAACTCGAATTTGTCTGTATTAGTATATAATTCACTGTTTAAAGATTATATATGCGATATTCAGAAACGGACAACGCATATGAAAAAACATTTATACAAACTCACATTATGTGCAATAGTGTGTGACAAGAGCTAGAATAAGTACGTAATTTCGTCATATTCACTTTTTATAGATGGAATTCGCGATGTTCAGAAACATAAATCACATATGAAAACACATTTCGGAAATAGCACAATAAGTACAATAAGAACTCGAATTAAGCTATATTAGTATCAAATTCACTGTTTAAGGTTTCAATATGCGATATTAAGAAACGTACAACGCATCTGAAAACACATTTCTACAAACTCACATTAAATGCAATAGTATGTAACAGGAGCTCGAGTAGGTATGCAATATCGTCATATTCACTGTTTATAGATGGAATTGGAGATATTCAGAGACATAAATCACATATGAAATCATATTTAGGAAATTGCATATTAAGTACAAAAGGAACTTGAATAATGCTGTATTAGCATCAAATTCACCGTTTATAGGTTGAATATGTGATATTCAGAAACGTACAACGCATCTGAAAAAAACATTTATACAAACTCACATTAAGTGCAATAGTGTGTAACAAGAGCTCGAATAAGTACGTAATATCGTCATATTCACTGTTTATAGATGGAATTCGCGATGTTCAGAAACATAAAGTACATATGAAAACACATTTCGGAAATAGCACAATAAGTACAATACGACCTCGAATTAGGCTATATTAGTATCAAATTCACTGTTTAAAGTTTCAATATGCGACATTCAGAAACGTACAACGCATCTGAAAACAAATTTCTACAAACTCACAATAAATGCAATAGTATGTAACAGGAGCTGTAATAAGTATGTAATATCGTCATATTCAATGTTTATAGATGGAATTCGCGATATTCGGAAACATATATCACATGTGAAAACACATTTCGGTAATCGAAGAACAAATACAAAAGGAACTCGAATAAGGATGATTTAGCCTAAAATTCACTGTTTAAAGCTTGAATATGCGAAATTCAGAAACGGACAACACATCCATAAACAGATTTCTACAATCACACATTAAGTGGAATAGTAATTATCTGGACCTGGAAAAGTATGAGATATCGTCATATTCATTGTTTATAGAAGGTATTTGCAATATTCAGAAACATAAATCACATATGAAAACAAATTTAGGAAATTGCATATTAAGTACAAAAGGAACTTGAATAAGGCTGAATTAGCGTCACATTCAACGTTTATATGTTGAATATGTGATATTCAGAAACGTGCAACACATCTGAAAACTCATTTCTTCAAACTCACATTAAGTGCAATAGTGTGTAACAGGAGCTCAAATAAGTATGTAATATCGTCATATTCACTGTTTATGGATGGAATTCGCGATGTTCAGAAACATAAATCACATATGAAAACACACTTCGGAAATAGCACAATAACTACAAAAAGAACTCAATTTAGGCTGTATTAGTATGAAATTCACTGTTTAAAGATTCTATATGCGATATTCAGAAACGGACAACGCAATTATAAACACATTTCTACAATCACACATTAAGTGGAATAGTAATCATCTGGAGCTGGAATAAGTTTGAGATATCGTCATATTCACTGTTTATAGAAGGAATTTGCAATATTCAGAATCGTAAAACACATAAGAAAACACATTTAGGAAATTGCTCATTGTGTACAAAAGGAACTTGAATAAGGCTCAATTAGCGTCACATTCAACGTTCATATGTTGAATATGTGATATTCAGAAACGGACAACGCATCTAGAAACACATTTCTACAATCACACTTTAATTGCAATAAAAGCTCGAATAAGTACGTAGTATCGTCATATTCACTGTTTATAGATGGAATTCGCGATGTTCAGAAACATAAATCACATATGAAAACACATTTCGGAAATAGCACATTAAGTACAATAAGAACTCGAATTAGGCTAAATTAGTATCAAATTCACTGTTTAAAGTTTCAATATGCGATATTCAGAAACGTACAACGCATCTGAAAAAACATTTCTACAAACTCACATTAAGTGCAATAGTATGTAAGAGGAGCTCGAATAAGTATGTAATATCGTCATATTCAATGTTTATAGATGGAATTCGAGATATTCAGAGACATAAATCACATATGAAAACACATTTAGGAAATTGCATATTAAGTACAAAAGGAACTTGAATAATGGTGTATTAGGGTCAAATTCACCGTTTATAGGTTAAATATGTAATATTCAGAAACGGACAACGCATTTGAAAACACATTTCTACAAACTCACATTAAGTTCAATAGTATGTAAGAGGAGCTCGAATAAGTATGTAATATCGTCATATTCACTGTATATAGATGGAATTCGCGATATTCAGAAACATATATCACATGTGAAAACACATTTCGGAAATGGAAGGAAAAGTACAAAAGGAACTCGAATAAGGCTGAATTAGCGTAAAATGCACTGTTTAAAGCATGAATATGCGAAATTCAGAAACGGAGAACACATCCATAAACAGATTTATACAATCACACATTAGGTGGAATAGTAATTATGTGGAGCTGGAAAAGTATGAGATATCGTCATATTCATTGTTTATAGAAGGAATTTGCAATATTCAGAAACATAAATCACGTATGAAAACACAATTTGGAAATTGCATATTAAGTACAAAAGGAACTTGAATAATGCTGTGTAAGCATCAAATTCACCGTTTATAGGTTGAATATGTGATATTGAGAAACGTGCAACACATCTGAAAACTCATTTCTTCAAACGCACATTAAGTGCAATAGTGTGTAACAGGAGCTCAAATAAGTATGTAATATCGTCATATTCACTGTTTATAGATGGAATTCGCGATGTTCAGAAACATAAATCACAAATGAAAACACATTTCGGAAATAGCACAATAAGTACAAAAAGAACTTAATTTAGGCTGTATTAGTATCAAATTCACTGTTTAAAGATTCTATATGCGATATTCAGAAACGGACAACGCATTTATAAACACATTTCTACAATCACACATTAAGTGGAATAGTAATCATCTGGAGCTGGAATAAGTTTGAGATATCGTCATATTCACTGTTTCTAGAAGGAATTTGCAATATTCAGAATCGTAAATCACATAAGAAAACACATTTAGGAAATTGCTCATTGTGTACAAAAGGAACTTGAATAAGGCTGAATTAGCGTCACATTCAACGTTTATATGTTGAATATGTGATATTCAGAAACGGACAACGCATCTAGAAACACATTTCTACAATCACACTTTAATTGCAATAAAAGCTCGAATAAGTACGTAATATCGTCATATTCACTGTTTATAGATGGAATTCGCGATGTTCAGAAACATAAATCACATATGAAAACAAATTTAGGAAATTGCATATTAAGTACAAAAGGAACTTGAATAATGCTGTATTAGGATCAAATTCACCGTTAATAGGTTGAATATGTGATATTCAGAAACGTACAACGCCTCTAAAAAAAATTTCTACAAACACACATTAAGTGCAATAGTGTGTAACAAGAGCTCAAATTAGTATGTAATATTGTCATATTAACTATTTATATATGGAATTCGCGATGATCAGAAACATAAATCAGATATGAAAACACATATCGGAAATAGCACAATAAGTACAAAAGGAACTCGAATAAGGCTGTACTAGTTCAAATTCACTATTTAATGTTTCAATATGCGATATTCAGAAATGCACAACGCATTTATAAACACATTTCTACAAACACACATTAAGTGAAATATTAATTATCCGGAGCTGGAATAAGTATGAGATATCGTCATATTCACTGTTTATAAATGGAATTCGAAATATTCAGAAACGTAAATCACACATGAATACACAGTTCGAAAAAAGTACAATAAGTACAAAAAGAACTCGAATTTGTCTTTATTAGTATAAAATTCACTGTTTAAAGATTATATATGCGATATTCAGAAACGGACAACGCATATGAAAAAACATTTATACAAACTCACATTATGTGCAATAGTGTGTGACAAGAGCTCGAATAAGTACGTAATTTCGTCATATTCACTGTTTATAGATGGAATTCGCGATGTTCAGAAACATAAATCACATATGAAAACACATTTCGGAAATAGCACAATAAGTACAATAAGAACTCGAATTAGGCTATATTAGTATCAAATTCACTGTTTAAAGTTTCAATATGCGATATTCAGAAACGTACAACGCATCTGAAAACACATTTCTACAAACTCACATTAAATGCAATAGTATGTAACAGGAGCTCGAGTAGGTATGCAATATCGTCATATTCACTGTTTATAGATGGAATTGGAGATATTCAGAGACATAAATCACATATGAAATTATATTTAGGAAATTGCATATTAAGTACAAAGGGAACTTGAATAATGCTGTATTAGCATCAAATTCACCGTTTATAGGTTGAATATGTGATATTCAGAAACGTACAACGCATCTGAAAAAAAACATTTATACAAACTCACATTAAGTGCAATAGTGTGTAACAAGAGCTCGAATAAGTACGTAATATCGTCATATTCACTGTTTATGGATGGAATTCGCGATGTTCAGAAACATAAATCACATATGAAAACACACTTCGGAAATAGCACAATAACTACAAAAAGAACTCAATTTAGGCTGTATTAGTATGAAATTCACTGTTTAAAGATTCTATATGCGATATTCAGAAACGGACAACGCATTTATAAACACATTTCTACAATCACACATTAAGTGGAATAGTAATCATCTGGAGCTGGAATAAGTTTGAGATATCGTCATATTCACTGTTTATAGAAGGAATTTGCAATATTCAGAATCGTAAAACACATAAGAAAACACATTTAGGAAATTGTTCATTGTGTACAAAAGGAACTTGAATAAGGCTGAATTAGCGTCACATTCAACGTTCATATGTTGAATATGTGATATTCAGAAACGGACAACGCATCTAGAAACACATTTCTACAATCACACTTTAATTGCAATAAAAGCTCGAATAAGTACGTAGTATCGTCATATTCACTGTTTATAGATGGAATTCGCGATGTTCAGAAACATAAATCACATATGAAAACACATTTCGGAAATAGCACATTAAGTACAATAAGAACTCGAATTAGGCTAAATTGGTATCAAATTCACTGTTTAAAGTTTCAATATGCGATATTCAGAAACGTACAACGCATCTCAAAACACATTTCTACAAATACACATTAAATGCAATAGTATGTAGCAGGAGCTCGAATAAGTATGTAATATCGACATATTCACTGTTTATAGATGGAATTCGAGATATTCAAAGACATAAATCACATGTGAAAACACATTTCGGAAATGGAAGAAAAAGTACAAAAGGAAATCGAATAAGGCTGAATTAGCGTAAAATTCACTGTTTAAAGCATGAATATTCGAAATTCAGAAACGGACAACACATCCATAAACAGATTTCTACAATCACACATTAAGTGGAATAGTAATTATGTGGAGCTGGAAAAGTATGAGATATCGTCATATTCATTGTTTATAGAAGGAATTTGCAATATTCAGAAACATAAATCACGTATGAAAACACAATTTGGAAATTGCATATTAAGTACAAAAGGAACTTGAATAATGCTGTATTAGCATCAAATTCACCGTTTATAGGTTGAATATGTGATATTCAGAAACGTGCCACACATCTGAAAACTCATTTATTCAAACTCACATTAAGTGCAATAGTGTGTAACAAGAGCTCAAATAAGTATGTAATATCGTCATATTCACTGTTTACAGATGGAATTCGCGATGATCAGAAACATAAATCACATATGAAAACACATTTCGGAATTAGCACAATAAGTACAAAAGAAACTCGAATAAGGCTGTAGTAGTATCAAATTCACTATTTAATGTTTCAATTTGCGATATTCAGAAATGCACAACGCATTTATAAACACATTTCTACAAACACTTATTAAGTGAAATAGTAATTATCTGGTGCTGGAATAAGTATGAGATATCGTCGTATTCACTGTTTATAAATGGAATTCACGATATTCAGAAACATGAATCACACATGAATACACATTTCGAAAAATGCACAATAAGTACAAAAAGAACTCGAATTAGGCTGTATTAGTATCAAATTCACTGTTTGTTGATTCTTTATGCGATATTCAGAAACGGACAACGCATTTATAAACACATTTCTACAATCACACATTAAGTGGAATAGTAATCATCTGGAGCTGGAATAAGTTTGAGATATCTTCATATTCTCTGTTTCTAGAAGGAATTTGCAATATTAAGAATCGTAAATCACATAAGAAAACACATTAAGGAAATTGCACATTGTGTACAAAAGGAACTTGAATAAGGCTGAATTAGCGTCACATTCAACGTTTATATGTTGAATATGTGATATTCAGAAACGGACAACGCATCTAGAACACATTTATACAATCACACATTAATTGCAATAAAAGCTCGAATAAGTACGTAATATCGTCATATTCACTGTTTATAGATGGAATTCGCGATCTTCAGAAACATAAATGAAATTTGAAAACACATATCGGAAATAGCACAATAAGTACAAAAGGAACTAGAATAATGCTGTATTAGCATCAAATTCACCGTTTATAGGTTTAATATGTGATATTCAGAAAAGTGCAACGCATCTGAAAAAACATTTCTACAAACTCACATTAAGTGGAATAGTATGTAAGAGGAGCTCGAATAAGTATGTAATATCGTCATATTCACTGATTATAGATGGAATTCGCGATATTCAGAAACATATATCACATGTGAAAACACATTTCCGAAATGGAAGAAAAAGTACTAAAGGAACTCGAATAAGGATGAATTAGCGTAAAATTCACTGTTTAAAGCTTGAATATGCGAAATTCAGAAACGGACAACACATCCGTAATCAGATTTCTACAATCACACATTAATGGCAATAAAAGCTCGAATAAGTACGTAATATCGTCATATTCACTGTTTATGGATGGAATTCGCGATGGTCAGAAACATAAATCACATATGAAAACACATTTCGGAAATAGCACAATAAGTACAATAAGAACTCGAATTAGGCTAAATTAGTATCAAATTCACTGTTTTAAGTTTCAATATGCGATATTCAGAAACGTACAACGCATCGGAAAACACATTTCTACAAACTCACATTAAATGCAATAGTATGTAACAGGAGCTCGAATAAGTATGTAATATCGTCATATTCACTGTTTATAGATGGAATTCGAGATATTCAGAGACCTAAATCACATATGAAAACACATTTAGGAAATTGCATATTAAGTACAAAAGGAACTTGAATAACGGTGTATTAGGGTCAAATTCACCGTTTATAGGTTAAATATGTGATATTCAGAAACGGACAACGCATTTAAAAACACATTTCTAGAAACTCACATTAAGTGCAATAGTATGTAAGAAGAGCACGAATATGTATGTAATACCGTCTTATTCACTGTTTATAGATGGAATTCGCGATGTTCAGAAACATAAATCACACATGAATACACATTTCGAAAAAAGCACAATAAGTACAAATAGAACTCGAATTAGTCTGTATTAGTATAAACTTCACTGTTTAAAGATTCTATATGCGATATTTAAAAACGGACAACGCACTAATAAAAACATTTCTACAATCACAAATTAAGTGGAATAGTAATCATCTGGAGCTGGAATAAGTATGAGATATCGTCATATTCACTGTTTCTAGAAGGAATTTGCAATATTCAGAATCATAAATCACATATGAAAACAAATTTAGGAAATTGCATATTAAGTACAAAAGGAACTTGAATAATGCTGTATTAGGATCAAATTCACCGTTTATAGGTTGAATATGTGATATTCAGAAACGTACAACGCCTCTGAAAAAAATTTCTACAAACACACATTAAGTGCAATAGTGTGTAACAAGAGCTCAAATTAGTATGTAATATTGTCATATTCACTATTTATATATGGAATTCGCGATGATCAGAAACATAAATCACATATGAAAACACATTACGGAAATAGCACAATAAGTACAAAAAGAACTCAAATTTGTCTCCATTAGTATAAAATTCACTGTTTAAAGATTCTATATGCGATATTCAGAAACGGACAACGCATTTATAAAAACATTTATACAATCACACATTAAGTGGAATAGTAATCATCTGGAGCTGGAATATGTATGAGATATCGTCATATTCACTGTTTCTAGAAGGAATTTGCAATATTAAGAAACTTAAATCACATAAGAAAACACATTTAGGAAATTGCACAAAACATTTCTACAAACACACATTTAGTGCAAATGTGTGTAACAAGAGCTCAAATTAGTATGTAATATCGTCATATTCACTGCTTATAGATGGAATTCGCGATGTTCAGAAACATAAATCGCATATGAAAACACATTTCGGAAATAGCACAATAAGTACAAAAGGAACTCGAATAAGGCTCGAATTAGGCTATATTAGTATCAAATTCACTGTTGAAACTTTCAATATGCGATATTCAGAAACGTACAACGCATCTGAAAACACATTTCTACAAACTCACATTAAATGCAATAGTATGTAACAGGAGCTCGAATAGGTATGTAATATCGTCATATTCACTGTTTATAGATGGAATTGGAGATATTCAGAGACATAAATCACATATGAAATCACATTTAGGAAATTGCATATTAAGTACAAAAGGAACTTGAATAATGCTGTATTAGCATCAAATTCACCGTTTATAGGTTGAATATGTGATATTCAGAAACGTACAACGCATCTGAAAAAACATTTTTACAAACTCACATTAAGTGCAATAGTGTGTAACAATAGCTCGAATAAGAACGTAATATCGTCATATTCACTGTATATAGATGGAATTCGTGATGTTCAGAAACATAAATCACATATGAAAACACATTTCGGAAATAGCACAATAAGTACAATAAGAACTCGAATTAGGCTATATTAGTATCAAATTCACTGTTTAAAGTTTCAATATGCGATATTCAGAAACGTACAACGCATCTGAAAACACATTTCTACAAACTCACATTAAATGCAATAGTATGTAACAGGAGCTCGAGTAGGTATGCAATATCGTCATATTCCCTGTTTATAGATGGAATTGGAGATATTCAGAGACATAAATCACATATGAAATTATATTTAGGAAATTGCATATTAAGTACAAAAGGAACTTGAATAATGCTGTATTAGCATCAAATTCACCGTTTATAGGTTGAATATGTGATATTCAGAATCGTACAACGCATCTGAAAAAAACATTTATACAAACTCACATTAAGTGCAATAGTGTGTAACAAGAGCTCGAATAAGTACAGTCGGTCAAATAAAAAACGTCGGGCGGTATTTGATTAAGTATCACGAACGAGCATATGCGCATGTACAGTCGGTCAAATAAAAAACGTCGGGACTCGTATGCTGCTAAAATTAAAGTTTTGACGCATTAGTTCACAAGTTTCCTATAAAAAACACAAAATACAGGTCATTTTCGGAACATATGAGGCCATGCGGCAGGAGGGAAAATATGAACAAGGAGGGAAAAAATGAACATCGCGGAAAGCGAAACACACGATATTCAACTTAATGTATTGTCATAATTCATTTTGCTTTGTGTCATCGCCACATACGAATGCTAAAGTGAGAAAAAGTGTAGTTAGGGCTGTAATTGATCTGCATTTTCGGCCTCTGAAGCAGCGAGAAGGTTCCATATTTATGAAAGAGCAGCACAGAGGTGGAAACTTTACTATAATGCAACCGGAAGTTTTCATAGCAAACGTTGATCTGGCCGGACGCGTATTTCGATGCTAAGATTGGTTGCAGAAGTTGAGCGTAAGTTATTGATTTTGCACTAGAAGTACCGGTATTATAAAATAGAATCTTAAAAAAATGCTCCTTGAATACACATATTCCTCGCGAATCTATTAATTATTAATATTATAAAAATTTGCAACCAAGAATATGGCGGATTTGAGGCATATAGCCACAGCCTTCTATACATGTTTGTTTTGGAACAAAACTGACTAAATAATCAAGAAAATACATGGATAGACAAGAGGCGTGTGTGAACCTAACCTTAAGTCTTCCTGTACATGCGCATATGCTCGTTCGTGATACTTAATCAAATACCGCCCGACGTTTTTTATTTGACCGACTGTACAGGAAGACTTAAGGTTAGGTTCACACACGCCTCTTGTCTATCCATGTATTTTCTTGATTATTTAGTCAGTTTTGTTCCAAAACAAACATGTATAGAAGGCTGTGGCTATATGCCTCAAATCCGCCATATTCTTGGTTGCAAATTGTTATAATATTAATAATTAATAGATTCGCGAGGAATATGTTTATTCAAGGAGCATTTTTTAAAGATTTTATTTTATAATACCGGTACTTGTAGTGCAAAATCAATAACTTACGCTCAGCATCTGCAACCAATCTTAGCATCGAAATACGCGTCCGGCCAGATCAACGTTTGCTATGAAAACTTCCGGTCGCATTATAGTAACGTTCCCACCTCTGAGCTTCTTTTCATAAATATGGAACCTTCTCGCTGCTTCAGAGACCGAAAAATGCAGGTCAATTACAGCCCTAACCACACTTTCTCTCACGTTAGCATTTGTATGTGGCGATGACACAAAGCAAAATGAATTATGACAATGCATTAAGTTGAATATCGTGTGTTGCGATTTCCGCGATGTTCATTTTTTCCCTCCTTGTTCATATTTTCCCTCCTGTCGCATGGCCTCATATGTTCCGAAAATGACCTGTATTTTGTGTTTTTTATAGGAAACTTGTGAACTAATGCGTCAAAACTTTAATTTTAACAGCATACGAGTCCCGACGTTTTTTATTTGACCGACTGTACGTAATATCGTCATATTCACTGTTTATAGATGGAATTCGCGATGTTCAGAAACATAAATCACATATGAAAACACATTTCGGAAATAGCACAATAAGTACAATACGAACTCGAATTAGGCTATATTAGTATCAAATTCACTGTTTAAAGTTTCAATATGCGACATTCAGAAACGTACAACGCATCTGAAAACACATTTCTACAAACTCACAATAAATGCAATAGTATGTAACAGGAGCTGTAATAAGTATGTAATATCGTCATATTCAATGTTTATAGATGGAATTCGCGATATGGAGAAACATATATCACATGTGAAAACACATTTCGGAAATCGAAGAACATATACAAAAGGAACTCGAATAAGGATGATTTAGCCTAAAATTCACTGTTTAAAGCTTGAATATGCGAAATTCAGAAACGGACAACACATCCATAAACAGATTTCTACAATCACACATTAAGTGGAATAGTAATTATCTGGACCTGGAAAAGTATGAGATATCGTCATATTCATTGTTTATAGAAGGTATTTGCAATATTCAGAAACATAAATCACATATGAAAACAAATTTAGGAAATTGCATATTAAGTACAAAAGGAACTTGAATAATGCTGTATTAGGATCAAATTCACCGTTTATAGGTTGAATATGTGATATTCAGAAACGTACAACGCATCTGAAAAAAATTTCTACAAACACACATTAAGTGCAATAGTGTGTAACAAGAGCTCAAATTAGTATGTAATATTGTCATATTCACTATTTATATATGGAATTCGCGATGATCAGAAACATAAATCAGATATGAAAACACATATCGGAAATAGCACAATAAGTACAAAAGGAACTCGAGTAAGGCTGTACTAGTTCAAATTCACTATTTAATGTTTCAATATGCGATATTCAGAAATGCACAACGCATTTATAAACACATTTCTACAAACACACATGAAGTGAAATATTAATTATCTGGAGCTGGAATAAGTATGAGATATCGTCATATTCACTGTTTATAAATGGAATTCGCGATATTCAGAAACATAAATCACACATGAATACACAGTTCGAAAAAAGTACAATAAGTACAAAAAGAACTCGAATTTGTCTGTATTAGTATATAATTCACTGTTTAAAGATTATATATGCGATATTCAGAAACGGACAACGCATATGAAAAAACATTTATACAAACTCACATTATGTGCAATAGTGTGTGACAAGAGCTAGAATAAGTACGTAATTTCGTCATATTCACTTTTTATAGATGGAATTCGCGATGTTCAGAAACATAAATCACATATGAAAACACATTTCGGAAATAGCACAATAAGTACAATAAGAACTCGAATTAAGCTATATTAGTATCAAATTCACTGTTTAAGGTTTCAATATGCGATATTCAGAAACGTACAACGCATCTGAAAACACATTTCTACAAACTCACATTAAATGCAATAGTATGTAACAGGAGCTCGAGTAGGTATGCAATATCGTCATATTCACTGTTTATAGATGGAATTGGAGATATTCAGAGACATAAATCACATATGAAATCATATTTAGGAAATTGCATATTAAGTACAAAAGGAACTTGAATAATGCTGTATTAGCATCAAATTCACCGTTTATAGGTTGAATATGTGATATTCAGAAACGTACAACGCATCTGAAAAAAACATTTATACAAACTCACATTAAGTGCAATAGTGTGTAACAAGAGCTCGAATAAGTACGTAATATCGTCATATTCACTGTTTATAGATGGAATTCGCGATGTTCAGAAACATAAAGTACATATGAAAACACATTTCGGAAATAGCACAATAAGTACAATACGACCTCGAATTAGGCTATATTAGTATCAAATTCACTGTTTAAAGTTTCAATATGCGACATTCAGAAACGTACAACGCATCTGAAAACAAATTTCTACAAACTCACAATAAATGCAATAGTATGTAACAGGAGCTGTAATAAGTATGTAATATCGTCATATTCAATGTTTATAGATGGAATTCGCGATATTCGGAAACATATATCACATGTGAAAACACATTTCGGTAATCGAAGAACAAATACAAAAGGAACTCGAATAAGGATGATTTAGCCTAAAATTCACTGTTTAAAGCTTGAATATGCGAAATTCAGAAACGGACAACACATCCATAAACAGATTTCTACAATCACACATTAAGTGGAATAGTAATTATCTGGACCTGGAAAAGTATGAGATATCGTCATATTCATTGTTTATAGAAGGTATTTGCAATATTCAGAAACATAAATCACATATGAAAACAAATTTAGGAAATTGCATATTAAGTACAAAAGGAACTTGAATAAGGCTGAATTAGCGTCACATTCAACGTTTATATGTTGAATATGTGATATTCAGAAACGTGCAACACATCTGAAAACTCATTTCTTCAAACTCACATTAAGTGCAATAGTGTGTAACAGGAGCTCAAATAAGTATGTAATATCGTCATATTCACTGTTTATGGATGGAATTCGCGATGTTCAGAAACATAAATCACATATGAAAACACACTTCGGAAATAGCACAATAACTACAAAAAGAACTCAATTTAGGCTGTATTAGTATGAAATTCACTGTTTAAAGATTCTATATGCGATATTCAGAAACGGACAACGCAATTATAAACACATTTCTACAATCACACATTAAGTGGAATAGTAATCATCTGGAGCTGGAATAAGTTTGAGATATCGTCATATTCACTGTTTATAGAAGGAATTTGCAATATTCAGAATCGTAAAACACATAAGAAAACACATTTAGGAAATTGCTCATTGTGTACAAAAGGAACTTGAATAAGGCTCAATTAGCGTCACATTCAACGTTCATATGTTGAATATGTGATATTCAGAAACGGACAACGCATCTAGAAACACATTTCTACAATCACACTTTAATTGCAATAAAAGCTCGAATAAGTACGTAGTATCGTCATATTCACTGTTTATAGATGGAATTCGCGATGTTCAGAAACATAAATCACATATGAAAACACATTTCGGAAATAGCACATTAAGTACAATAAGAACTCGAATTAGGCTAAATTAGTATCAAATTCACTGTTTAAAGTTTCAATATGCGATATTCAGAAACGTACAACGCATCTGAAAAAACATTTCTACAAACTCACATTAAGTGCAATAGTATGTAAGAGGAGCTCGAATAAGTATGTAATATCGTCATATTCAATGTTTATAGATGGAATTCGAGATATTCAGAGACATAAATCACATATGAAAACACATTTAGGAAATTGCATATTAAGTACAAAAGGAACTTGAATAATGGTGTATTAGGGTCAAATTCACCGTTTATAGGTTAAATATGTAATATTCAGAAACGACAACGCATTTGAAAACACATTTCTACAAACTCACATTAAGTTCAATAGTATGTAAGAGGAGCTCGAATAAGTATGTAATATCGTCATATTCACTGTATATAGATGGAATTCGCGATATTCAGAAACATATATCACATGTGAAAACACATTTCGGAAATGGAAGGAAAAGTACAAAAGGAACTCGAATAAGGCTGAATTAGCGTAAAATGCACTGTTTAAAGCATGAATATGCGAAATTCAGAAACGGAGAACACATCCATAAACAGATTTATACAATCACACATTAGGTGGAATAGTAATTATGTGGAGCTGGAAAAGTATGAGATATCGTCATATTCATTGTTTATAGAAGGAATTTGCAATATTCAGAAACATAAATCACGTATGAAAACACAATTTGGAAATTGCATATTAAGTACAAAAGGAACTTGAATAATGCTGTGTAAGCATCAAATTCACCGTTTATAGGTTGAATATGTGATATTGAGAAACGTGCAACACATCTGAAAACTCATTTCTTCAAACGCACATTAAGTGCAATAGTGTGTAACAGGAGCTCAAATAAGTATGTAATATCGTCATATTCACTGTTTATAGATGGAATTCGCGATGTTCAGAAACATAAATCACAAATGAAAACACATTTCGGAAATAGCACAATAAGTAAAAAAAGAACTTAATTTAGGCTGTATTAGTATCAAATTCACTGTTTAAAGATTCTATATGCGATATTCAGAAACGGACAACGCATTTATAAACACATTTCTACAATCACACATTAAGTGGAATAGTAATCATCTGGAGCTGGAATAAGTTTGAGATATCGTCATATTCACTGTTTCTAGAAGGAATTTGCAATATTCAGAATCGTAAATCACATAAGAAAACACATTTAGGAAATTGCTCATTGTGTACAAAAGGAACTTGAATAAGGCTGAATTAGCGTCACATTCAACGTTTATATGTTGAATATGTGATATTCAGAAACGGACAACGCATCTAGAAACACATTTCTACAATCACACTTTAATTGCAATAAAAGCTCGAATAAGTACGTAATATCGTCATATTCACTGTTTATAGATGGAATTCGCGATGTTCAGAAACATAAATCACATATGAAAACAAATTTAGGAAATTGCATATTAAGTACAAAAGGAACTTGAATAATGCTGTATTAGGATCAAATTCACCGTTAATAGGTTGAATATGTGATATTCAGAAACGTACAACGCCTCTAAAAAAAATTTCTACAAACACACATTAAGTGCAATAGTGTGTAACAAGAGCTCAAATTAGTATGTAATATTGTCATATTAACTATTTATATATGGAATTCGCGATGATCAGAAACATAAATCAGATATGAAAACACATATCGGAAATAGCACAATAAGTACAAAAGGAACTCGAATAAGGCTGTACTAGTTCAAATTCACTATTTAATGTTTCAATATGCGATATTCAGAAATGCACAACGCATTTATAAACACATTTCTACAAACACACATTAAGTGAAATATTAATTATCCGGAGCTGGAATAAGTATGAGATATCGTCATATTCACTGTTTATAAATGGAATTCGAAATATTCAGAAACGTAAATCACACATGAATACACAGTTCGAAAAAAGTACAATAAGTACAAAAAGAACTCGAATTTGTCTTTATTAGTATAAAATTCACTGTTTAAAGATTATATATGCGATATTCAGAAACGGACAACGCATATGAAAAAACATTTATACAAACTCACATTATGTGCAATAGTGTGTGACAAGAGCTCGAATAAGTACGTAATTTCGTCATATTCACTGTTTATAGATGGAATTCGCGATGTTCAGAAACATAAATCACATATGAAAACACATTTCGGAAATAGCACAATAAGTACAATAAGAACTCGAATTAGGCTATATTAGTATCAAATTCACTGTTTAAAGTTTCAATATGCGATATTCAGAAACGTACAACGCATCTGAAAACACATTTCTACAAACTCACATTAAATGCAATAGTATGTAACAGGAGCTCGAGTAGGTATGCAATATCGTCATATTCACTGTTTATAGATGGAATTGGAGATATTCAGAGACATAAATCACATATGAAATTATATTTAGGAAATTGCATATTAAGTACAAAGGGAACTTGAATAATGCTGTATTAGCATCAAATTCACCGTTTATAGGTTGAATATGTGATATTCAGAAACGTACAACGCATCTGAAAAAAAACATTTATACAAACTCACATTAAGTGCAATAGTGTGTAACAAGAGCTCGAATAAGTACGTAATATCGTCATATTCACTGTTTATGGATGGAATTCGCGATGTTCAGAAACATAAATCACATATGAAAACACACTTCGGAAATAGCACAATAACTACAAAAAGAACTCAATTTAGGCTGTATTAGTATGAAATTCACTGTTTAAAGATTCTATATGCGATATTCAGAAACGGACAACGCATTTATAAACACATTTCTACAATCACACATTAAGTGGAATAGTAATCATCTGGAGCTGGAATAAGTTTGAGATATCGTCATATTCACTGTTTATAGAAGGAATTTGCAATATTCAGAATCGTAAAACACATAAGAAAACACATTTAGGAAATTGCTCATTGTGTACAAAAGGAACTTGAATAAGGCTGAATTAGCGTCACATTCAACGTTCATATGTTGAATATGTGATATTCAGAAACGGACAACGCATCTAGAAACACATTTCTACAATCACACTTTAATTGCAATAAAAGCTCGAATAAGTACGTAGTATCGTCATATTCACTGTTTATAGATATAATTCGCGATGTTCAGAAACATAAATCACATATGAAAACACATTTCGGAAATAGCACATTAAGTACAATAAGAACTCGAATTAGGCTAAATTAGTATCAAATTCACTGTTTAAAGTTTCAATATGTGATATTCAGAAACGTACAACGCATCTGAAAAAACATTTCTACAAACTCACATTAAGTGCAATAGGATGTAAGAGGAGCTCGAATAAGTATGTAATATCGTCATATTCACTGTATATAGATGGAATTCGCGATATTCAGAAACATATATCACATGTGAAAACACATTTCGGAAATGGAAGAAAAAGTACAAAAGGAACTCGTAAAATGCACTGTTTAAAGCATGAATATGCCAAATTCAGAAACGGAGAACACATCCATAAACAGATTTCTACAATCACACATTAAGTGGAATAGTAATTATGTGGAGCTGGAAAAGTATGAGATATCGTCATATTCATTGTTTACAGAAGGAATTTGCAATATTCAGAAACATAAATCACGTATGAAAACACAATTTGGAAATTGCATATTAAGTACAAAAGGAACTTGAATAATGCTGTGTAAGCATCAAATTCACCGTTTATAGGTTGAATATGTGATATTGAGAAACGTGCAACACATCTAAAAACTCATTTCTTCAAACTCACATTAAGTGCAATAGTGTGTAACAGGAGCTCAAATAAGTATGTAATATCGTCATATTCACTGTTTATAGATGGAAATCTCGATGTTCAGAAACATAAATCACAAATGAAAACACATTTCGGAAATAGCACAATAACTACAAAAAGAACTTAATTTAGGCTGTATTAGTATCAAATTCACTGTTTAAAGATTCTATTTGCGATATTCAGAAACGGACAACGCATTTATAAACACATTTCTACAATCACACATTAAGTGGAATAGTATGTAACAGGAGCTCGAATAAGTATGTAATATCGTCATATTCACTGTTTATAGATGGAATTCGCGATGTTCAGAAACATAAATCACATTTGAAAACACATTTCGGAAATAGCACAATAAGTACAAAAGGAACTTTTTATAATGCTGTATTAGCATCAAAATCACCGTTTATAGGTTGAATATGTGATATTCAGAAACGTACAACGCATCTGAAAAAAACATTTCTACAAACTCTTATTAAATGCAATAGTATGTAAGAGGAGCTCGTATAAGTATGTAATATCGTCATATTCACTGTTTATAGATGGAATTCGCGATATTCAGAAACATATATCACATGTGAAAACACATTTCGGAAATGGAAGAAAAAGTACAAAAGGAACTCGAATAAGGATGAATTAGCGTAAAATTTACTGTCTAAAGCTTGAATGTGCGAAATTCAGAAACGGACAACACATCCGTAAACAGATTTCTACAATCACGCATTAATTGCAATAAAAGCTCGAATAAGTACGTAATATCGTCATATTCACTGTTTATAGATGGAATTCGCGATGTTCAGAAACATAAATCACATATGAAAACACATTTCGGAAATAGCACAATAAGTACAATAAGAACTCGAATTAGGCTAAATTAGTATCAAATTCACTGTTTAAAGTTTCAATATGCGATATTCAGAAACGTACAACGCATCTGAAAAAACATTTCTACAAACTCACATTAAGTGCAATAGTATGTAAGAGGAGCTCGAATAAGTATGTAATATATTCACAGTGAATATATATCATATTCACTGTTTATAGATGGACTTCGCGATATTCAGAAACATATATCACATGTGAAAACACATTTCGGAAATGGAAGAAAAAGTACAAAAGGAACTCGAATAAGGATGAATAAGCGTAAAATTCACTGTCACAACGCATCTGATAACACATTTCTACAAACTCACATTAAATGCAATAGTATGTAAGAGGAGCTCGAATAAGTATGTAATATCGTCATATTCACTGTTTATAGATGGAATTCGCGATATTCAGAAACATATATCACATGTGAAAACACATTTCGGAAATGGAAGAAAAAGTACAAAAGGAACTCGAATAAGGCTGAATTAGCGTAAATTTCACTGTTTAAAGCATGAATATGCGAAATTCAGAAACGGACAACACATCCATAAACAGATTTCTACAATCACACATTAAGTGGAATAGTAATTATGTGGAGCTGGAAAAGTATGATATATCGTCATATTCATTGTTTATAGAAGTAATTTGCAATATTCAGAAACATAAATCACGTATGAAAACACAATTTGGAAATTGCATATTAAGTACAAAAGGAACTTGAATAAGGCTGAATTAGCGTCACATTCAACGTTTATATGTTGAATATGTGATATTCAGAAACGTGCAACACATCTGAAAACTCATTTCTTCAAACTCACATTAAGTGCAATAGTGTGTAACAGGAGTTCAAATAAGTATGTAATATCGTCATATTCACTGTTTATGGATGGAATTCGCGATGTTCAGAACATAAATCACATATGAAAACACACTTCGGAAATAGCACAATAACTACAAAAAGAACTCAATTTAGGCTGTATTAGTATGAAATTCACTGTTTAAAGATTCTATATGCGATATTCAGAAACGGACAACGCATTTATAAACACATTTCTACAATCACACATTAAGTGGAATAGTAATCATCTGGAGCTGGAATAAGTTTGAGATATCGTCATATTCACTGTTTATAGAAGGAATTTGCAATATTCAGAATCGTAAAACACATAAGAAAACACATTTAGGAAATTGCTCATTGTGTACAAAAGGAACTTGAATAAGGCTGAATTAGCGTCACATTCAACGTTCATATGTTGAATATGTGATATTCAGAAACGGACAACGCATCTAGAAACACATTTCTACAATCACACTTTAATTGCAATAAAAGCTCGAATAAGTACGTAGTATCGTCATATTCACTGTTTATAGATGGAATTCGAGATATTCAGAGACATAAATCACATATGAAAACACATTTAGGAAATTGCATATTAAGTACAAAAGGAACTTGAATAATGCTGTATTAGCATCAAATTCACCGTTTATAGGTTGAATATGTGATATTCAGAAACGTACAACGCCTCTGAAAAAAATTTCTACAAACACATATTAAGTGCAATAGTGTGTAACAAGAGCTCAAATTAGTATGTAATATTGTCATATTCACTATTTATATATGGAATTCGCGATGATCAGAAACATAAATCAGATATGAAAACACATATCGGAAATAGCACAATAAGTACAAAAGGAACTCGAATAAGGCTGTACTAGTTCAAATTCACTATTTAATGTTTCAATATGCGATATTCAGAAATGCACAACGCATTTATAAACACATTTCTACAAACACACATTAAGTGAAATATTAATTATCCGGAGCTGGAATAAGTATGAGATATCGTCATATTCACTGTTTATAAATGGAATTCGCAATATTCAGAAACATAAATCACACATGAATACACAGTTCGAAAAAAGTACAATAAGTACAAAAAGAACTCGAATTTGTCTGTATTAGTATAAAATTCACTGTTTAAAGATTATATATGCGATATTCAGAAACGGACAACGCATATGAAAAAACATTTATACAAACTCACATTATGTGCAATAGTGTGTGACAAGAGCTCGAATAAGTACGTAATTTCGTCATATTCACTGTTTATAGATGGAATACGCGATGTTCAGAAACATAAATCACATATGAAAACACATTTCGGAAATAGCACAATAAGTACAATAAGAACTCGAATAAGCTGTATTAGTATCAAATTCACTGTTTAAAGTTTCAATATGCGATATTCAGAAACGTACAACGCATCTGAAAACACATTTCTACAAACTCACATTAAATGCAATAGTATGTAACAGGAGCTCGAGTAGGTATGCAATATCGTCATATTCACTGTTTATAGATGGAATTGGAGATATTCAGAGACATAAATCACATATGAAATTATATTTAGGAAATTGCATATTAAGTACAAAGGGAACTTGAATAATGCTGTATTAGCATCAAATTCACCGTTTATAGGTTGAATATGTGATATTCAGAAACGTACAACGCATCTGAAAAAAACATTTATACAAACTCACATTAAGTGCAATAGTGTGTAACAAGAGCTCGAATAAGTACGTAATATCGTCATATTCACTGTTTATAGATGGAATTCGCGATGTTCAGAAACATAAATCACATATGAAAACACATTTCGGAAATAGCACAATAAGTACAATACGAACTCGAATTAGGCTATATTAGTATCAAATTCACTGTTTAAAGTTTCAATATGCGACATTCAGAAACGTACAACGCATCTGAAAACACATTTATACAAACTCACATTATGTGCAATAGTGTGTGACAAGAGCTCGAATAAGTACGTAATTTCGTCATATTCACTGTTTATAGATGGAATTCGCGATGTTCAGAAACATAAATCAGATATGAAAAATACATATCGGAAATAGCACAATAAGTACAAAAGGAACTCGAATAAGGCTGTACTAGTTCAAATTCACTTTTTAATGTTTCAATATGCGATATTCAGAAATGCACAACGCATTTATAAACACATTTCTACAAACACACATGAAGTGAAATATTAATTATCTGGAGCTGGAATTTAAGTATGAGATATCGTCATATTGACTGTTTATAAATGGAATTCGCGATATTCAGAAACATAAATCACACATGAATACACAGTTCGAAAAAAGTACAATAAGTACAAAAAGAACTCGAATTTGTCTGTATTAGTATAAAATTCACTGTTTAAAGATTATATATGCGATATTCAGAAACGGACAACGCATATGAAAAAACATTTATACAAACTCACATTATGTGCAATAGTGTGTGACAAGAGCTAGAATAAGTACGTAATATCGTCATATTCACTGTTTATAGATGGAATTCGTGATGTTCAGAAACATAAAGTACATATGAAAACACATTTCGGAAATAGCACAATAAGTACAATACGAACTCGAATTAGGCTATATTAGTATCAAATTCACTGTTTAAAGTTTCAATATGCGACATTCAGAAACGTACAACGCCTCTGAAAAAAATTTCTACAAACACACATTAAGTGCAATAGTGTGTAACAAGAGCTCAAATTAGTATGTAATATTGTCATATTCACTATTTATATATGGAATTCGCGATGATCAGAAACATAAATCAGATATGAAAACACATATCGGAAATAGCACAATAAGTACAAAAGGAACTCGAATAAGGCTGTACTAGTTCAAATTCACTATTTAATGTTTCAATATGCGATATTCAGAAATGCACAACGCATTTATAAACACATTTCTACAAACACACATTAAGTGAAATATTAATTATCTGGAGCTGGAATAAGTATGAGATATCGTCATATTCACTGTTTATAAATGGAATTCGCGATATTCAGAAACATAAATCACACATGAATACACAGTTCGAAAAAAGTACAATAAGTACAAAAAGAACTCGAATTTGTCTGTATTAGTATAAAATTCACTGTTTAAAGATTATATATGCGATATTCAGAAACGTACAACGCATCTGAAAACACATTTCTACAAACTCACATTAAATGCAATAGTATGTAACAGGAGCTCGAGTAGGTATGCAATATCGTCATATTCACTGTTTATAGATGGAATTGGAGATATTCAGAGACATAAATCACATATGAAATCATATTTAGGAAATTGCATATTAAGTACAAAAGGAACTTGAATAATGCTGTATTAGCATCAAATTCACCGTTTATAGGTTGAATATGTGATATTCAGAAACGTACAACGCATCTGAAAAAAACATTTATACAAACTCACATTAAGTGCAATAGTGTGTAACAAGAGCTCGAATAAGTACGTAATATCGTCATATTCACTGTTTATAGATGGAATTCGCGATGTTCAGAAACATAAATCACATATGAAAACACATTTCGGAAATAGCACAATAAGTACAATAAGAATTCGAATTAGGCTATATTAGTATCAAATTCACTGTTTAAAGTTTCAATATGCGACATTCAGAAACGTACAACGCATCTGAAAACACATTTCTACAAACTCACATTAAATGCAATAGCATGTAGCAGGAGCTCTAATAAGTATGTAATATCGTCATATTCAATGTTTAAATTCGCGATATTCAGAAACATATATCACATGTGAAAACACATTTCGGAAATGGAAGTCAAATACAAAAGAACTCGAATAAGGATGAATTAGCGTAAAATTCACTGTTTAAAGCTTGAATATGCGAAATTCAGAAACGGACAACACATCCATAAACAGATTTCTACAATCACACATTAAGTGGAATAGTAATTATCTGGACCTGGAAAAGTATGAGATATCGTCATATTCATTGTTTATAGAAGGTATTTGCAATATTCAGAAACATAAATCACATATGAAAACAAATTTAGGAAATTGCATATTAAGTACAAAAGGAACTTGAATAATGCTGTATTAGGATCAAATTCACCGTTTATAGGTTGAATATGTGATATACAGAAACGTACAACGCCTCTGAAAAAAATTTCGACAAACACACATTAAGTTCAATAGTGTGTAACAAGAGCTCAAATTAGTATGTAATATTGTCATATTCACTATTTATATATGGAATTCGCGATGATCAGAAACATAAATCACATATCAAAACACATATCGGAAATAGCACAATAAGTACAAAAGGAACTCGAATAAGGCTGTACTAGTTCAAATTCACTATTTAATGTTTCAATATGCGATATTCAGAAATGCACAACGCATTTATAAACACATTACTACAAACACACATTAAGTGAAATATTAATTATCTGGAGCTTGAATAAGTATGAGACATCGTCATATTCAGAAACATAAATCACACATGAATACACATTTCGAAAAAAGCACAATAAGTACAAAAAGAACTCGAATTTGTCTGTATTAGTATAAAATTCACTGTTTAAAGATTCTATATGCGAAATTCAGAAACGGACAACACATCCATAAACAGATTTCTACAATCACACATTAAGTGGAATAGTAATTATCTGGACCTGGAAAAGTATGTGATAACGTCATATCCATTGTTTATAGAAGGTATTTGCAATATTCAGAAACTTAAATCACATAAGAAAACACATTTAGGAAATTGCACAAAACATTTCTACAAACACACATTAAGTGCAACAGTGTGTAACAAGAGCTCAAATTAGTATGTAATATTGTCATATTCACTATTTATATATGGAATTCGCGATGATCAGAAACATAAATCAGATATGAAAACACATATCGGAAATAGCACAATAAGTACAAAAGGAACTCGAATAAGGCTGTACTAGTTCAAATTCACTATTTAATGTTTCAATATGCGATATTCAGAAATGCACAACGCATTTATAAACACATTTCTAGAAACACACATTAAGTGAAATATTAATTATCTGGAGCTGGAATAAGTATGAGATATCGTCATATTCACTGTTTATAAATGGAATTCGCGATATTCAGAAACATAAATCACACATGAATACACAGTTCGAAAAAAGTACAATAAGTACAAAAAGAACTCGAATTAGTCTGTATTAGTATAAAATTCGGCCGCCGGCGTGGTCTTGTGGTTAGCATCGCTGACTACAGATCCGTCGGTCTGGGTTCGATTTCCGGTACCTCCTCGGATTTTTCTGAGGTATTGAGGTCTGGTAGGGGTGCACTCAGCCTCGTGATTCCAAATTGAGGAGCTACTTGATAGAGAAGTAGCGGCTCCGGTCAAGAAAAACCACCATTAACGGCCGTGGGTGTCGGCATGCTGACCACATGCCCCCCAATCCTGCCATCTGCCTACGGAAGATGACGCAGCGGTCGGGTGGTAGGCCAAGTCCCTCCAGGGATGTAGCGCCACGGAGTTTAGTTTTTTTTTAGTATAAAATTCACTGTTTAAAGATTATATATGCGATATTCAGAAACGAACAACGCATCTGAAAAAACATTTATACAAACTCACATTATGTGCAATAGTGTGTGACAAGAGCTCGAATAAGTACGTAATATCGTCTTATTCACTGTTTATAGATGGAATTCGCGATGTTCAGAAACATAAATCACATATGAAAACAAATTTCGGAAATAGCACAATAAGTACAATAAGAACTCGAATTAGGCTAAATTAGTATCAAATTCACTGTTTAAAGTTTCAATATGCGATATTCAGAAACGTACAACGCATCTGAAAAAACATTTCTACAAACTCACATTAAGTGCAATAGTATGTAAGAGGAGCTCGAATAAGTATGTAATATATTCACAGTGAATATATATCATATTCACTGTTTATAGATGGAATTCGCGATATTCAGAAACATATATCACATGTGAAAACACATTTCGGAAATGGAAGAAAAAGTACAAAAGGAACTCGAATAAGGATGAATAAGCGTAAAATTCACTGTCACAACGCATCTGATAACACATTTCTACAAACTCACATTAAATGCAATAGTATGTAAGAGGAGCTCGAATAAGTATGTAATATCGTCATATTCACTGTTTATAGATGGAATTCGCGATATTCAGAAACATATATCACATGTGAAAACACATTTCGGAAATGGAAGAAAAAGTACAAAAGGAACTCGAATAAGGCTGAATTAGCGTAAAATTCACTGTTTAAAGCATGAATATGCGAAATTCAGAAACGGACAACACATCCATAAACAGATTTCTACAATCACACATTAAGTGGAATAGTAATTATGTGGAGCTGGAAAAGTATGATATATCGTCATATTCATTGTTTATAGAAGGAATTTGCAATATTCAGAAACATAAATCACGAATGAAAACTCAATTTGGAAATTGCATATTAAGTACAAAAGGAACTTGAATAAGGCTGAATTAGCGTCACAATCAACGCTCATATGTTGAATATGTGATATTCAGAAACGGACAACGCATCTAGAAACACATTTCTACAATCACACTTTAATTGCAATAAAAGCTCGAATAAGTACGTAATATCGTCATATTCACTGTTTATAGATGGAATTCGCGATGTTGAGAAACATAAATCACATATGAAAACACATTTCAGAAATAGCACAATAAGTACAATAAGAACTCGAATTAGGCTAAATTAGTATCAAATTCACTGTTTAAAGTTTCAATATGCGATATTCAGAAACGTACAACGCATCTGAAAAAACATTTCTACAAACTCACATTAAGTGCAATAGTATGTAAGAGGAGCTCGAATAAGTATGTAATATCGTCATATTCACTGTTTATAGATGGAATTCGAGATATTCAGAGACATAAATCACATATGAAAACACATTTAGGAAATTGCATATTAAGTACAAAAGGAACTTGAATAATGGTGTATTAGGGTCAAATTCACCGTTTATAGGTTAAGTATGTAACATTCAGAAACGGACAACGCATTTGAAAACACATTTCTACAAACTCACATTAAGTGCAATAGTATGTAAGAGGAGCTCGAATAAGTATGTAATATCGTCTTATTCACTGTTTATAGATGGAATTCGCGATCTTCAGAAACATAAATCACATATGAAAACACATTTCGGAAAAAGCACAGTAAGTACAATGAGAACTCGAATTAGGCTATATTAGTATCAAATTCACTGTTTAAAGTTTAAATATGCGATATTCAGAAACGTACAACGCATCTGAAAACACATTTCTACAAACACACATTAAATGCAATAGTATGTAACAGGAGCTCGAATAAGTATGTAATATCGTCATATTCACTGTTTATAGATGGAATTCAAGATATTCAGAGACATAAATCACATATCAAAACACATTTAGGAAATTGCATATTAAGTACAAAAAGAACTTGAATAATGCTGTATTAGGATCAAATTCACCGTTTATAGGTTGAATATGTGATATTCAGAAACGTACAACGCATCTGAAAAAACATTTCTACAAACTCACATTAAGTGCAATAGGATGTAAGAAGAGCTCGAATAAGTATGTAATATCGTCATATTCACTGTATATAGATGGAATTCGCGATATTCAGAAACATATTTTACATTTGAAAACACATTTCGGAAATGGAAGAAAAAGTATAAAAGGAACTCGAATAAGGCTGAATTAGCGTAAAATTCACTGTTTAAAGCATGCATATGCGAAATTCGGAAACGGACAACACATCCATAAACAGATTTATACAATCACACATTAAGTGGAATAGTAATTATGTGGAGCTGGAAAAGTATGAGATATCGTCATATTGATTGTTTATAGAAGGAATTTGCAATATTCAGAAACATAAATCACGTATGAAAACACAATTTGGAAATTGCATATTAAGTACAAAAGGAACTTGAATAATGCTGTATAAGCATCAAATTCAGCGTTTATAGGTTGAATATGTGATATTCAGAAACGTGCAACACATCTGAAAACTCATTTCTTCAAACTCACATTAAGTGCAATAGTGTGTAACAGGAGCTCAAATAAGTATGTAATATCGTCATATTCACTGTATATAGATGGAATTCGCGATGATCAGAATCATAAATCACATATGAAAACACATTTCGGAAATAGCACAATAACTACAAAGAGAACTCGAATTAGGCTGTATTAGTATCAAATTCACTGTTTAAAGATTCTATATGCGATATTCAGAAACGGACAACGCATTTATAAACACATTTCTACAATTACACATTAAGTGGAATAGTAATCATCTGGAGCTGGAATAAGTTTGAGACATCGTCATAGTCACTGTTTCTAGAAGGAATTTGCAATATTCAGAATCGTAAATCACATAAGAAAACCCATTTAGGAAATTGCACGTTGTGTACAAAACGAACTTGAATAAGGCTGAATTAGCGTCATATTCAACGTTTAGATGTTGAATATGTGATATTCAGAAACGGACAACGCATCTAGAAACACATTTCTACAATCACACATTAATTGCAATAAAAGCTCGAATAAGTACGTAATATCGTCATATTCACTGTTTATAGATGGAATTCGCGATGTTCAGAAACATAAATCACATTTGAAAACCCATTTCGGAAATAGCACAATAAGTACAAAAGGAACTTTTTATAATGCTGTATTACCATCAAATTCACCGTTTATAGGTTGAATATGTGATATTCAGAAACGTACAACGCATCTGAAAAAACATTTCTACAAACTCTTATTAAATGCAATAGTATGTAAGAGGAGCTCGTATAAGTATGTAATTTCGTCATATTCACTGCTTATAGATGGAATTCGCGATATTCAGAAACATATATCACATGTGAAAACACATTTCGGAAATGGAAGAAAAAGTACAAAAGGAAGTCGAATAAGGATGTATTAGCGTAAAATTCACTGTTTAAAGCTTGAATATGCCAAATTCAGAAACGGACAACACATCCGTAAACAGATTTCTACAATCACGCATTAATTGCAATAAAAGCTCGAAAAAGTACGTAATATCGTCATATTCACTGTTTATAGATGGAATTCGCGATGTTCAGAAACATAAATCACATATGAAAACACATTTCGGAAATAGCACAATAAGTACAATAAGAACTCGAATTAGGCTAAATTAGTATCAAATTCACTGTTTAAAGTTTCAAATGCGATATTCAGAAACGTACAACGCATCTGAAAACACATTTCTACAAACTCACATTAAATGCAATAGTATGTAACAGGAGCTCGAATAAGTATGTAATATCGACATGTTCACTGTTTATAGATGGAATTCGAGATATTCAGAGACATAAATCACATATCAAAACACATTTAGGAAATTGCATATTAAGTACAAAAGGAACTTAAATAATGGTGTATTAGGGTCAAATTCACGGTTTATAGGTTAAATATGTGATATTCAGAAACGGACAACGCATTTGAAAACACATTTCTAGAAACTCACATTAAGTGCAATAGTATGTAAGCGGTGTTCGAATAAGTATGTAATATCGTCTTATTCACTGTTTATAGATGGAATTCGCGATGTTCAGAAACATAAATCACATATGAAAACACATTTCGGAAAAAGCACAATAAGTACAATAAGAACTCGAATTAGGCTATATTGGTATCAAATTCACTGTTTAAAGTTTCAATATGCGATATTCAGAAACGTACAACGCATCTCAAAACACATTTCTACAAACACACATTAAATGCAATAGTATGTAACAGGAGCTCGAATAAGTATGTAATATCGACATATTCACTGTTTATAGATGGAATTCGAGATATTCAAAGACATAAATCACATGTGAAAACACATTTCGGAAATGGAAGAAAAAGTACAAAAGGAAATCGAATAAGGCTGAATTAGCGTAAAATTCACTGCTTAAAGCATGAATATTCGAAATTCAGAAACGGACAACACATCCATAAACAGATTTCTACAATCACACATTAAGTGGAATAGTAATTATGTGGAGCTGGAAAAGTATGAGATATCGTCATATTCATTGTTTATAGAAGGAATTTGCAATATTCAGAAACATAAATCACGTATGAAAACACAATTTGGAAATTGCATATTAAGTACAAAAGGAACTTGAATAATGCTGTATTAGCATCAAATTCACCGTTTATAGGTTGAATATGTGATATTCAAATACGTGCCACACATCTGAAAACTCATTTCTTCAAACTCACATTAAGTGCAATAGTGTGTAACAAGAGCTCAAATAAGTATGTAATATCGTCATATTCACTGTTTATAGATGGAATTCGCGATGATCAGAAACATAAATCACATATGAAAACACATTTCGGAATTAGCACAATAAGTACAAAAGAAACTCGAATAAGGCTGTAGTAGTATCAAATTCACTATTTAATGTTTCAATTTGCGATATTCAGAAATGCACAACGCATTTATAAACACATTTCTACAAACACTTATTAAGTGAAATAGTAATTATCTGGTGCTGGAATAAGTATGAGATATCGTCGTATTCACTGTTTATAAATGGAATTCACGATATTCAGAAACATGAATCACACATGAATACACATTTCGAAAAATGCACAATAAGTACAAAAAGAACTCGAATTAGGCTGTATTAGTATCAAATTCACTGTTTGTTGATTCTTTATGCGATATTCAGAAACGGACAACGCATTTATAAACACATTTCTACAATCACACATTAAGTGGAATAGTAATCATCTGGAGCTGGAATAAGTTTGAGATATCGTCATATTCTCTGTTTCTAGAAGGAATTTGCAATATTAAGAATCGTAAATCACATAAGAAAACACATTAAGGAAATTGCACATTGTGTACAAAAGGAACTTGAATAAGGCTGAATTAGCGTCACATTCAACGTTTATATGTTGAATATGTGATATTCAGAAACGGACAACGCATCTAGAACACATTTATACAATCACACATTAATTGCAATAAAAGCTCGAATAAGTACGTAATATCGTCATATTCACTGTTTATAGATGGAATTCGCGATCTTCAGAAACATAAATGAAATTTGAAATCACGTTTCGGAAATAGCACAATAAGTACAAAAGGAACTAGAATAATGCTGTATTAGCATCAAATTCACCGTTTATAGGTTTAATATGTGATATTCAGAAAAGTGCAACGCATCTGAAAAAACATTTCTACAAACTCACATTAAGTGCAATAGTATGTAAGAGGAGCTCGAATAAGTATGTAATATCGTCATATTCACTGATTATAGATGGAATTCGCGATATTCAGAAACATATATCACATGTGAAAACACATTTCCGAAATGGAAGAAAAAGTACTAAAGGAACTCGAATAAGGATGAATTAGCGTAAAATTCACTGTTTAAAGCTTGAATATGCGAAATTCAGAAACGGACAACACATCCGTAATCAGATTTCTACAATCACACATTAATTGCAATAAAAGCTCGAATAAGTACGTAATATCGTCATATTCACTGTTTATGGATGGAATTCGCGATGGTCAGAAACATAAATCACATATGAAAACACATTTCGGAAATAGCACAATAAGTACAATAAGAACTCGAATTAGGCTAAATTAGTATCAAATTCACTGTTTTAAGTTTCAATATGCGATATTCAGAAACGTACAACGCATCGGAAAACACATTTCTACAAACTCACATTAAATGCAACAGGAGCTCGAATAAGTATGTAATATCGTCATATTCACTGTTTATAGATAGAATTCGAGATATTCAGAGACCTAAATCACATATGAAAACACATTTAGGAAATTGCATATTAAGTACAAAAGGAACTTGAATAACGGTGTATTAGGGTCAAATTCACCGTTTATAGGTTGAATATGTGATATTCAGAAACGGACAACGCATTTAAAAACACATTTCTAGAAACTCACATTAAGTGCAATAGTATGTAAGAAGAGCACGAATATGTATGTAATACCGTCTTATTCACTGTTTATAGATGGAATTCGCGATGTTCAGAAACATAAATCACATATGAAAACACATTTCGGAAAAAGCACAATAAGTACAAAAGGAACTCGAATAAGGCTCGAATTAGGCTATATTAGTATCAAATTCACTGTTGAAACTTTCAATATGCGATATTCAGAAACGTACAACGCATCTGAAAACACATTTCTACAAACTCACATTAAATGCAATAGTATGTAACAGGAGCTCGAATAGGTATGTAATATCGTCATATTCACTGTTTATAGATGGAATTCGCGATATTCAGAAACATAAATCACACATGAATACACATTTCGAAAAAAGCACAATAAGTACAAATAGAACTCGAATTAGTCTGTATTAGTATAAACTTCACTGTTTAAAGATTCTATATGCGATATTCAAAAACGGACAACGCACTAATAAAAACATTTCTACAATCACAAATTAAGTGGAATAGTAATCATCTGGAGCTGGAATAAGTATGAGATATCGTCATATTCACTGTTTCTAGAAGGAATTTGCAATATTCAAAATCATAAATCACATATGAAAACAAATTTAGGAAATTGCATATTAAGTACAAAAGGAACTTGAATAATGCTGTATTAGGATCAAATTCACCGTTTATAGGTTGAATATGTGATATTCAGAAACGTACAACGCCTCTGAAAAAAATTTCTACAAACACACATTAAGTGCAATAGTGTGTAACAAGAGCTCAAATTAGTATGTAATATTGTCATATTCACTATTTATATATGGAATTCGTGATGATCAGAAACATAAATCACATATGAAAACACATTTCGGAAATAGCACAATAAGTACAAAAAGAACTCAAATTTGTCTCCATTAGTATAAAATTCACTGTTTAAAGATTCTATATGCGATATTCAGAAACGGACAACGCATTTATAAAAACATTTATACAATCACACATTAAGTGGAATAGTAATCATCTGGAGCTGGAATAAGTATGAGATATCGTCATATTCACTGTTTCTAGAAGGAATTTGCAATATTAAGAAACTTAAATCACATAAGAAAACACATTTAGGAAATTGCACAAAACATTTCTACAAACACACATTTAGTGCAAATGTGTGTAACAAGAGCTCAAATTAGTATGTAATATCGTCATATTCACTGCTTATAGATGGAATTCGCGATGTTCAGAAACATAAATCGCATATGAAAACACATTTCGGAAATAGCACAATAAGTACAAAAGGAACTCGAATGGGGCTCGAATTAGGCTATATTAGTATCAAATTCACTGTTGAAACTTTCAATATGCGATATTCAGAAACGTACAACGCATCTGAAAACACATTTCTACAAACTCACATTAAATGCAATAGTATGTAACAGGAGCTCGAATAGGTATGTAATATCGTCATATTCACTGTTTATAGATGGAATTGGAGATATTCAGAGACATAAATCACATATGAAATCACATTTAGGAAATTGCATATTAAGTACAAAAGGAACTTGAATAATGCTGTATTAGCATCAAATTCACCGTTTATAGGTTGAATATGTGATATTCAGAAACGTACAACGCATCTGAAAAAACATTTATACAAACTCACATTAAGTGCAATAGTGTGTAACAATAGCTCGAATAAGAACGTAATATCGTCATATTCACTGTTTATAGATGGAATTCGCGATGTTCAGAAACATAAATCACATATGAAAACACATTTCGGAAATAGCACAATAAGTACAATAAGAACTCGAATTAGGCTATATTAGTATCAAATTCACTGTTTAAAGTTTCAATATGCGATATTCAGAAACGTACAACGCATCTGAAAACACATTTCTACAAACTCACATTAAATGCAATAGTATGTAACAGGAGCTCGAGTAGGTATGCAATATCGTCATATTCACTGTTTATAGATGGAATTGGAGATATTCAGAGACATAAATCACATATGAAATTATATTTAGGAAATTGCATATTAAGTACAAAAGGACCTTGAATAATGCTCTATTAGCATCAAATTCACCGTTTATAGGTTGAATATGTGATATTCAGAAACGTACAACGCATCTGAAAAAAACATTTATACAAACTCACATTAAGTGCAATAGTGTGTAACAAGAGCTCGAATAAGTACGTAATATCGTCATATTCACTGTTTATAGATGGAATTCGCGATGTTCAGAAACATAAATCACATATGAAAACACATTTCGGAAATAGCACAATAAGTACAATACGAACTCGAATTAGGCTATATTAGTATCAAATTCACTGTTTAAAGTTTCAATATGCGACATTCAGAAACGTACAACGCATCTGAAAACACATTTCTACAAACTCACAATAAATGCAATAGTATGTAACAGGAGCCGTAATAAGTATGTAATATCGTCATATTCAATGTTTATAGATGGAATTCGCGATATTGAGAAACATATATCACATGTGAAAACACATTTCGGAAATCGAAGAACATATACAAAAGGAACTCGAATAAGGATGATTTAGCCTAAAATTCACTGTTTAAAGCTTGAATATGCGAAATTCAGAAACGGACAACACATCCATAAACAGATTTCTACAATCACACATTAAGTGGAATAGTAATTATCTGGACCTGGAAAAGTATGAGATATCGTCATATTCATTGTTTATAGAAGGTATTTGCAATATTCAGAAACATAAATCACATATGAAAACAAATTTAGGAAATTGTATATTAAGTACAAAAGGAACTTGAATAATGCTGTATTAGGATCAAATTCACCGTTTATAGGTTGAATATGTGATATTCAGAAACGTACAACGCATCTGAAAAAAATTTCTACAAACACACATTAAGTGCAATAGTGTGTAACAAGAGCTCAAATTAGTATGTAATATTGTCATATTCACTATTTATATATGGAATTCGCGATGATCAGAAACATAAATCAGATATGAAAACACATATCGGAAATAGCACAATAAGTACAAAAGGAACTCGAGTAAGGCTGTACTAGTTCAAATTCACTATTTAATGTTTCAATATGCGATATTCAGAAATGCACAACGCATTTATAAACACATTTCTACAAACACACATGTAGTGAAATATTAATTATCTGGAGCTGGAATAAGTATGAGATATCGTCATATTCACTGTTTATAAATGGAATTCGCGATATTCAGAAACATAAATCACACATGAATACACAGTTCGAAAAAAGTACAATAAGTACAAAAAGAACTCGAATTTGTCTGTATTAGTATAAAATTCACTGTTTAAAGATTATATATGCGATATTCAGAAACGGACAACGCATATGAAAAAACATTTATACAAACTCACATTATGTGCAATAGTGTGTGACAAGAGCTAGAATAAGTACGTAATTTCGTCATATTCACTTTTTATAGATGGAATTCGCGATGATCAGAAACATAAATCACATATGAAAACACATTTCGGAATTAGCACAATAAGTACAAAAGAAACTCGAATAAGGCTGTAGTAGTATCAAATTCACTATTTAATGTTTCAATTTGCGATATTCAGAAATGCACAACGCATTTATAAACACATTTCTACAAACACTTATTAAGTGAAATAGTAATTATCTGGTGCTGGAATAAGTATGAGATATCGTCGTATTCACTGTTTATAAATGGAATTCACGATATTCAGAAACATGAATCACACATGAATACACATTTCGAAAAATGCACAATAAGTACAAAAAGAACTCGAATTAGGCTGTATTAGTATCAAATTCACTGTTTGTTGATTCTTTATGCGATATTCAGAAACGGACAACGCATTTATAAACACATTTCTACAATCACACATTAAGTGGAATAGTAATCATCTGGAGCTGGAATAAGTTTGAGATATCGTCATATTCTCTGTTTCTAGAAGGAATTTGCAATATTAAGAATCGTAAATCACATAAGAAAACACATTAAGGAAATTGCACATTGTGTACAAAAGGAACTTGAATAAGGCTGAATTAGCGTCACATTCAACGTTTATATGTTGAATATGTGATATTCAGAAACGGACAACGCATCTAGAACACATTTATACAATCACACATTAATTGCAATAAAAGCTCGAATAAGTACGTAATATCGTCATATTCACTGTTTATAGATGGAATTCGCGATCTTCAGAAACATAAATGAAATTTGAAATCACGTTTCGGAAATAGCACAATAAGTACAAAAGGAACTAGAATAATGCTGTATTAGCATCAAATTCACCGTTTATAGGTTTAATATGTGATATTCAGAAAAGTGCAACGCATCTGAAAAAACATTTCTACAAACTCACATTAAGTGCAATAGTATGTAACAGGAGCTCGAATAGGTATGTAATATCGTCATATTCACTGTTTATAGATGGAATTCGCGATATTCAGAAACATAAATCACACATGAATACACATTTCGAAAAAAGCACAATAAGTACAAATAGAACTCGAATTAGTCTGTATTAGTATAAACTTCACTGTTTAAAGATTCTATATGCGATATTCAAAAACGGACAACGCACTAATAAAAACATTTCTACAATCACAAATTAAGTGGAATAGTAATCATCTGGAGCTGGAATAAGTATGAGATATCGTCATATTCACTGTTTCTAGAAGGAATTTGCAATATTCAAAATCATAAATCACATATGAAAACAAATTTAGGAAATTGCATATTAAGTACAAAAGGAACTTGAATAATGCTGTATTAGGATCAAATTCACCGTTTATAGGTTGAATATGTGATATTCAGAAACGTACAACGCCTCTGAAAAAAATTTCTACAAACACACATTAAGTGCAATAGTGTGTAACAAGAGCTCAAATTAGTATGTAATATTGTCATATTCACTATTTATATATGGAATTCGTGATGATCAGAAACATAAATCACATATGAAAACACATTTCGGAAATAGCACAATAAGTACAAAAAGAACTCAAATTTGTCTCCATTAGTATAAAATTCACTGTTTAAAGATTCTATATGCGATATTCAGAAACGGACAACGCATTTATAAAAACATTTATACAATCACACATTAAGTGGAATAGTAATCATCTGGAGCTGGAATAAGTATGAGATATCGTCATATTCACTGTTTCTAGAAGGAATTTGCAATATTAAGAAACTTAAATCACATAAGAAAACACATTTAGGAAATTGCACAAAACATTTCTACAAACACACATTTAGTGCAAATGTGTGTAACAAGAGCTCAAATTAGTATGTAATATCGTCATATTCACTGCTTATAGATGGAATTCGCGATGTTCAGAAACATAAATCGCATATGAAAACACATTTCGGAAATAGCACAATAAGTACAAAAGGAACTCGAATGGGGCTCGAATTAGGCTATATTAGTATCAAATTCACTGTTGAAACTTTCAATATGCGATATTCAGAAACGTACAACGCATCTGAAAACACATTTCTACAAACTCACATTAAATGCAATAGTATGTAACAGGAGCTCGAATAGGTATGTAATATCGTCATATTCACTGTTTATAGATGGAATTCGCGATATTCAGAAACATAAATCACACATGAATACACATTTCGAAAAAAGCACAATAAGTACAAATAGAACTCGAATTAGTCTGTATTAGTATAAACTTCACTGTTTAATGATTCTATATGCGATATTCAAAAACGGACAACGCACTAATAAAAACATTTCTACAATCACAAATTAAGTGGAATAGTAATCATCTGGAGCTGGAATAAGTATGAGATATCGTCATATTCACTGTTTCTAGAAGGAATTTGCAATATTCAAAATCATAAATCACATATGAAAACAAATTTAGGAAATTGCATATTAAGTACAAAAGGAACTTGAATAATGCTGTATTAGGATCAAATTCACCGTTTATAGGTTGAATATGTGATATTCAGAAACGTACAACGCCTCTGAAAAAAATTTCTACAAACACACATTAAGTGCAATAGTGTGTAACAAGAGCTCAAATTAGTATGTAATATTGTCATATTCACTATTTATATATGGAATTCGTGATGATCAGAAACATAAATCACATATGAAAACACATTTCGGAAATAGCACAATAAGTACAAAAAGAACTCAAATTTGTCTCCATTAGTATAAAATTCACTGTTTAAAGATTCTATATGCGATATTCAGAAACGGACAACGCATTTATAAAAACATTTATACAATCACACATTAAGTGGAATAGTAATCATCTGGAGCTGGAATAAGTATGAGATATCGTCATATTCACTGTTTCTAGAAGGAATTTGCAATATTAAGAAACTTAAATCACATAAGAAAACACATTTAGGAAATTGCACAAAACATTTCTACAAACACACATTTAGTGCAAATGTGTGTAACAAGAGCTCAAATTAGTATGTAATATCGTCATATTCACTGCTTATAGATGGAATTCGCGATGTTCAGAAACATAAATCGCATATGAAAACACATTTCGGAAATAGCACAATAAGTACAAAAGGAACTCGAATGGGGCTCGAATTAGGCTATATTAGTATCAAATTCACTGTTGAAACTTTCAATATGCGATATTCAGAAACGTACAACGCATCTGAAAACACATTTCTACAAACTCACATTAAATGCAATAGTATGTAACAGGAGCTCGAATAGGTATGTAATATCGTCATATTCACTGTTTATAGATGGAATTGGAGATATTCAGAGACATAAATCACATATGAAATCACATTTAGGAAATTGCATATTAAGTACAAAAGGAACTTGAATAATGCTGTATTAGCATCAAATTCACCGTTTATAGGTTGAATATGTGATATTCAGAAACGTACAACGCATCTGAAAAAACATTTATACAAACTCACATTAAGTGCAATAGTGTGTAACAATAGCTCGAATAAGAACGTAATATCGTCATATTCACTGTTTATAGATGGAATTCGCGATGTTCAGAAACATAAATCACATATGAAAACACATTTCGGAAATAGCACAATAAGTACAATAAGAACTCGAATTAGGCTATATTAGTATCAAATTCACTGTTTAAAGTTTCAATATGCGATATTCAGAAACGTACAACGCATCTGAAAACACATTTCTACAAACTCACATTAAATGCAATAGTATGTAACAGGAGCTCGAGTAGGTATGCAATATCGTCATATTCACTGTTTATAGATGGAATTGGAGATATTCAGAGACATAAATCACATATGAAATTATATTTAGGAAATTGCATATTAAGTACAAAAGGACCTTGAATAATGCTCTATTAGCATCAAATTCACCGTTTATAGGTTGAATATGTGATATTCAGAAACGTACAACGCATCTGAAAAAAACATTTATACAAACTCACATTAAGTGCAATAGTGTGTAACAAGAGCTCGAATAAGTACGTAATATCGTCATATTCACTGTTTATAGATGGAATTCGCGATGTTCAGAAACATAAATCACATATGAAAACACATTTCGGAAATAGCACAATAAGTACAATACGAACTCGAATTAGGCTATATTAGTATCAAATTCACTGTTTAAAGTTTCAATATGCGACATTCAGAAACGTACAACGCATCTGAAAACACATTTCTACAAACTCACAATAAATGCAATAGTATGTAACAGGAGCCGTAATAAGTATGTAATATCGTCATATTCAATGTTTATAGATGGAATTCGCGATATTGAGAAACATATATCACATGTGAAAACACATTTCGGAAATCGAAGAACATATACAAAAGGAACTCGAATAAGGATGATTTAGCCTAAAATTCACTGTTTAAAGCTTGAATATGCGAAATTCAGAAACGGACAACACATCCATAAACAGATTTCTACAATCACACATTAAGTGGAATAGTAATTATCTGGACCTGGAAAAGTATGAGATATCGTCATATTCATTGTTTATAGAAGGTATTTGCAATATTCAGAAACATAAATCACATATGAAAACAAATTTAGGAAATTGTATATTAAGTACAAAAGGAACTTGAATAATGCTGTATTAGGATCAAATTCACCGTTTATAGGTTGAATATGTGATATTCAGAAACGTACAACGCATCTGAAAAAAATTTCTACAAACACACATTAAGTGCAATAGTGTGTAACAAGAGCTCAAATTAGTATGTAATATTGTCATATTCACTATTTATATATGGAATTCGCGATGATCAGAAACATAAATCAGATATGAAAACACATATCGGAAATAGCACAATAAGTACAAAAGGAACTCGAGTAAGGCTGTACTAGTTCAAATTCACTATTTAATGTTTCAATATGCGATATTCAGAAATGCACAACGCATTTATAAACACATTTCTACAAACACACATGTAGTGAAATATTAATTATCTGGAGCTGGAATAAGTATGAGATATCGTCATATTCACTGTTTATAAATGGAATTCGCGATATTCAGAAACATAAATCACACATGAATACACAGTTCGAAAAAAGTACAATAAGTACAAAAAGAACTCGAATTTGTCTGTATTAGTATAAAATTCACTGTTTAAAGATTATATATGCGATATTCAGAAACGGACAACGCATATGAAAAAACATTTATACAAACTCACATTATGTGCAATAGTGTGTGACAAGAGCTAGAATAAGTACGTAATTTCGTCATATTCACTTTTTATAGATGGAATTCGCGATGATCAGAAACATAAATCACATATGAAAACACATTTCGGAATTAGCACAATAAGTACAAAAGAAACTCGAATAAGGCTGTAGTAGTATCAAATTCACTATTTAATGTTTCAATTTGCGATATTCAGAAATGCACAACGCATTTATAAACACATTTCTACAAACACTTATTAAGTGAAATAGTAATTATCTGGTGCTGGAATAAGTATGAGATATCGTCGTATTCACTGTTTATAAATGGAATTCACGATATTCAGAAACATGAATCACACATGAATACACATTTCGAAAAATGCACAATAAGTACAAAAAGAACTCGAATTAGGCTGTATTAGTATCAAATTCACTGTTTGTTGATTCTTTATGCGATATTCAGAAACGGACAACGCATTTATAAACACATTTCTACAATCACACATTAAGTGGAATAGTAATCATCTGGAGCTGGAATAAGTTTGAGATATCGTCATATTCTCTGTTTCTAGAAGGAATTTGCAATATTAAGAATCGTAAATCACATAAGAAAACACATTAAGGAAATTGCACATTGTGTACAAAAGGAACTTGAATAAGGCTGAATTAGCGTCACATTCAACGTTTATATGTTGAATATGTGATATTCAGAAACGGACAACGCATCTAGAACACATTTATACAATCACACATTAATTGCAATAAAAGCTCGAATAAGTACGTAATATCGTCATATTCACTGTTTATAGATGGAATTCGCGATCTTCAGAAACATAAATGAAATTTGAAATCACGTTTCGGAAATAGCACAATAAGTACAAAAGGAACTAGAATAATGCTGTATTAGCATCAAATTCACCGTTTATAGGTTTAATATGTGATATTCAGAAAAGTGCAACGCATCTGAAAAAACATTTCTACAAACTCACATTAAGTGCAATAGAATGTAAGAGGAGCTCGAATAAGTATGTAATATCGTCATATTCACTGATTATAGATGGAATTCGCGATATTCAGAAACATATATCACATGTGAAAACACATTTCCGAAATGGAAGAAAAAGTACTAAAGGAACTCGAATAAGGATGAATTAGCGTAAAATTCACTGTTTAAAGCTTGAATATGCGAAATTCAGAAACGGACAACACATCCGTAATCAGATTTCTACAATCACACTTTAATTGCAATAAAAGCTCGAATAAGTACGTAATATCGTCATATTAAATGTTTATGGATGGAATTCGCGATGGTCAGAAACATAAATCACATATGAAAACACATTTCGGAAATAGCACAATAAGTACAATAAAAACTCGAATTAGGCTAAATTAGTATCAAATTCACTGTTTTAAGTTTCAATATGCGATATTCAGAAACGTACAACGCATCGGAAAACACATTTCTACAAACTCACATTAAATGCAATAGTATGTAACAGGAGCTCGAATAAGTATGTAATATCGTCATATTCACTGTTTATAGATGGAATTCAAGATATTCAGAGACCTAAATCACATATGAAAACACATTTAGGAAATTGCATATTAAGTACAAAAGGAACTTGAATAACGGTGTATTAGGGTCAAATTCACCGTTTATAGGTTAAATATGTGATATTCAGAAACGGACAACGCATTTAAAAACACATTTCTAGAAACTCACATTAAGTGCAATAGTATGTAAGAAGAGCACGAATATGTATGTAATACCGTCTTATTCACTGTTTATAGATGGAATTCGCGATGTTCAGAAACATAAATCACATATGAAAACACATTTCGGAGAAAGCACAATAAGTACAAAAGGAACTCGAATAAGGCTCGAATTAGGCTATATTAGTATCAAATTCACTGTTGAAACTTTCAATATGCGATATTCAGAAACGTACAACGCATCTGAAAACACATTTCTACAAACTCACATTAAATGCAATAGTATGTAACAGGAGCTCGAATATGTATGTAATATCGTCATATTCACTGTTTATAGATGGAATTCGCGATATTCAGAAACATAAATCACACATGAATACACATTTCGAACAAAGCACAATAAGTACAAATAGAACTCGAATTAGTCTGTATTAGTATAAACTTCACTGTTTAAAGATTCTATATGCGATATTCAGAAACGGACAACGCATTTATAAAAACATTTATACAATCACACATTAAGTGGAATAGTAATCATCTGGAGCTGGAATAAGTATGAGATATCGTCATATTCACTGTTTCTAGAAGGAATTTGCAATATTAAGAAACCTAAATCACATAAGAAAACACATTTAGGAAATTGCACAAAACATTTCTACAAACACACATTTAGTGCAAATGTGTGTAACAAGAGCTCAAATTAGTATGTAATATCGTCATATTCACTGCTTATAGATGGAATTCGCGATGTTCAGAAACATAAATCGCATATGAAAACACATTTCGGAAATAGCACAATAAGTACAAAAGGAACTCGAATAAGGCTCGAATTAGGCTATATTAGTATCAAATTCACTGTTGAAACTTTCAATATGCGATATTCAGAAACGTACAACGCATCTGAAAACACATTTCTACAAACTCACATTAAATGCAATAGTATGTAACAGGAGCTCGAATAGGTATGTAATATCGTCATATTCACTGTTTATAGATGGAATTGGAGATATTCAGAGACATAAATCACATATGAAATCTCATTTAGGAAATTGCATATTAAGTACAAAAGGAACTTGAATAATGCTGTATTAGCATCAAATTCACCGTTTATAGGTTGAATATGTGATATTCAGAAACGTACAACGCATCTGAAAAAACATTTATACAAACTCACATTAAGTGCAATAGTGTGTAACAATAGCTCGAATAAGAACGTAATATCGTCATATTCACTGTTTATAGATGGAATTCGCGATGTTCAGAAACATAAATCACATATGAAAACACATTTCGGAAATAGCACAATAAGTACAATAAGAACTCGAATTAGGCTATATTAGTATCAAATTCACTGTTTAAAGTTTCAATATGCGATATTCAGAAACGTACAACGCATCTGAAAACACATTTCTACAAACTCACATTAAATGCAATAGTATGTAACAGGAGCTCGAGTAGGTATGCAATATCGTCATATTCACTGTTTATAGATGGAATTGGAGATATTCAGAGACATAAATCACATATGAAATTATATTTAGGAAATTGCATATTAAGTACAAAAGGAACTTGAATAATGCTGTATTAGCATCAAATTCACCGTTTATAGGTTGAATATGTGATATTCAGAAACGTACAACGCATCTGAAAAAAACATTTATACAAACTCACATTAAGTGCAATAGTGTGTAACAAGAGCTCGAATAAGTACGTAATATCGTCATATTCACTGTTTATAGATGGAATTCGCGATGTTCAGAAACATAAATCACATATGAAAACACATTTCGGAAATAGCACAATAAGTACAATACGAACTCGAATTAGGCTATATTAGTATCAAATTCACTGTTTAAAGTTTCAATATGCGACATTCAGAAACGTACAACGCATCTGAAAACACATTTCTACAAACTCACAATAAATGCAATAGTATGTAACAGGAGCTGTAATAAGTATGTAATATCGTCATATTCAATGTTTATAGATGGAATTCGCGATATTGAGAAACATATATCACATGTGAAAACACATTTCGGAAATCGAAGAACATATACAAAAGGAACTCGAATAAGGATGATTTAGCCTAAAATTCACTGTTTAAAGCTTGAATATGCGAAATTCAGAAACGGACAACACATCCATAAACAGATTTCTACAATCACACATTAAGTGGAATAGTAATTATCTGGACCTGGAAAAGTATGAGATATCGTCATATTCATTGTTTATAGAAGGTATTTGCAATATTCAGAAACATAAATCACATATGAAAACAAATTTAGGAAATTGCATATTAAGTACAAAAGGAACTTGAATCAAATTCACCGTTTATAGGTTGAATATGTGATATTCAGAAACGTACAACGCATCTGAAAAAATTTCTACAAACACACATTAAGTGCAATAGTGTGTAACAAGAGCTCAAATTAGTATGTAATATTGTCATATTCACTATTTATATATGGAATTCGCGATGATCAGAAACATAAATCAGATATGAAAACACATATCGGAAATAGCACAATAAGTACAAAAGGAACTCGAGTAAGGCTGTACTAGTTCAAATTCACTATTTAATGTTTCAATATGCGATATTCAGAAATGCACAACGCATTTATAAACACATTTCTACAAACACACATGAAGTGAAATATTAATTATCTGGAGCTGGAATAAGTATGAGATATCGTCATATTCACTGTTTATAAATGGAATTCGCGATATTCAGAAACATAAATCACACATGAATACACAGTTCGAAAAAAGTACAATAAGTACAAAAAGAACTCGAATTTGTCTGTATTAGTATAAAATTCACTGTTTAAAGACTATATATGCGATATTCAGAAACGGACAACGCATATGAAAAAACATTTATACAAACTCACATTATGTGCAATAGTGTGTGACAAGAGCTAGAATAAGTACGTAATTTCGTCATATTCACTTTTTATAGATGGAATTCGCGATGTTCAGAAACATAAATCACATATGAAAACACATTTCGGAAATAGCACAATAAGTACAATAAGAACTCGAATTAGGCTATATTAGTATCAAATTCACTGTTTAAAGTTTCAATATGCGATATTCAGAAACGTACAACGCATCTGAAAACACATTTCTACAAACTCACATTAAATGCAATAGTATGTAACAGGAGCTCGAGTAGGTATGCAATATCGTCATATTCACTGTTTATAGATGGAATTGGAGATATTCAGAGACATAAATCACATATGAAATCATATTTAGGAAATTGCATATTAAGTACAAAAGGAACTTGAATAATGCTGTATTAGCATCAAATTCACCGTTTATAGGTTGAATATGTGATATTCAGAAACGTACAACGCATCTGGAAAAAACATTTATACAAACTCACATTAAGTGCAATAGTGTGTAACAAGAGCTCGAATAAGTACGTAATATCGTCATATTCACTGTTTATAGATGGAATTCGCGATGTTCAGAAACATAAAGTACATATGAAAACACATTTCGGAAATAGCACAATAAGTACAATACGAACTCGAATTAGGCTATATTAGTATCAAATTCACTGTTTAAAGTTTCAATATGCGACATTCAGAAACGTACAACGCATCTGAAAACACATTTCTACAAACTCACAATAAATGCAATAGTATGTAACAGGAGCTGTAATAAGTATGTAATATCGTCATATTCAATGTTTATAGATGGAATTCGCGATATTCGGAAACATATATCACATGTGAAAACACATTTCGGAAATCGAAGAACAAATACAAAAGGAACTCGAATAAGGATGATTTAGCCTAAAATTCACTGTTTAAAGCTTGAATATGCGAAATTCAGAAACGGACAACACATCCATAAACAGATTTCTACAATCACACATTAAGTGGAATAGTAATTATCTGGACCTGGAAAAGTATGAGATATCGTCATATTCATTGTTTATAGAAGGTATTTGCAATATTCAGAAACATAAATCACATATGAAAACAAATTTAGGAAATTGCATATTAAGTACAAAAGGAACTTGAATAAGGCTGAATTAGCGTCACATTCAACGTTTATATGTTGAATATGTGATATTCAGAAACGTGCAACACATCTGAAAACTCATTTCTTCAAACTCACATTAAGTGCAATAGTGTGTAACAGGAGCTCGAGTAGGTATGCAATATCGTCATATTCACTGTTTATAGATGGAATTCGAGATATTCAGAGACATAAATCACATATGAAAACACATTTAGGAAATTGCATATTAATTACAAAAGGAACTTGAATAATGCTGTATTAGCATCAAATTCACTGTTTATAGTTTCAATATGCGATATTCAGAAACGTACAACGCATCTGAAAAAACATTTCTACAAACTCACATTAAGTGCAGAAGTATGTAAGAGGAGCTCGAATAAGTATGTAATATCGTCATATTCACTGTTTATAGATGGAATTCGCGATGTTGAGAAACATAAATCACATATGAAAACACATTTCAGAAAAAGCACAATAAGTAAAATGAGAACTCGAATTAGGCTATATTAGTATCAAATTCACTGTTTAAAGTTTCAATATGCGATATTCAGAAACGTACAACGCATCTGAAAACACATTTCTACAAACACACATTAAATGCAATAGTATGTAACAGGAGCTCGAATAAGTATGTAATATCGTCATATTAACTGTTTATAGATGGAATTCGCGATGTTCAGAAACATAAATCACATTTGAAAACACATTTCGGAAATAGCACAATAAGTACAAAAGGAACATTTTATAATGCTGTATTAGCATCAAAATCACCGTTTATAGGTTGAATATGTGATTTTCAGAAACGTACAACGCATCTGAAAAAACATTTCTACAAACTCACATTAAGTGCAATAGGATGTAAGAGGAGCTCGAATAAGTATGTAATATCGTCATATTCACTGTTTATAGATGGAATTCGCGATATTCAGATACATATATCACATGTGAAAACACATTTCGGAAATGGAAGAAAAAGTACAAAAGGAACTCGAATAAGGCTGAATTAGCGTAAAATTCACTGTTTAAAGCATGAATATGCGAAATTCAGAAACGGACAACACATCCATAAACAGATTGATACAATCACACATTATGTGGAATAGTAATTATGTGGAGCTGGAAAAGTATGAGATATCGTCATATTCATTGTTTATAGAAGGAATTTGCAATATTCAGAAACATAAATCACGTATGAAAACACAATTTGGAAATTGCATATTAAGTACAAAAGGAACTTGAATAATGCTGTATAAGCATCAAATTCACCGTTTATAGGTTGAATATGTGATATTGAGAAACGTGCAACACATCTGAAAACTCATTTCTTCAAACTCACATTAAGTGCAATAGTGTGTAACAGGAGCTCAAATAAGTATGTAATATCGTCATATTCACTGTTTATAGATGGAATTCGCGATGTTCAGAAACATAAATCACATTTGAAAACACATTTCGGAAATAGCACAATAAGTACAAAAGGAACATTTTATAATGCTGTATTAGCATCAAAATCACCGTTTATAGGTTGAATATGTGATTTTCAGAAACGTACAACGCATCTGAAAAAACATTTCTACAAACTCTTATTAAATGCAATAGTATGTAAGAGGAGCTCGTATAAGTATGTAATATCGTCATATTCACTGTTTATAGATGGAATACGCGATATTCAGTAACATATATCACATGTGAAAACACATTTCGGAAATGGAAGAAAAAGTACAAAAGGAACTCGAATAAGGATGAATTAGCATAAAATTCACTGTCTTAAGCATGAATATGCGAAATTCAGAAACGGACAACACATCCGTAAACAGATTTCTACAATCACGCATTAATTGCAATAAAAGCTCGAATAAGTACGTAATATCGTCATATTACGCGAATTCGCGATGTTCAGAAACATAAATCACATATGAAAACACATTTCGGAAATAGCACAATAAGTACAATAAGAACTCGAATTAGGCTAAATTAGTATCAAATTCACTGTTTAAAGTTTCGATATGCGAAATTCAGAAACGTACAACGCATCTGAAAACACATTTCTACAAACTCACATTAAATGCAATAGTATGTAACAGGAGCTCGAATAAGTACGTAATATCGTCATATTACGCGAATTCGCGATGTTCAGAAACATAAATCACATATGAAAACACATTTCGGAAATAGCACAATAAGTACAATAAGAACTCGAATTAGGCTAAATTAGTATCAAATTCACTGTTTAAAGTTTCGATATGCGAAATTCAGAAACGTACAACGCATCTGAAAACACATTTCTACAAACTCACATTAAATGCAATAGTATGTAACAGGAGCTCGAATAAGTACGTAATATCGACATATTCACTGTTTATAGATGGAATTCGCGATGTTGAGAAACATAAATCACATATGAAAACACATTTCAGAAAAAGCACAATAAGTAAAATGAGAACTCGAATTAGGCTATATTAGTATCAAATTCACTGTTTAAAGTTTCAATATGCGATATTCAGAAACGTACAACGCATCTGAAAACACATTTCTACAAACACACATTAAATGCAATAGTATGTAACAGGAGCTCGAATAAGTATGTAATATCGTCATATTAACTGTTTATAGATGGAATTCGAGATATTCAGAGACATAAATCACATATCAAAACACATTTAGGAAATTGCATATTAAGTACAAAAAGAACTTGAATAATGCTGTATTAGCATCAAATTCACCGTTTGTAGGTAGAATATGTGATATTCAGAAACGTACAACGCATCTGAAAAAACATTTCTACAAACTCACAATAAGTACAAAAGTATGTAAGAGGAGCTCCAATAAGTATGTAATATCGTCATATTCACTGTTTATAGATGGAATTCGCGATATTAAGAAACATATATCACATGTGAAAACACATTTCGGAAATGGAAGAAAAAGTACAAATGGAACTCGAATAAGGATGAATTAGCGTAAAATTCACTTTTAAAGCTTGAATATGCGAAATTCAGAAACGGAAAACATATCCGTAAACAGATTTCTACAATCACACATTAATTGCAATAAAAGCTCGAATAAGTACGTAATATCGTCATATTCACTGTTTATAGATGGAATTCGAGATATTCAGAGACATAAATCACATATGAAAACACATTTAGGAAATTGCATATTAATTACAAAAGGAACTTGAATAATGCTGTATTAGCATCAAATTCACTGTTTAAAGATTCAATATGCGATATTCAGAAACGTACAACGCATCTGAAAACACATTTCTACAAACTCACATTAAATGCAATAGTATGTAAGAGGAGCTCGAATAAGTGTGTAATATCGTCATATTCACTGTTTATAGATGGAATTCGTGATATTCAGAAACATATATCACATGTGAAAACACATTTCGGAAATGGAAGAAAAAGTACAAAAGGAAGTCGAATAAGGCTGAATTAGCGTAAAATTCACTGTTTAAAGCTTGAATATGCGAAATTCAGAAACGGAAAACATATCCGTAAACAGATTTCTACAATCACACATTAATTGCAATAAAAGCTCGAATAAGTACGTAATATCGTCATATTCACTGTTTATAGATGGAATTCGAGATATTCAGAGACATAAATCACATATGAAAACACATTTAGGAAATTGCATATTAAGTACAAAAAGAACTTGAATAATGCTGTATTAGCATCAAATTCACCGTTTATAGGTAGAATATGTGATATTCAGAAACGTACAACGCATCTGAAAAAACATTTCTACAAACTCACATTAAGTGCAATAGGATGTAAGAGGAGCTCGAATAAGTATGTAATATCGTCATATTCACTGTTTATAGATGGAATTCGCGATGTTCAGAAACATAAATCACATATGAAAACACATTTCGGAAATAGCACAATAAGTACAATAAGAACTCGAATTAGGCTAAATTAGTATCAAATTCACTGTTTAAAGTTTCGATATGCGAAATTCAGAAACGTACAACGCATCTGAAAACACATTTCTACAAACTCACATTAAATGCAATAGTATGTAACAGGAGCTCGAATAAGTACGTAATATCGACATATTCACTGTTTATAGATGGAATTCGCGATATTCAGAAACATATATCACATGTGAAAACACATTTCGGAAATCGAAGAAAACGTACAAAAGGAACTCGAATAAGGATGAATTAGCGTAAAAGTCACTGTTTAAAGCTTGAATATGCGAAATTCAGAAACGGAAAACACATCCGTAAACAGATTTCTACAATCACACATTAATTGCAATAAAAGCTCGAATAAGTACGTAATATCGTCATATTCACTGTTTATAGATGGAATTCGCGATGTTCAGAAACATAAATCACATATGAAAACACATTTAGGAAATTGCATTTTAATTACAAAAGGAACTTGAATAATGCTGTATTAGCATCAAATTCACTGTTTAAAGTTTCAATATGCGATATTCAGAAACGTACAACGCATCTGAAAACACATTTCTACAAACTCACATTAAATGCAATAGTATGTAAGAGGAGCTCGAATAAGTATGTAATATCGTCATATTCACTGTTTATAGATGGAATTCGCGATATTCAGAAACATATATCACATGTGAAAACACATTTCGGAAATGGAAGAAAAAGTACAAAAGGAACTCGAATAAGGCTGAATTAGCGTAAAATTGACTGTTTAAAGCATGAATATGCGAAATTCAGAAACGGAGAACACATCCATAAACAGATTTATACAATCACACATTAAGTGGAATAGTAATTATGTGGAGCTGGAAAAGTATGAGATATCGTCATATTCATTGTTTATAGAAGGAATTTGCAATATTCAGAAACATAAATCACGTATGAAAACACAATTTGGAAATTGCATATTAAGTACAAAAGGAACTTGAATAATGCTGTATAAGCATAAAATTCACCGTTTATAGGTTGAATATGTGATATTGAGAAACGTGCAACACATCTGAAAACTCATTTCTTCAAACTCACATTAAGTGCAATAGTGTGTAACAGGAGCTCAAATAAGTATGTAATATCGTCATATTCACTGTTTATAGATGGAATTCGCGATGTTCAGAAACATAAATCACATATGAAAACACATTTCGGAAATAGCACAATAACTACAAAAAGAACTCAATTTAGGCTGTATTAGTATCAAATTCACTGTTTAAAGATTCTATATGCGATATTCAGAAACGGACAACGCATTTATAAACACATTTCTACAATCACACATTAAGTGGAATAGTAATCATCTGGAGCTGGAATAAGTTTGAGATATCGTCACATTCACTGTTTCTAGAAGGAATTTGCAATATTCAGAATCGTAAATCACATAAGAAAACACATTTAGGAAATTGCTCTTTGTGTACAAAAGGAACTTGAATAAGGCTGAATTTGCGTCTCATTCAACGTTTATATGTTGAATATGTGATATTCAGAAACGGACAACGCATCTAGAAACACATTTCTACAATCACACTTTAATGGCAATAAAAGCTCGAATAAGTACGTAATATCGTCATATTCACTGTTTATAGATGGAATTCGCGATGTTCAGAAACATAAATCACATATGAAAACACATTTCGGAAAAAGCACAATAAGTACAATTAGAACTCGAATTAGGCTATATTAGTATCAAATTCACTGTTTAAAGTTTCAATATGCGATATTCAGAAACGTACAACTCATCTGAAAACACATTTCTACAAACACACATTAAATGCAACAGTATGTAACAGGAGCTCGAATAAGTATGTAATATCGTCATATTCACTGTTTATAGATGGAATTCGAGATATTCAGAGACATAAATCACATATCAAAACACATTTAGGAAATTGCATATTAAGTACAAAAGGAACTTTTTATAATGCTGTATTAGCATCAAATTCACCGTTTATAGGTTGAATATGTGATATTCAGAAACGTACAACGCATCTGAAAAAACATTTCTACAAACTCTTATTAAATGCAATAGTATGTAAGAGGAGCTCGTATAAGTATGTAATATCGTCATATTCACTGTTTATAGATGGAATTCGCGATATTCAGAAACATATATCACATGTGAAAACACATTTCGGAAATGGAAGAAAAAGTACAAAAGGAACTCGAATAAGGATGAATTAGCGTAAAATTCACTGCTTAAAGCTTGAATATGCGAAAATCAGAAACGGACAACACATCCGTAAACAGATTTCTACAATCACGCATTAATTGCAATAAAAGCTCGAATAAGTACGTAATATCGTCATATTCACTGTTTATAGATGGAATTCGCGATGTTCAGAAACATAAATAACACATTTCGGAAATAGCACAATAAGTACAATAAGAACTCGAATTAGGCTAAATTAGTATCAAATTCACTGTTTAAAGTTTGAATATGCGATATTCAGAAACGTACAACACATCTGAAAACACATTTCTACAAACTCACATTAAATGCAATAGTATGTAACAGGAGCTCGAATAAGTACGTAATATCGTCATATTCACTGTTTATAGATGGAATTCAAGATATTCAGAGACATAAATCACATATCAAAACACATTTAGGAAATTGCATATTAAGTACAAAAGGAACTTTTTATAATGCTGTATTAGCATCAAATTCACCGTTTATAGGTTGAATATGTGATATTCAGAAACGTACAACGCATCTGAAAAAACATTTCTACAAACTCTTATTAAATGCAATAGTATGTAAGAGGAGCTCGTATAAGTATGTAATATCGTCATATTCACTGTTTATAGATGGAATTCGCGATATTCAGAAACATATATCACATGTGAAAACACATTTCGGAAATGGAAGAAAAAGTACAAAAGGAACTCGAATAAGGATGAATTAGCGTAAAATTCACTGCTTAAAGCTTGAATATGCGAAAATCAGAAACGGACAACACATCCCTAAACAGATTTCTACAATCACGCATTAATTGCAATAAAAGCTCGAATAAGTACGTAATATCGTCATATTCACTGTTTATAGATGGAATTCGCGATGTTCAGAAACATAAATAACACATTTCGGAAATAGCACAATAAGTACAATAAGAACTCGAATTAGGCTAAATTAGTATCAAATTCACTGTTTAAAGTTTGAATATGCGATATTCAGAAACGTACAACACATCTGAAAACACATTTCTACAAACTCACATTAAATGCAATAGTATGTAACAGGAGCTCGAATAAGTACGTAATATCGTCATATTCACTGTTTATAGATGGAATTCGAGATATTCAGAGACATAAATCACATATGAAAACACATTTAGGAAATTGCATATTAATTACAAAAGGAACTTGAATAATGCTGTATTAGCATCAAATTCACTGTTTATAGTTTCAATATGCGATATTCAGAAACGTACAACGCATCTGAAAAAACATTTCTACAAACTCACATTAAGTGCAGAAGTATGTAAGAGGAGCTCGAATAAGTATGTAATATCGTCATATTCACTGTTTATAGATGGAATTCGCGATGTTGAGAAACATAAATCACATATGAAAACACATTTCAGAAAAAGCACAATAAGTAAAATGAGAACTCGAATTAGGCTATATTAGTATCAAATTCACTGTTTAAAGTTTCAATATGCGATATTCAGAAACGTACAACGCATCTGAAAACACATTTCTACAAACACACATTAAATGCAATAGTATGTAACAGGAGCTCGAATAAGTATGTAATATCGTCATATTAACTGTTTATAGATGGAATTCGCGATGTTCAGAAACATAAATCACATTTGAAAACACATTTCGGAAATAGCACAATAAGTACAAAAGGAACATTTTATAATGCTGTATTAGCATCAAAATCACCGTTTATAGGTTGAATATGTGATTTTCAGAAACGTACAACGCATCTGAAAAAACATTTCTACAAACTCACATTAAGTGCAATAGGATGTAAGAGGAGCTCGAATAAGTATGTAATATCGTCATATTCACTGTTTATAGATGGAATTCGCGATATTCAGATACATATATCACATGTGAAAACACATTTCGGAAATGGAAGAAAAAGTACAAAAGGAACTCGAATAAGGCTGAATTAGCGTAAAATTCACTGTTTAAAGCATGAATATGCGAAATTCAGAAACGGACAACACATCCATAAACAGATTTATACAATCACACATTATGTGGAATAGTAATTATGTGGAGCTGGAAAAGTATGAGATATCGTCATATTCATTGTTTATAGAAGGAATTTGCAATATTCAGAAACATAAATCACGTATGAAAACACAATTTGGAAATTGCATATTAAGTACAAAAGGAACTTGAATAATGCTGTATAAGCATCAAATTCACCGTTTATAGGTTGAATATGTGATATTGAGAAACGTGCAACACATCTGAAAACTCATTTCTTCAAACTCACATTAAGTGCAATAGTGTGTAACAGGAGCTCAAATAAGTATGTAATATCGTCATATTCACTGTTTATAGATGGAATTCGCGATGTTCAGAAACATAAATCACATTTGAAAACACATTTCGGAAATAGCACAATAAGTACAAAAGGAACATTTTATAATGCTGTATTAGCATCAAAATCACCGTTTATAGGTTGAATATGTGATTTTCAGAAACGTACAACGCATCTGAAAAAACATTTCTACAAACTCTTATTAAATGCAATAGTATGTAAGAGGAGCTCGTATAAGTATGTAATATCGTCATATTCACTGTTTATAGATGGAATACGCGATATTCAGTAACATATATCACATGTGAAAACACATTTCGGAAATGGAAGAAAAAGTACAAAAGGAACTCGAATAAGGATGAATTAGCATAAAATTCACTGTCTTAAGCATGAATATGCGAAATTCAGAAACGGACAACACATCCGTAAACAGATTTCTACAATCACGCATTAATTGCAATAAAAGCTCGAATAAGTACGTAATATCGTCATATTACGCGAATTCGCGATGTTCAGAAACATAAATCACATATGAAAACACCTTTCGGAAATAGCACAATAAGTACAATAAGAACTCGAATTAGGCTAAATTAGTATCAAATTCACTGTTTAAAGTTTCGATATGCGAAATTCAGAAACGTACAACGCATCTGAAAACACATTTCTACAAACTCACATTAAATGCAATAGTATGTAACAGGAGCTCGAATAAGTACGTAATATCGTCATATTACGCGAATTCGCGATGTTCAGAAACATAAATCACATATGAAAACACATTTCGGAAATAGCACAATAAGTACAATAAGAACTCGAATTAGGCTAAATTAGTATCAAATTCACTGTTTAAAGTTTCGATATGCGAAATTCAGAAACGTACAACGCATCTGAAAACACATTTCTACAAACTCACATTAAATGCAATAGTATGTAACAGGAGCTCGAATAAGTACGTAATATCGACATATTCACTGTTTATAGATGGAATTCGCGATGTTGAGAAACATAAATCACATATGAAAACACATTTCAGAAAAAGCACAATAAGTAAAATGAGAACTCGAATTAGGCTATATTAGTATCAAATTCACTGTTTAAAGTTTCAATATGCGATATTCAGAAACGTACAACGCATCTGAAAACACATTTCTACAAACACACATTAAATGCAATAGTATGTAACAGGAGCTCGAATAAGTATGTAATATCGTCATATTAACTGTTTATAGATGGAATTCGAGATATTCAGAGACATAAATCACATATCAAAACACATTTAGGAAATTGCATATTAAGTACAAAAAGAACTTGAATAATGCTGTATTAGCATCAAATTCACCGTTTGTAGGTAGAATATGTGATATTCAGAAACGTACAACGCATCTGAAAAAACATTTCTACAAACTCACATTAAGTACAAAAGTATGTAAGAGGAGCTCCAATAAGTATGTAATATCGTCATATTCACTGTTTATAGATGGAATTCGCGATATTAAGAAACATATATCACATGTGAAAACACATTTCGGAAATGGAGGAAAAAGTACAAATGGAACTCGAATAAGGATGAATTAGCGTAAAATTCACTTTTAAAGCTTGAATATGCGAAATTCAGAAACGGAAAACATATCCGTAAACAGATTTCTACAATCACACATTAATTGCAATAAAAGCTCGAATAAGTACGTAATATCGTCATATTCACTGTTTATAGATGGAATTCGAGATATTCAGAGACATAAATCACATATGAAAACACATTTAGGAAATTGCATATTAATTACAAAAGGAACTTGAATAATGCTGTATTAGCATCAAATTCACTGTTTAAAGATTCAATATGCGATATTCAGAAACGTACAACGCATCTGAAAACACATTTCTACAAACTCACATTAAATGCAATAGTATGTAAGAGGAGCTCGAATAAGTGTGTAATATCGTCATATTCACTGTTTATAGATGGAATTCGCGATATTCAGAAACATATATCACATGTGAAAACACATTTCGGAAATGGAAGAAAAAGTACAAAAGGAAGTCGAATAAGGCTGAATTAGCGTAAAATTCACTGTTTAAAGCTTGAATATGCGAAATTCAGAAACGGAAAACATATCCGTAAACAGATTTCTACAATCACACATTAATTGCAATAAAAGCTCGAATAAGTACGTAATATCGTCATATTCACTGTTTATAGATGGAATTCGAGATATTCAGAGACATAAATCACATATGAAAACACATTTAGGAAATTGCATATTAAGTACAAAAAGAACTTGAATAATGCTGTATTAGCATCAAATTCACCGTTTGTAGGTAGAATATGTGATATTCAGAAACGTACAACGCATCTGAAAAAACATTTCTACAAACTCACATTAAGTGCAATAGGATGTAAGAGGAGCTCGAATAAGTATGTAATATCGTCATATTCACTGTTTATAGATGGAATTCGCGATGTTCAGAAACATAAATCACATATGAAAACACATTTCGGAAATAGCACAATAAGTACAATAAGAATTCGAATTAGGCTAAATTAGTATCAAATTCACTGTTTAAAGTTTCGATATGCGAAATTCAGAAACGTACAACGCATCTGAAAACACATTTCTACAAACTCACATTAAATGCAATAGTATGTAACAGGAGCTCGAATAAGTACGTAATATCGACATATTCACTGTTTATAGATGGAATTCGCGATATTCAGAAACATATATCACATGTGAAAACACATTTCGGAAATCGAAGAAAACGTACAAAAGGAACTCGAATAAGGATGAATTAGCGTAAAAGTCACTGTTTAAAGCTTGAATATGCGAAATTCAGAAACGGAAAACACATCCGTAAACAGATTTCTACAATCACACATTAATTGCAATAAAAGCTCGAATAAGTACGTAATATCGTCATATTCACTGTTTATAGATGGAATTCGCGATGTTCAGAAACATAAATCACATATGAAAACACATTTAGGAAATTGCATTTTAATTACAAAAGGAACTTGAATAATGCTGTATTAGCATCAAATTCACTGTTTAAAGTTTCAATATGCGATATTCAGAAACGTACAACTCATCTGAAAACACATTTCTACAAACACACATTAAATGCAACAGTATGTAACAGGAGCTCGAATAAGTATGTAATATCGTCATATTCACTGTTTATAGATGGAATTCGAGATATTCAGAGACATAAATCACATATCAAAACACATTTAGGAAATTGCATATTAAGTACAAAAGGAACTTTTTATAATGCTGTATTAGCATCAAATTCACCGTTTATAGGTTGAATATGTGATATTCAGAAACGTACAACGCATCTGAAAAAACATTTCTACAAACTCTTATTAAATGCAATAGTATGTAAGAGGAGCTCGTATAAGTATGTAATATCGTCATATTCACTGTTTATAGATGGAATTCGCGATATTCAGAAACATATATCACATGTGAAAACACATTTCGGAAATGGAAGAAAAAGTACAAAAGGAACTCGAATAAGGATGAATTAGCGTAAAATTCACTGCTTAAAGCTTGAATATGCGAAAATCAGAAACGGACAACACATCCGTAAACAGATTTCTACAATCACGCATTAATTGCAATAAAAGCTCGAATAAGTACGTAATATCGTCATATTCACTGTTTATAGATGGAATTCGCGATGTTCAGAAACATAAATAACACATTTCGGAAATAGCACAATAAGTACAATAAGAACTCGAATTAGGCTAAATTAGTATCAAATTCACTGTTTAAAGTTTGAATATGCGATATTCAGAAACGTACAACACATCTGAAAACACATTTCTACAAACTCACATTAAATGCAATAGTATGTAACAGGAGCTCGAATAAGTACGTAATATCGTCATATTCACTGTTTATAGATGGAATTCGAGATATTCAGAGACATAAATCACATATGAAAACACATTTAGGAAATTGCATATTAATTACAAAAGGAACTTGAATAATGCTGTATTAGCATCAAATTCACTGTTTATAGTTTCAATATGCGATATTCAGAAACGTACAACGCATCTGAAAAAACATTTCTACAAACTCACATTAAGTGCAGAAGTATGTAAGAGGAGCTCGAATAAGTATGTAATATCGTCATATTCACTGTTTATAGATGGAATTCGCGATGTTGAGAAACATAAATCACATATGAAAACACATTTCAGAAAAAGCACAATAAGTAAAATGAGAACTCGAATTAGGCTATATTAGTATCAAATTCACTGTTTAAAGTTTCAATATGCGATATTCAGAAACGTACAACGCATCTGAAAACACATTTCTACAAACACACATTAAATGCAATAGTATGTAACAGGAGCTCGAATAAGTATGTAATATCGTCATATTAACTGTTTATAGATGGAATTCGAGATATTCAGAGACATAAATCACATATCAAAACACATTTAGGAAATTGCATATTAAGTACAAAAAGAACTTGAATAATGCTGTATTAGCATCAAATTCACCGTTTATAGGTAGAATATGTGATATTCAGAAACGTACAACGCATCTGAAAAAACATTTCTACAAACTCACATTAAGTGCAATAGGATGTAAGAGGAGCTCGAATAAGTATGTAATATCGTCATATTCACTGTTTATAGATTGAATTCGCGATATTCAGATACATATATCACATGTGAAAACACATTTCGGAAATGGAAGAAAAAGTACAAAAGGAACTCGAATAAGGCTGAATTAGCGTAAAATTCACTGTTTAAAGCATGAATATGCGAAATTCAGAAACGGACAACACATCCATAAACAGATTTATACAATCACACATTATGTGGAATAGTAATTATGTGGAGCTGGAAAAGTATGAGATATCGTCATATTCATTGTTTATAGAAGGAATTTGCAATATTCAGAAACATAAATCACGTATGAAAACACAATTTGGAAATTGCATATTAAGTACAAAAGGAACTTGAATAATGCTGTATAAGCATCAAATTCACCGTTTATAGGTTGAATATGTGATATTGAGAAACGTGCAACACATCTGAAAACTCATTTCTTCAAACTCACATTAAGTGCAATAGTGTGTAACAGGAGCTCAAATAAGTATGTAATATCGTCATATTCACTGTTTATAGATGGAATTCGCGATGTTCAGAAACATAAATCACATTTGAAAACACATTTCGGAAATAGCACAATAAGTACAAAAGGAACATTTTATAATGCTGTATTAGCATCAAAATCACCGTTTATAGGTTGAATATGTGATTTTCAGAAACGTACAACGCATCTGAAAAAACATTTCTACAAACTCTTATTAAATGCAATAGTATGTAAGAGGAGCTCGTATAAGTATGTAATATCGTCATATTCACTGTTTATAGATGGAATACGCGATATTCAGTAACATATATCACATGTGAAAACACATTTCGGAAATGGAAGAAAAAGTACAAAAGGAACTCGAATAAGGATGAATTAGCATAAAATTCACTGTCTTAAGCATGAATATGCGAAATTCAGAAACGGACAACACATCCGTAAACAGATTTCTACAATCACGCATTAATTGCAATAAAAGCTCGAATAAGTACGTAATATCGTCATATTACGCGAATTCGCGATGTTCAGAAACATAAATCACATATGAAAACACATTTCGGAAATAGCACAATAAGTACAATAAGAACTCGAATTAGGCTAAATTAGTATCAAATTCACTGTTTAAAGTTTCGATATGCGAAATTCAGAAACGTACAACGCATCTGAAAACACATTTCTACAAACTCACATTAAATGCAATAGTATGTAACAGGAGCTCGAATAAGTACGTAATATCGACATATTCACTGTTTATAGATGGAATTCGCGATATTCAGAAACATATATCACATGTGAAAACACATTTCGGAAATCGAAGAAAACGTACAAAAGGAACTCGAATAAGGATGAATTAGCGTAAAATTCACTGTTTAAAGCTTGAATATGCGAAATTCAGAAACGGAAAACGCATCCGTAAACAGATTTCTACAATCACACATTAATTGCAATAAAAGCTCGAATAAGTACGTAATATCGTCATATTCACTGTTTATAGATGGAATTCGCGATGTTCAGAAACATAAATCACATATGAAAACACATTTAGGAAATTGCATTTTAATTACAAAAGGAACTTGAATAATGCTGTATTAGCATCAAATTCACTGTTTAAAGTTTCAATATGCGATATTCAGAAACGTACAACGCATCTGAAAAAACATTTCTACAAACTCACATTAAATGCAATAGTATGTAAGAGGAGCTCGAATAAGTATGTAATATCGTCATATTCACTGTTTATAGATGGAATTCGCGATGTTGAGAAACATAAATCACATATGAAAACACATTTCAGAAAAAGCACAATAAGTAAAATGAGAACTCGAATTAGGCTATATTAGTATCAAATTCACTGTTTAAAGTTTCAATATGCGATATTCAGAAACGTACAACGCATCTGAAAACACATTTCTACAATCACACATTAAATGCAATAGTATGTAACAGGAGCTCGAATAAGTATGTAATATCGTCATATTAACTGTTTATAGATGGAATTCGAGATATTCAGAGACATAAATCACATATCAAAACACATTTAGGAAATTGCATATTAAGTACAAAAAGAACTTGAATAATGCTGTATTAGCATCAAATTCACCGTTTGTAGGTAGAATATGTGATATTCAGAAACGTACAACGCATCTGAAAAAACATTTCTACAAACTCACATTAAGTACAAAAGTATGTAAGAGGAGCTCCAATAAGTATGTAATATCGTCATATTCACTGTTTATAGATGGAATTCGCGATATTAAGAAACATATATCACATGTGAAAACACATTTCGGAAATGGAAGAAAAAGTACAAATGGAACTCGAATAAGGATGAATTAGCGTAAAATTCACTTTTAAAGCTTGAATATGCGAAATTCAGAAACGGAAAACATATCCGTAAACAGATTTCTACAATCACACATTAATTGCAATAAAAGCTCGAATAAGTACGTAATATCGTCATATTCACTGTTTATAGATGGAATTCGAGATATTCAGAGACATAAATCACATATGAAAACACATTTAGGAAATTGCATATTAATTACAAAAGGAACTTGAATAATGCTGTATTAGCATCAAATTCACTGTTTAAAGATTCAATATGCGATATTCAGAAACGTACAACGCATCTGAAAACACATTTCTACAAAGTCACATTAAATGCAATAGTATGTAAGAGGAGCTCGAATAAGTGTGTAATATCGTCATATTCACTGTTTATAGATGGAATTCGCGATATTCAGAAACATATATCACATGTGAAAACACATTTCGGAAATGGAAGAAAAAGTACAAAAGGAAGTCGAATAAGGCTGAATTAGCGTAAAATTCACTGTTTAAAGCTTGAATATGCGAAATTCAGAAACGGAAAACATATCCGTAAACAGATTTCTACAATCACACATTAATTGCAATAAAAGCTCGAATAAGTACGTAATATCGTCATATTCACTGTTTATAGATGGAATTCGAGATATTCAGAGACATAAATCACATATGAAAACACATTTAGGAAATTGCATATTAAGTACAAAAAGAACTTGAATAATGCTGTATTAGCATCAAATTCACCGTTTATAGGTAGAATATGTGATATTCAGAAACGTACAACGCATCTGAAAAAACATTTCTACAAACTCACATTAAGTGCAATAGGATGTAAGAGGAGCTCGAATAAGTATGTAATATCGTCATATTCACTGTTTATAGATGGAATTCGCGATGTTCAGAAACATAAATCACATATGAAAACACATTTCGGAAATAGCACAATAAGTACAATAAGAACTCGAATTAGGCTAAATTAGTATCAAATTCACTGTTTAAAGTTTCGATATGCGAAATTCAGAAACGTACAACGCATCTGAAAACACATTTCTACAAACTCACATTAAATGCAATAGTATGTAACAGGAGCTCGAATAAGTACGTAATATCGACATATTCACTGTTTATAGATGGAATTCGCGATATTCAGAAACATATATCACATGTGAAAACACATTTCGGAAATCGAAGAAAACGTACAAAAGGAACTCGAATAAGGATGAATTAGCGTAAAAGTCACTGTTTAAAGCTTGAATATGCGAAATTCAGAAACGGAAAACACATCCGTAAACAGATTTCTACAATCACACATTAATTGCAATAAAAGCTCGAATAAGTACGTAATATCGTCATATTCACTGTTTATAGATGGAATTCGCGATGTTCAGAAACATAAATCACATATGAAAACACATTTAGGAAATTGCATTTTAATTACAAAAGGAACTTGAATAATGCTGTATTAGCATCAAATTCACTGTTTAAAGTTTCAATATGCGATATTCAGAAACGTACAACGCATCTGAAAACACATTTCTACAAACTCACATTAAATGCAATAGTATGTAAGAGGAGCTCGAATAAGTATGTAATATCGTCATATTCACTGTTTATAGATGGAATTCGCGATATTCAGAAACATATATCACATGTGAAAACACATTCCGGAAATGGAAGAAAAAGTACAAAAGGAAATCGAATAAGGCTGAATTAGCGTAAAATTCACTGTTTAAAGCATGAATATGCGAAATTCAGAAACGGACAACACATCCATAAACAGATTTCTACAATCACACATTAAGTGGAATAGTAATTATGTGGAGCTGGAAAAGTATGAGATATCGTCATATTCATTGTTTATTAGAAGGAATTCGCGATGTCCAGAAACATAAATCACATATGAAAACACATTTCGGAAATAGCACAATAACTACAAAAAAAAACTCGAATTAGGCTGTATTAGTATCAAATTAACTGTTTAAAGATTCTATATGCGATATTCAGAAACGGACAACGCATTTATAAACACATTTCTACAATCACACATTAAGTGGAATAAAAGCTCGAATAAGTACGTAATATCGTCATATTCACTGTTTATAGATGGAATTCGCGATGTTCAGAAACAAATCACATTTGAAAACACATTTCGGAAATAGCACAATAAGTTCAAAAGGAACTTTTTATAAAGCTGTATTAGCATCAAAATCACCGTTTATAGGTTGAATATGTGATATTCAGAAACGTACAACGCATCTGAAAAAACATTTCTACAAACTCTTATTAAATGCAATAGTATGTAAGAGGAGCTCGTATAAGTATGTAATATCGTCATATTCACTGTTTATAGATGGAATTCGCGATATTCAGAAACATATATCACATGTGAAAACACATTTCGGAAATGGAAGAAAAAGTACAAAAGGAACTCGAACAAGGATGAATTAGCGTAAAATTCACTGTCTAAAGCTTGAATATGCGAAATTCAGAAACGGACAACACATCCGTAAACAGATTTCTACAATCACGCATTAATTGCAATAAAAGCTCGAATAAGTACGTAATATCGTCATATTCACTGTTTATAGATGGAATTCGCGATGTTCAGAAACATAAATCACATATGAAAACACATTTCGGAAATAGCACAATAAGTACAATAAGAACTCGAACTAGGCTAAATTAGTATTATTCACTGTTTAAAGTTTCAATATGCGATATTCAGAAACGTACAACGCATCTGAAAAAACATTTCTACAAACTCACATTTAGTGCAATAGTATGTAAGAGGAGCTCGAATAAGTATGTAATATCGTCATATTCACTGTTTATAGATGGAATTCGCGATATTCAGAAACATATATCACATGTGAAAACACATTTCGGAAATGGAAGAAAAAGTACAAAAGGAACTCGAATAAGGCTGAATTAGCGTAAAATTCACTGTTTAAAGCATGAATATGCGAAATTCAGAAACGGACAACACATCCATAAACAGATTTATACAATCACACATTAAGTGGAATAGTAATTATGTGGAGCTGAAAAAGTATGAGATATCGTCATATTCATTGTTTATACAAGGAATTTGCAATATTCAGAAACATAAATCACGTATGAAAACACAATTTGGAAATTGCATATTAAGTACAAAAGGAACTTGAATAATGCTGTATAAGCATCAAATTCACCGTTTATAGGTTGAATATGTGATATTGAAAAACGTGCAACACATCTGAAAACCCATTTCTTCAAACTCACATTAAGTGCAATAGTGTGTAACAGGAGCTCAAATAAGTATGTAATATCGTCATATTCACTGTTTATAGATGGAATTCGCGATGTTCAGAAACATAAATCACATATGAAAACACATTTCGGAAATAGCACAATAAGTACAATAAGAACTCGAATTAGGCTAAATTAGTATCAAATTCACTGTTTAAAGTTTCAATATGCGATATTCAGAAACGTACAACGCATCTGAAAAAACATTTCTACAAACTCACATTAAGTGCAATAGTATGTGAGAGGAGCTCGAATAAGTATGTAATATCGTCATATTCACTGTTTATAGATGGAATTCGAGATATTCAGAGACATAAATCACATATGAAAACACATTTAGGAAATTGCATATTTAGTACAAAAGGAACTTGAATAATGGTGTATTAGGGTCAAATTCACCGTTTATAGGTTAAATATGTAATATTCAGAAACGGACAACGCATTTGAAAACACATTTCTACAAACTCACATTAAGTGGAATAGTATGTAAGAGGAGCTCGAATAAGTATGTAATATCGTTTTATTCACTGTTTATAGATGGAATTCGCGATGTTCAGAAACATAAATCACATATGAAAACACATTTCAGAAAATGCACAATAAGTAAAATGAGAAATCGAATTAGGCTATATTAGTATCAAATTCACTGTTTAAAGTTTCAGTATGCGATATTCAGAAACGTACAACGCATCTGAAAACACATTTCTGCAAACACATATTAAATGCAATAGTATGTAACAGGAGCTCGAATAAGTATGTAATATCGTCATATTCACTGTTTATAGATGGAATTCGAGATATTCAGAGACATAAATCACATATCAAAACACATTTAGGGAATTGCATATTAAGTACAAAAAGAACTTGAATAATGCTGTATTAGCATCAAATTCACCGTTTATAGGTTGAATATGTGATATTCAGAAACGTACAACGCATCTGAAAAAACATTTCTACAAACTCACATTAAGTGCAATAGGATGTAAGAGGAGCTCGAATAAGTATGTAATATCGTCATATTCACTGTATATAGATGGAATTCGCGATATTCAGAAACATATATCACATGTGAAAACACATTTCAGAAATGGAAGAAAAAGTACAAAAGGAACTCGAATAAGGCTGAATTAGCGTAAAATTGACTGTTTAAAGCATGAATATGCGAAATTCAGAAACGGAGAACACATCCATAAACAGATTTATACAATCACACATTAAGTGGAATATTAATTATGTGGAGCTGGAAAAGTATGAGATATCGTCATATTCATTGTTTATAGAAGGAATTTGCAATATTCAGAAACATAAATCACGTATGAAAACACAATTTGGAAATTGCATATTAAGTACAAAAGGAACTTGAATAATGCTGTATAAGCATCAAATTCACCGTTTATAAATTGAATATGTGATATTGAGAAACGTGCAACACATCTGAAAACTCATTTCTTCAAACTCACATTAAGTGCAATAGTGTGTAACAGGAGCTCAAATAAGTATGTAATATCGTCATATTCACTGTTTATAGATGGAATTCGCGATGTTCAGAAACATAAATCACATATGAAAACACATTTCGGAAATAGCACAATAACTACAAAAAGAACTCAATTTAGGCTGTATTAGTATCAAATTCACTGTTTAAAGATTCTATATGCGATATTCAGAAACGGACAACGCATTTATAAACACATTTCTACAATCACACATTAAGTGGAATAGTAATCATCTGGAGCTGGAATAAGTTTGAGATATCGTCATATTCACTGTTTCTAGAAGGAATTTGCAATATTCAGAATCGTAAATCACATAAGAAAACACATTAAGGAAATTGCTCATTGTGTACAAAAGGAACTTGAATAAGGCTGAATTTGCGTCACATTCAACGTTTATATGTTGAATATGTGATATTCAGAAACGGACAACGCATCTAGAAACACATTTCTACAATCACAGCTTGAATATGCCAAATTCAGAAACGGACAACACATCCGTAAACAGATTTCTACAATCACGCATTAATTGCAATAAAAGCTCGAATAAGTACGTAATATCGTCATATTCACTGTTTATAGATGGAATTCGCGATGTTCAGAAACATAAATCACATATGAAAACATATTTCGGAAATAGCACAATAAGTACAATAAGAACTCGAATTAGGCTAAATTAGTATCAAATTCACTGTTTAAAGTTTCAATATGCGATATTCAGAAACGTACAACGCATCTGAAAACACATTTCTACAAACTCACATTAAATGCAATAGTATGTAACAGGAGCTCGAATAAGTATGTAATATCGACATGTTCACTGTTTATAGATGGAATTCGAGATATTCAGAGACATAAATCACATATCAAAACACATTTAGGAAATTGCATATTAAGTACAAAAGGAACTTAAATAATGGTGTATTAGGGTCAAATTCACCGTTTATAGGTTAAATATGTGATATTCAGAAACGGACAACGCATTTGAAAACACATTTCTAGAAACTCACATTAAGTGCAATAGTATGTAAGCGGTGCTCGAATAAGTATGTAATATCGTCTTATTCACTGTTTATAGATGGAATTCGCGATGTTCAGAAACATAAATCACATATGAAAACACATTTCGGAAAAAGCACAATAAGTACAATAAGAACTCGAATTAGGCTATATTGGTATCAAATTCACTGTTTAAAGTTTCAATATGCGATATTCAGAAACGTACAACGCATCTCAAAACACATTTCTACAAATACACATTAAATGCAATAGTATGTAGCAGGAGCTCGAATAAGTATGTAATATCGACATATTCACTGTTTATAGATGGAATTCGAGATATTCAAAGACATAAATCACATGTGAAAACACATTTCGGAAATGGAAGAAAAAGTACAAAAGGAAATCGAATAAGGCTGAATTAGCGTAAAATTCACTGTTTAAAGCATGAATATTCGAAATTCAGAAACGGACAACACATCCATAAACAGATTTCTACAATCACACATTAAGTGGAATAGTAATTATGTGGAGCTGGAAAAGTATGAGATATCGTCATATTCATTGTTTATAGAAGGAATTTGCAATATTCAGAAACATAAATCACGTATGAAAACACAATTTGGAAATTGCATATTAAGTACAAAAGGAACTTGAATAATGCTGTATTAGCATCAAATTCACCGTTTATAGGTTGAATATGTGATATTCAGAAACGTGCCACACATCTGAAAACTCATTTATTCAAACTCACATTAAGTGCAATAGTGTGTAACAAGAGCTCAAATAAGTATGTAATATCGTCATATTCACTGTTTACAGATGGAATTCGCGATGATCAGAAACATAAATCACATATGAAAACACATTTCGGAATTAGCACAATAAGTACAAAAGAAACTCGAATAAGGCTGTAGTAGTATCAAATTCACTATTTAATGTTTCAATTTGCGATATTCAGAAATGCACAACGCATTTATAAACACATTTCTACAAACACTTATTAAGTGAAATAGTAATTATCTGGTGCTGGAATAAGTATGAGATATCGTCGTATTCACTGTTTATAAATGGAATTCACGATATTCAGAAACATGAATCACACATGAATACACATTTCGAAAAATGCACAATAAGTACAAAAAGAACTCGAATTAGGCTGTATTAGTATCAAATTCACTGTTTGTTGATTCTTTATGCGATATTCAGAAACGGACAACGCATTTATAAACACATTTCTACAATCACACATTAAGTGGAATAGTAATCATCTGGAGCTGGAATAAGTTTGAGATATCGTCATATTCTCTGTTTCTAGAAGGAATTTGCAATATTAAGAATCGTAAATCACATAAGAAAACACATTAAGGAAATTGCACATTGTGTACAAAAGGAACTTGAATAAGGCTGAATTAGCGTCACATTCAACGTTTATATGTTGAATATGTGATATTCAGAAACGGACAACGCATCTAGAACACATTTATACAATCACACATTAATTGCAATAAAAGCTCGAATAAGTACGTAATATCGTCATATTCACTGTTTATAGATGGAATTCGCGATCTTCAGAAACATAAATGAAATTTGAAAACACATATCGGAAATAGCACAATAAGTACAAAAGGAACTAGAATAATGCTGTATTAGCATCAAATTCACCGTTTATAGGTTTAATATGTGATATTCAGAAAAGTGCAACGCATCTGAAAAAACATTTCTACAAACTCACATTAAGTGGAATAGTATGTAAGAGGAGCTCGAATAAGTATGTAATATCGTCATATTCACTGATTATAGATGGAATTCGCGATATTCAGAAACATATATCACATGTGAAAACACATTTCCGAAATGGAAGAAAAAGTACTAAAGGAACTCGAATAAGGATGAATTAGCGTAAAATTCACTGTTTAAAGCTTGAATATGCGAAATTCAGAAACGGACAACACATCCGTAATCAGATTTCTACAATCACACATTAATGGCAATAAAAGCTCGAATAAGTACGTAATATCGTCATATTCACTGTTTATGGATGGAATTCGCGATGGTCAGAAACATAAATCACATATGAAAACACATTTCGGAAATAGCACAATAAGTACAATAAGAACTCGAATTAGGCTAAATTAGTATCAAATTCACTGTTTTAAGTTTCAATATGCGATATTCAGAAACGTACAACGCATCGGAAAACACATTTCTACAAACTCACATTAAATGCAATAGTATGTAACAGGAGCTCGAATAAGTATGTAATATCGTCATATTCACTGTTTATAGATGGAATTCGAGATATTCAGAGACCTAAATCACATATGAAAACACATTTAGGAAATTGCATATTAAGTACAAAAGGAACTTGAATAACGGTGTATTAGGGTCAAATTCACCGTTTATAGGTTAAATATGTGATATTCAGAAACGGACAACGCATTTAAAAACACATTTCTAGAAACTCACATTAAGTGCAATAGTATGTAAGAAGAGCACGAATATGTATGTAATACCGTCTTATTCACTGTTTATAGATGGAATTCGCGATGTTCAGAAACATAAATCACACATGAATACACATTTCGAAAAAAGCACAATAAGTACAAATAGAACTCGAATTAGTCTGTATTAGTATAAACTTCACTGTTTAAAGATTCTATATGCGATATTTAAAAACGGACAACGCACTAATAAAAACATTTCTACAATCACAAATTAAGTGGAATAGTAATCATCTGGAGCTGGAATAAGTATGAGATATCGTCATATTCACTGTTTCTAGAAGGAATTTGCAATATTCAGAATCATAAATCACATATGAAAACAAATTTAGGAAATTGCATATTAAGTACAAAAGGAACTTGAATAATGCTGTATTAGGATCAAATTCACCGTTTATAGGTTGAATATGTGATATTCAGAAACGTACAACGCCTCTGAAAAAAATTTCTACAAACACACATTAAGTGCAATAGTGTGTAACAAGAGCTCAAATTAGTATGTAATATTGTCATATTCACTATTTATATATGGAATTCGCGATGATCAGAAACATAAATCACATATGAAAACACATTACGGAAATAGCACAATAAGTACAAAAAGAACTCAAATTTGTCTCCATTAGTATAAAATTCACTGTTTAAAGATTCTATATGCGATATTCAGAAACGGACAACGCATTTATAAAAACATTTATACAATCACACATTAAGTGGAATAGTAATCATCTGGAGCTGGAATATGTATGAGATATCGTCATATTCACTGTTTCTAGAAGGAATTTGCAATATTAAGAAACTTAAATCACATAAGAAAACACATTTAGGAAATTGCACAAAACATTTCTACAAACACACATTTAGTGCAAATGTGTGTAACAAGAGCTCAAATTAGTATGTAATATCGTCATATTCACTGCTTATAGATGGAATTCGCGATGTTCAGAAACATAAATCGCATATGAAAACACATTTCGGAAATAGCACAATAAGTACAAAAGGAACTCGAATAAGGCTCGAATTAGGCTATATTAGTATCAAATTCACTGTTGAAACTTTCAATATGCGATATTCAGAAACGTACAACGCATCTGAAAACACATTTCTACAAACTCACATTAAATGCAATAGTATGTAACAGGAGCTCGAATAGGTATGTAATATCGTCATATTCACTGTTTATAGATGGAATTGGAGATATTCAGAGACATAAATCACATATGAAATCACATTTAGGAAATTGCATATTAAGTACAAAAGGAACTTGAATAATGCTGTATTAGCATCAAATTCACCGTTTATAGGTTGAATATGTGATATTCAGAAACGTACAACGCATCTGAAAAAACATTTATACAAACTCACATTAAGTGCAATAGTGTGTAACAATAGCTCGAATAAGAACGTAATATCGTCATATTCACTGTATATAGATGGAATTCGCGATGTTCAGAAACATAAATCACATATGAAAACACATTTCGGAAATAGCACAATAAGTACAATAAGAACTCGAATTAGGCTATATTAGTATCAAATTCACTGTTTAAAGTTTCAATATGCGATATTCAGAAACGTACAACGCATCTGAAAACACATTTCTACAAACTCACATTAAATGCAATAGTATGTAACAGGAGCTCGAGTAGGTATGCAATATCGTCATATTCCCTGTTTATAGATGGAATTGGAGATATTCAGAGACATAAATCACATATGAAATTATATTTAGGAAATTGCATATTAAGTACAAAAGGAACTTGAATAATGCTGTATTAGCATCAAATTCACCGTTTATAGGTTGAATATGTGATATTCAGAATCGTACAACGCATCTGAAAAAAACATTTATACAAACTCACATTAAGTGCAATAGTGTGTAACAAGAGCTCGAATAAGTACAGTCGGTCAAATAAAAAACGTCGGGCGGTATTTGATTAAGTATCACGAACGAGCATATGCGCATGTACAGTCGGTCAAATAAAAAACGTCGGGACTCGTATGCTGCTAAAATTAAAGTTTTGACGCATTAGTTCACAAGTTTCCTATAAAAAACACAAAATACAGGTCATTTTCGGAACATATGAGGCCATGCGGCAGGAGGGAAAATATGAACAAGGAGGGAAAAAATGAACATCGCGGAAAGCGAAACACACGATATTCAACTTAATGTATTGTCATAATTCATTTTGCTTTGTGTCATCGCCACATACGAATGCTAAAGTGAGAAAAAGTGTAGTTAGGGCTGTAATTGATCTGCATTTTCGGCCTCTGAAGCAGCGAGAAGGTTCCATATTTATGAAAGAGCAGCACAGAGGTGGAAACTTTACTATAATGCAACCGGAAGTTTTCATAGCAAACGTTGATCTGGCCGGACGCGTATTTCGATGCTAAGATTGGTTGCAGAAGTTGAGCGTAAGTTATTGATTTTGCACTAGAAGTACCGGTATTATAAAATAGAATCTTAAAAAAATGCTCCTTGAATACACATATTCCTCGCGAATCTATTAATTATTAATATTATAAAAATTTGCAACCAAGAATATGGCGGATTTGAGGCATATAGCCACAGCCTTCTATACATGTTTGTTTTGGAACAAAACTGACTAAATAATCAAGAAAATACATGGATAGACAAGAGGCGTGTGTGAACCTAACCTTAAGTCTTCCTGTACATGCGCATATGCTCGTTCGTGATACTTAATCAAATACCGCCCGACGTTTTTTATTTGACCGACTGTACAGGAAGACTTAAGGTTAGGTTCACACACGCCTCTTGTCTATCCATGTATTTTCTTGATTATTTAGTCAGTTTTGTTCCAAAACAAACATGTATAGAAGGCTGTGGCTATATGCCTCAAATCCGCCATATTCTTGGTTGCAAATTGTTATAATATTAATAATTAATAGATTCGCGAGGAATATGTTTATTCAAGGAGCATTTTTTAAAGATTTTATTTTATAATACCGGTACTTGTAGTGCAAAATCAATAACTTACGCTCAGCATCTGCAACCAATCTTAGCATCGAAATACGCGTCCGGCCAGATCAACGTTTGCTATGAAAACTTCCGGTCGCATTATAGTAACGTTCCCACCTCTGAGCTTCTTTTCATAAATATGGAACCTTCTCGCTGCTTCAGAGACCGAAAAATGCAGGTCAATTACAGCCCTAACCACACTTTCTCTCACGTTAGCATTTGTATGTGGCGATGACACAAAGCAAAATGAATTATGACAATGCATTAAGTTGAATATCGTGTGTTGCGATTTCCGCGATGTTCATTTTTTCCCTCCTTGTTCATATTTTCCCTCCTGTCGCATGGCCTCATATGTTCCGAAAATGACCTGTATTTTGTGTTTTTTATAGGAAACTTGTGAACTAATGCGTCAAAACTTTAATTTTAACAGCATACGAGTCCCGACGTTTTTTATTTGACCGACTGTACGTAATATCGTCATATTCACTGTTTATAGATGGAATTCGCGATGTTCAGAAACATAAATCACATATGAAAACACATTTCGGAAATAGCACAATAAGTACAATACGAACTCGAATTAGGCTATATTAGTATCAAATTCACTGTTTAAAGTTTCAATATGCGACATTCAGAAACGTACAACGCATCTGAAAACACATTTCTACAAACTCACAATAAATGCAATAGTATGTAACAGGAGCTGTAATAAGTATGTAATATCGTCATATTCAATGTTTATAGATGGAATTCGCGATATGGAGAAACATATATCACATGTGAAAACACATTTCGGAAATCGAAGAACATATACAAAAGGAACTCGAATAAGGATGATTTAGCCTAAAATTCACTGTTTAAAGCTTGAATATGCGAAATTCAGAAACGGACAACACATCCATAAACAGATTTCTACAATCACACATTAAGTGGAATAGTAATTATCTGGACCTGGAAAAGTATGAGATATCGTCATATTCATTGTTTATAGAAGGTATTTGCAATATTCGGAAACATAAATCACATATGAAAACAAATTTAGGAAATTGCATATTAAGTACAAAAGGAACTTGAATAATGCTGTATTAGGATCAAATTCACCGTTTATAGGTTGAATATGTGATATTCAGAAACGTACAACGCATCTGAAAAAAATTTCTACAAACACACATTAAGTGCAATAGTGTGTAACAAGAGCTCAAATTAGTATGTAATATTGTCATATTCACTATTTATATATGGAATTCGCGATGATCAGAAACATAAATCAGATATGAAAACACATATCGGAAATAGCACAATAAGTACAAAAGGAACTCGAGTAAGGCTGTACTAGTTCAAATTCACTATTTAATGTTTCAATATGCGATATTCAGAAATGCACAACGCATTTATAAACACATTTCTACAAACACACATGAAGTGAAATATTAATTATCTGGAGCTGGAATAAGTATGAGATATCGTCATATTCACTGTTTATAAATGGAATTCGCGATATTCAGAAACATAAATCACACATGAATACACAGTTCGAAAAAAGTACAATAAGTACAAAAAGAACTCGAATTTGTCTGTATTAGTATATAATTCACTGTTTAAAGATTATATATGCGATATTCAGAAACGGACAACGCATATGAAAAAACATTTATACAAACTCACATTATGTGCAATAGTGTGTGACAAGAGCTAGAATAAGTACGTAATTTCGTCATATTCACTTTTTATAGATGGAATTCGCGATGTTCAGAAACATAAATCACATATGAAAACACATTTCGGAAATAGCACAATAAGTACAATAAGAACTCGAATTAAGCTATATTAGTATCAAATTCACTGTTTAAGGTTTCAATATGCGATATTCAGAAACGTACAACGCATCTGAAAACACATTTCTACAAACTCACATTAAATGCAATAGTATGTAACAGGAGCTCGAGTAGGTATGCAATATCGTCATATTCACTGTTTATAGATGGAATTGGAGATATTCAGAGACATAAATCACATATGAAATCATATTTAGGAAATTGCATATTAAGTACAAAAGGAACTTGAATAATGCTGTATTAGCATCAAATTCACCGTTTATAGGTTGAATATGTGATATTCAGAAACGTACAACGCATCTGAAAAAAACATTTATACAAACTCACATTAAGTGCAATAGTGTGTAACAAGAGCTCGAATAAGTACGTAATATCGTCATATTCACTGTTTATAGATGGAATTCGCGATGTTCAGAAACATAAAGTACATATGAAAACACATTTCGGAAATAGCACAATAAGTACAATACGACCTCGAATTAGGCTATATTAGTATCAAATTCACTGTTTAAAGTTTCAATATGCGACATTCAGAAACGTACAACGCATCTGAAAACAAATTTCTACAAACTCACAATAAATGCAATAGTATGTAACAGGAGCTGTAATAAGTATGTAATATCGTCATATTCAATGTTTATAGATGGAATTCGCGATATTCGGAAACATATATCACATGTGAAAACACATTTCGGTAATCGAAGAACAAATACAAAAGGAACTCGAATAAGGATGATTTAGCCTAAAATTCACTGTTTAAAGCTTGAATATGCGAAATTCAGAAACGGACAACACATCCATAAACAGATTTCTACAATCACACATTAAGTGGAATAGTAATTATCTGGACCTGGAAAAGTATGAGATATCGTCATATTCATTGTTTATAGAAGGTATTTGCAATATTCAGAAACATAAATCACATATGAAAACAAATTTAGGAAATTGCATATTAAGTACAAAAGGAACTTGAATAAGGCTGAATTAGCGTCACATTCAACGTTTATATGTTGAATATGTGATATTCAGAAACGTGCAACACATCTGAAAACTCATTTCTTCAAACTCACATTAAGTGCAATAGTGTGTAACAGGAGCTCAAATAAGTATGTAATATCGTCATATTCACTGTTTATGGATGGAATTCGCGATGTTCAGAAACATAAATCACATATGAAAACACACTTCGGAAATAGCACAATAACTACAAAAAGAACTCAATTTAGGCTGTATTAGTATGAAATTCACTGTTTAAAGATTCTATATGCGATATTCAGAAACGGACAACGCAATTATAAACACATTTCTACAATCACACATTAAGTGGAATAGTAATCATCTGGAGCTGGAATAAGTTTGAGATATCGTCATATTCACTGTTTATAGAAGGAATTTGCAATATTCAGAATCGTAAAACACATAAGAAAACACATTTAGGAAATTGCTCATTGTGTACAAAAGGAACTTGAATAAGGCTGAATTAGCGTCACATTCAACGTTCATATGTTGAATATGTGATATTCAGAAACGGACAACGCATCTAGAAACACATTTCTACAATCACACTTTAATTGCAATAAAAGCTCGAATAAGTACGTAGTATCGTCATATTCACTGTTTATAGATGGAATTCGCGATGTTCAGAAACATAAATCACATATGAAAACACATTTCGGAAATAGCACATTAAGTACAATAAGAACTCGAATTAGGCTAAATTAGTATCAAATTCACTGTTTAAAGTTTCAATATGCGATATTCAGAAACGTACAACGCATCTGAAAAAACATTTCTACAAACTCACATTAAGTGCAATAGTATGTAAGAGGAGCTCGAATAAGTATGTAATATCGTCATATTCAATGTTTATAGATGGAATTCGAGATATTCAGAGACATAAATCACATATGAAAACACATTTAGGAAATTGCATATTAAGTACAAAAGGAACTTGAATAATGGTGTATTAGGGTCAAATTCACCGTTTATAGGTTAAATATGTAATATTCAGAAACGGACAACGCATTTGAAAACACATTTCTACAAACTCACATTAAGTTCAATAGTATGTAAGAGGAGCTCGAATAAGTATGTAATATCGTCATATTCACTGTATATAGATGGAATTCGCGATATTCAGAAACATATATCACATGTGAAAACACATTTCGGAAATGGAAGGAAAAGTACAAAAGGAACTCGAATAAGGCTGAATTAGCGTAAAATGCACTGTTTAAAGTATGAATATGCGAAATTCAGAAACGGAGAACACATCCATAAACAGATTTATACAATCACACATTAGGTGGAATAGTAATTATGTGGAGCTGGAAAAGTATGAGATATCGTCATATTCATTGTTTATAGAAGGAATTTGCAATATTCAGAAACATAAATCACGTATGAAAACACAATTTGGAAATTGCATATTAAGTACAAAAGGAACTTGAATAATGCTGTGTAAGCATCAAATTCACCGTTTATAGGTTGAATATGTGATATTGAGAAACGTGCAACACATCTGAAAACTCATTTCTTCAAACGCACATTAAGTGCAATAGTGTGTAACAGGAGCTCAAATAAGTATGTAATATCGTCATATTCACTGTTTATAGATGGAATTCGCGATGTTCAGAAACATAAATCACAAATGAAAACACATTTCGGAAATAGCACAATAAGTACAAAAAGAACTTAATTTAGGCTGTATTAGTATCAAATTCACTGTTTAAAGATTCTATATGCGATATTCAGAAACGGACAACGCATTTATAAACACATTTCTACAATCACACATTAAGTGGAATAGTAATCATCTGGAGCTGGAATAAGTTTGAGATATCGTCATATTCACAGTTTCTAGAAGGAATTTGCAATATTCAGAATCGTAAATCACATAAGAAAACACATTTAGGAAATTGCTCATTGTGTACAAAAGGAACTTGAATAAGGCTGAATTAGCGTCACATTCAACGTTTATATGTTGAATATGTGATATTCAGAAACGGACAACGCATCTAGAAACACATTTCTACAATCACACTTTAATTGCAATAAAAGCTCGAATAAGTACGTAATATCGTCATATTCACTGTTTATAGATGGAATTCGCGATGTTCAGAAACATAAATCACATATGAAAACAAATTTAGGAAATTGCATATTAAGTACAAAAGGAACTTGAATAATGCTGTATTAGGATCAAATTCACCGTTAATAGGTTGAATATGTGATATTCAGAAACGTACAACGCCTCTAAAAAAATTTCTACAAACACACATTAAGTGCAATAGTGTGTAACAAGAGCTCAAATTAGTATGTAATATTGTCATATTAACTATTTATATATGGAATTCGCGATGATCAGAAACATAAATCAGATATGAAAACACATATCGGAAATAGCACAATAAGTACAAAAGGAACTCGAATAAGGCTGTACTAGTTCAAATTCACTATTTAATGTTTCAATATGCGATATTCAGAAATGCACAACGCATTTATAAACACATTTCTACAAACACACATTAAGTGAAATATTAATTATCCGGAGCTGGAATAAGTATGAGATATCGTCATATTCACTGTTTATAAATGGAATTCGAAATATTCAGAAACGTAAATCACACATGAATACACAGTTCGAAAAAAGTACAATAAGTACAAAAAGAACTCGAATTTGTCTTTATTAGTATAAAATTCACTGTTTAAAGATTATATATGCGATATTCAGAAACGGACAACGCATATGAAAAAACATTTATACAAACTCACATTATGTGCAATAGTGTGTGACAAGAGCTCGAATAAGTACGTAATTTCGTCATATTCACTGTTTATAGATGGAATTCGCGATGTTCGGAAACATAAATCACATATGAAAACACATTTCGGAAATAGCACAATAAGTACAATAAGAACTCGAATTAGGCTATATTAGTATCAAATTCACTGTTTAAAGTTTCAATATGCGATATTCAGAAACGTACAACGCATCTGAAAACACATTTCTACAAACTCACATTAAATGCAATAGTATGTAACAGGAGCTCGAGTAGGTATGCAATATCGTCATATTCACTGTTTATAGATGGAATTGGAGATATTCAGAGACATAAATCACATATGAAATTATATTTAGGAAATTGCATATTAAGTACAAAGGGAACTTGAATAATGCTGTATTAGCATCAAATTCACCGTTTATAGGTTGAATATGTGATATTCAGAAACGTACAACGCATCTGAAAAAAAACATTTATACAAACTCACATTAAGTGCAATAGTGTGTAACAAGAGCTCGAATAAGTACGTAATATCGTCATATTCACTGTTTATGGATGGAATTCGCGATGTTCAGAAACATAAATCACATATGAAAACACACTTCGGAAATAGCACAATAACTACAAAAAGAACTCAATTTAGGCTGTATTAGTATGAAATTCACTGTTTAAAGATTCTATATGCGATATTCAGAAACGGACAACGCATTTATAAACACATTTCTACAATCACACATTAAGTGGAATAGTAATCATCTGGAGCTGGAATAAGTTTGAGATATCGTCATATTCACTGTTTATAGAAGGAATTTGCAATATTCAGAATCGTAAAACACATAAGAAAACACATTTAGGAAATTGCTCATTGTGTACAAAAGGAACTTGAATAAGGCTGAATTAGCGTCACATTCAACGTTCATATGTTGAATATGTGATATTCAGAAACGGACAACGCATCTAGAAACACATTTCTACAATCACACTTTAATTGCAATAAAAGCTCGAATAAGTACGTAGTATCGTCATATTCACTGTTTATAGATGGAATTCGCGATGTTCAGAAACATAAATCACGTATGAAAACACAATTTGGAAATTGCATATTAAGTACAAAAGGAACTTGAATAATGCTGTGTAAGCATCAAATTCACCGTTTATAGGTTGAATATGTGATATTGAGAAACGTGCAACACATCTAAAAACTCATTTCTTCAAACTCACATTAAGTGCAATAGTGTGTAACAGGAGCTCAAATAAGTATGTAATATCGTCATATTCACTGTTTATAGATGGAAATCTCGATGTTCAGAAACATAAATCACAAATGAAAACACATTTCGGAAATAGCACAATAACTACAAAAAGAACTTAATTTAGGCTGTATTAGTATCAAATTCACTGTTTAAAGATTCTATTTGCGATATTCAGAAACGGACAACGCATTTATAAACACATTTCTACAATCACACATTAAGTGGAATAGTATGTAACAGGAGCTCGAATAAGTATGTAATATCGTCATATTCACTGTTTATAGATGGAATTCGCGATGTTCAGAAACATAAATCACATTTGAAAACACATTTCGGAAATAGCACAATAAGTACAAAAGGAACTTTTTATAATGCTGTATTAGCATCAAAATCACCGTTTATAGGTTGAATATGTGATATTCAGAAACGTACAACGCATCTGAAAAAAACATTTCTACAAACTCTTATTAAATGCAATAGTATGTAAGAGGAGCTCGTATAAGTATGTAATATCGTCATATTCACTGTTTATAGATGGAATTCGCGATATTCAGAAACATATATCACATGTGAAAACACATTTCGGAAATGGAAGAAAAAGTACAAAAGGAACTCGAATAAGGATGAATTAGCGTAAAATTTACTGTCTAAAGCTTGAATGTGCGAAATTCAGAAACGGACAACACATCCGTAAACAGATTTCTACAATCACGCATTAATTGCAATAAAAGCTCGAATAAGTACGTAATATCGTCATATTCACTGTTTATAGATGGAATTCGCGATGTTCAGAAACATAAATCACATATGAAAACACATTTCGGAAATAGCACAATAAGTACAATAAGAACTCGAATTAGGCTAAATTAGTATCAAATTCACTGTTTAAAGTTTCAATATGCGATATTCAGAAACGTACAACGCATCTGAAAAAACATTTCTACAAACTCACATTAAGTGCAATAGTATGTAAGAGGAGCTCGAATAAGTATGTAATATATTCACAGTGAATATATATCATATTCACTGTTTATAGATGGACTTCGCGATATTCAGAAACATATATCACATGTGAAAACACATTTCGGAAATGGAAGAAAAAGTACAAAAGGAACTCGAATAAGGATGAATAAGCGTAAAATTCACTGTCACAACGCATCTGATAACACATTTCTACAAACTCACATTAAATGCAATAGTATGTAAGAGGAGCTCGAATAAGTATGTAATATCGTCATATTCACTGTTTATAGATGGAATTCGCGATATTCAGAAACATATATCACATGTGAAAACACATTTCGGAAATGGAAGAAAAAGTACAAAAGGAACTCGAATAAGGCTGAATTAGCGTAAATTTCACTGTTTAAAGCATGAATATGCGAAATTCAGAAACGGACAACACATCCATAAACAGATTTCTACAATCACACATTAAGTGGAATAGTAATTATGTGGAGCTGGAAAAGTATGATATATCGTCATATTCATTGTTTATAGAAGTAATTTGCAATATTCAGAAACATAAATCACGTATGAAAACACAATTTGGAAATTGCATATTAAGTACAAAAGGAACTTGAATAAGGCTGAATTAGCGTCACATTCAACGTTTATATGTTGAATATGTGATATTCAGAAACGTGCAACACATCTGAAAACTCATTTCTTCAAACTCACATTAAGTGCAATAGTGTGTAACAGGAGTTCAAATAAGTATGTAATATCGTCATATTCACTGTTTATGGATGGAATTCGCGATGTTCAGAACATAAATCACATATGAAAACACACTTCGGAAATAGCACAATAACTACAAAAAGAACTCAATTTAGGCTGTATTAGTATGAAATTCACTGTTTAAAGATTCTATATGCGATATTCAGAAACGGACAACGCATTTATAAACACATTTCTACAATCACACATTAAGTGGAATAGTAATCATCTGGAGCTGGAATAAGTTTGAGATATCGTCATATTCACTGTTTATAGAAGGAATTTGCAATATTCAGAATCGTAAAACACATAAGAAAACACATTTAGGAAATTGCTCATTGTGTACAAAAGGAACTTGAATAAGGCTGAATTAGCGTCACATTCAACGTTCATATGTTGAATATGTGATATTCAGAAACGGACAACGCATCTAGAAACACATTTCTACAATCACACTTTAATTGCAATAAAAGCTCGAATAAGTACGTAGTATCGTCATATTCACTGTTTATAGATGGAATTCGAGATATTCAGAAACATAAATCACATATGAAAACACATTTCGGAAATAGCACAATAAGTACAATAAGAACTCGAATAAGCTGTATTAGTATCAAATTCACTGTTTAAAGTTTCAATATGCGATATTCAGAAACGTACAACGCATCTGAAAACACATTTCTACAAACTCACATTAAATGCAATAGTATGTAACAGGAGCTCGAGTAGGTATGCAATATCGTCATATTCACTGTTTATAGATGGAATTGGAGATATTCAGAGACATAAATCACATATGAAATTATATTTAGGAAATTGCATATTAAGTACAAAGGGAACTTGAATAATGCTGTATTAGCATCAAATTCACCGTTTATAGGTTGAATATGTGATATTCAGAAACGTACAACGCATCTGAAAAAAACATTTATACAAACTCACATTAAGTGCAATAGTGTGTAAAAAGAGCTCGAATAAGTACGTAATATCGTCATATTCACTGTTTATAGATGGAATTCGCGATGTTCAGAAACATAAATCACATATGAAAACACATTTCGGAAATAGCACAATAAGTACAATACGAACTCGAATTAGGCTATATTAGTATCAAATTCACTGTTTAAAGTTTCAATATGCGACATTCAGAAACGTACAACGCATCTGAAAACACATTTATACAAACTCACATTATGTGCAATAGTGTGTGACAAGAGCTCGAATAAGTACGTAATTTCGTCATATTCACTGTTTATAGATGGAATTCGCGATGTTCAGAAACATAAATCAGATATGAAAAATACATATCGGAAATAGCACAATAAGTACAAAAGGAACTCGAATAAGGCTGTACTAGTTCAAATTCACTTTTTAATGTTTCAATATGCGATATTCAGAAATGCACAACGCATTTATAAACACATTTCTACAAACACACATGAAGTGAAATATTAATTATCTGGAGCTGGAATTTAAGTATGAGATATCGTCATATTGACTGTTTATAAATGGAATTCGCGATATTCAGAAACATAAATCACACATGAATACACAGTTCGAAAAAAGTACAATAAGTACAAAAAGAACTCGAATTTGTCTGTATTAGTATAAAATTCACTGTTTAAAGATTATATATGCGATATTCAGAAACGGACAACGCATATGAAAAAACATTTATACAAACTCACATTATGTGCAATAGTGTGTGACAAGAGCTAGAATAAGTACGTAATATCGTCATATTCACTGTTTATAGATGGAATTCGTGATGTTCAGAAACATAAAGTACATATGAAAACACATTTCGGAAATAGCACAATAAGTACAATACGAACTCGAATTAGGCTATATTAGTATCAAATTCACTGTTTAAAGTTTCAATATGCGACATTCAGAAACGTACAACGCCTCTGAAAAAAATTTCTACAAACACACATTAAGTGCAATAGTGTGTAACAAGAGCTCAAATTAGTATGTAATATTGTCATATTCACTATTTATATATGGAATTCGCGATGATCAGAAACATAAATCAGATATGAAAACACATATCGGAAATAGCACAATAAGTACAAAAGGAACTCGAATAAGGCTGTACTAGTTCAAATTCACTATTTAATGTTTCAATATGCGATATTCAGAAATGCACAACGCATTTATAAACACATTTCTACAAACACACATTAAGTGAAATATTAATTATCTGGAGCTGGAATAAGTATGAGATATCGTCATATTCACTGTTTATAAATGGAATTCGCGATATTCAGAAACATAAATCACACATGAATACACAGTTCGAAAAAAGTACAATAAGTACAAAAAGAACTCGAATTTGTCTGTATTAGTATAAAATTCACTGTTTAAAGATTATATATGCGATATTCAGAAACGTACAACGCATCTGAAAACACATTTCTACAAACTCACATTAAATGCAATAGTATGTAACAGGAGCTCGAGTAGGTATGCAATATCGTCATATTCACTGTTTATAGATGGAATTGGAGATATTCAGAGACATAAATCACATATGAAATCATATTTAGGAAATTGCATATTAAGTACAAAAGGAACTTGAATAATGCTGTATTAGCATCAAATTCACCGTTTATAGGTTGAATATGTGATATTCAGAAACGTACAACGCATCTGAAAAAAACATTTATACAAACTCACATTAAGTGCAATAGTGTGTAACAAGAGCTCGAATAAGTACGTAATATCGTCATATTCACTGTTTATAGATGGAATTCGCGATGTTCAGAAACATAAATCACATATGAAAACACATTTCGGAAATAGCACAATAAGTACAATAAGAATTCGAATTAGGCTATATTAGTATCAAATTCACTGTTTAAAGTTTCAATATGCGACATTCAGAAACGTACAACGCATCTGAAAACACATTTCTACAAACTCACATTAAATGCAATAGCATGTAGCAGGAGCTCTAATAAGTATGTAATATCGTCATATTCAATGTTTAAATTCGCGATATTCAGAAACATATATCACATGTGAAAACACATTTCGGAAATGGAAGTCAAATACAAAAGAACTCGAATAAGGATGAATTAGCGTAAAATTCACTGTTTAAAGCTTGAATATGCGAAATTCAGAAACGGACAACACATCCATAAACAGATTTCTACAATCACACATTAAGTGGAATAGTAATTATCTGGACCTGGAAAAGTATGAGATATCGTCATATTCATTGTTTATAGAAGGTATTTGCAATATTCAGAAACATAAATCACATATGAAAACAAATTTAGGAAATTGCATATTAAGTACAAAAGGAACTTGAATAATGCTGTATTAGGATCAAATTCACCGTTTATAGGTTGAATATGTGATATACAGAAACGTACAACGCCTCTGAAAAAAATTTCTACGAACACACATTAAGTTCAATAGTGTGTAACAAGAGCTCAAATTAGTATGTAATATTGTCATATTCACTATTTATATATGGAATTCGCGATGATCAGAAACATAAATCACATATCAAAACACATATCGGAAATAGCACAATAAGTACAAAAGGAACTCGAATAAGGCTGTACTAGTTCAAATTAACTATTTAATGTTTCAATATGCGATATTCAGAAATGCACAACGCATTTATAAACACATTACTACAAACACACATTAAGTGAAATATTAATTATCTGGAGCTTGAATAAGTATGAGACATCGTCATATTCAGAAACATAAATCACACATGAATACACATTTCGAAAAAAGCACAATAAGTACAAAAAGAACTCGAATTTGTCTGTATTAGTATAAAATTCACTGTTTAAAGATTCTATATGCGAAATTCAGAAACGGACAACACATCCATAAACAGATTTCTACAATCACACATTAAGTGGAATAGTAATTATCTGGACCTGGAAAAGTATGTGATAACGTCATATCCATTGTTTATAGAAGGTATTTGCAATATTCAGAAACTTAAATCACATAAGAAAACACATTTAGGAAATTGCACAAAACATTTCTACAAACACACATTAAGTGCAACAGTGTGTAACAAGAGCTCAAATTAGTATGTAATATTGTCATATTCACTATTTATATATGGAATTCGCGATGATCAGAAACATAAATCAGATATGAAAACACATATCGGAAATAGCACAATAAGTACAAAAGGAACTCGAATAAGGCTGTACTAGTTCAAATTCACTATTTAATGTTTCAATATGCGATATTCAGAAATGCACAACGCATTTATAAACACATTTCTAGAAACACACATTAAGTGAAATATTAATTATCTGGAGCTAGAATAAGTATGAGATATCGTCATATTCACTGTTTATAAATGGAATTCGCGATATTCAGAAACATAAATCACACATGAATACACAGTTCGAAAAAAGTACAATAAGTACAAAAAGAACTCGAATTAGTCTGTATTAGTATAAAATTCGGCCGCCGGCGTGGTCTTGTGGTTAGCATCGCTGACTACAGATCCGTCGGTCTGGGTTCGATTTCCGGTACCTCCTCGGATTTTTCTGAGGTATTGAGGTCTGGTAGGGGTGCACTCAGCCTCGTGATTCCAAATTGAGGAGCTACTTGATAGAGAAGTAGCGGCTCCGGTCAAGAAAAACCACCATTAACGGCCGTGGGTGTCGGCATGCTGACCACATGCCCCCCAATCCTGCCATCTGCCTACGGAAGATGACGCAGCGGTCGGGTGGTAGGCCAAGTCCCTCCAGGGATGTAGCGCCACGGAGTTTAGTTTTTTTTTAGTATAAAATTCACTGTTTAAAGATTATATATGCGATATTCAGAAACGAACAACGCATCTGAAAAAACATTTATACAAACTCACATTATGTGCAATAGTGTGTGACAAGAGCTCGAATAAGTACGTAATATCGTCTTATTCACTGTTTATAGATGGAATTCGCGATGTTCAGAAACATAAATCACATATGAAAACAAATTTCGGAAATAGCACAATAAGTACAATAAGAACTCGAATTAGGCTAAATTAGTATCAAATTCACTGTTTAAAGTTTCAATATGCGATATTCAGAAACGTACAACGCATCTGAAAAAACATTTCTACAAACTCACATTAAGTGCAATAGTATGTAAGAGGAGCTCGAATAAGTATGTAATATATTCACAGTGAATATATATCATATTCACTGTTTATAGATGGAATTCGCGATATTCAGAAACATATATCACATGTGAAAACACATTTCGGAAATGGAAGAAAAAGTACAAAAGGAACTCGAATAAGGATGAATAAGCGTAAAATTCACTGTCACAACGCATCTGATAACACATTTCTACAAACTCACATTAAATGCAATAGTATGTAAGAGGACCTCGAATAAGTATGTAATATCGTCATATTCACTGTTTATAGATGGAATTCGCGATATTCAGAAACATATATCACATGTGAAAACACATTTCGGAAATGGAAGAAAAAGTACAAAAGGAACTCGAATAAGGCTGAATTAGCGTAAAATTCACTGTTTAAAGCATGAATATGCGAAATTCAGAAACGGACAACACATCCATAAACAGATTTCTACAATCACACATTAAGTGGAATAGTAATTATGTGGAGCTGGAAAAGTATGATATATCGTCATATTCATTGTTTATAGAAGGAATTTGCAATATTCAGAAACATAAATCACGAATGAAAACTCAATTTGGAAATTGCATATTAAGTACAAAAGGAACTTGAATAAGGCTGAATTAGCGTCACAATCAACGCTCATATGTTGAATATGTGATATTCAGAAACGGACAACGCATCTAGAAACACATTTCTACAATCACACTTTAATTGCAATAAAAGCTCGAATAAGTACGTAATATCGTCATATTCACTGTTTATAGATGGAATTCGCGATGTTGAGAAACATAAATCACATATGAAAACACATTTCGGAAATAGCACAATAAGTACAATAAGAACTCGAATTAGGCTAAATTAGTATCAAATTCACTGTTTAAAGTTTCAATATGCGATATTCAGAAACGTACAACGCATCTGAAAAAACATTTCTACAAACTCACATTAAGTGCAATAGTATGTAAGAGGAGCTCGAATAAGTATGTAATATCGTCATATTCACTGTTTATAGATGGAATTCGAGATATTCAGAGACATAAATCACATATGAAAACACATTTAGGAAATTGCATATTAAGTACAAAAGGAACTTGAATAATGGTGTATTAGGGTCAAATTCACCGTTTATAGGTTAAGTATGTAACATTCAGAAACGGACAACGCATTTGAAAACACATTTCTACAAACTCACATTAAGTGCAATAGTATGTAAGAGGAGCTCGAATAAGTATGTAATATCGTCTTATTCACTGTTTATAGATGGAATTCGCGATCTTCAGAAACATAAATCACATATGAAAACACATTTCGGAAAAAGCACAGTAAGTACAATGAGAACTCGAATTAGGCTATATTAGTATCAAATTCACTGTTTAAAGTTTAAATATGCGATATTCAGAAACGTACAACGCATCTGAAAACACATTTCTACAAACACACATTAAATGCAATAGTATGTAACAGGAGCTCGAATAAGTATGTAATATCGTCATATTCACTGTTTATAGATGGAATTCAAGATATTCAGAGACATAAATCACATATCAAAACACATTTAGGAAATTGCATATTAAGTACAAAAAGAACTTGAATAATGCTGTATTAGGATCAAATTCACCGTTTATAGGTTGAATATGTGATATTCAGAAACGTACAACGCATCTGAAAAAACATTTCTACAAACTCACATTAAGTGCAATAGGATGTAAGAAGAGCTCGAATAAGTATGTAATATCGTCATATTCACTGTATATAGATGGAATTCGCGATATTCAGAAACATATATTACATTTGAAAACACATTTCGGAAATGGAAGAAAAAGTATAAAAGGAACTCGAATAAGGCTGAATTAGCGTAAAATTCACTGTTTAAAGCATGCATATGCGAAATTCGGAAACGGACAACACATCCATAAACAGATTTATACAATCACACATTAAGTGGAATAGTAATTATGTGGAGCTGGAAAAGTATGAGATATCGTCATATTGATTGTTTATAGAAGGAATTTGCAATATTCAGAAACATAAATCACGTATGAAAACACAATTTGGAAATTGCATATTAAGTACAAAAGGAACTTGAATAATGCTGTATAAGCATCAAATTCAGCGTTTATAGGTTGAATATGTGATATTCAGAAACGTGCAACACATCTGAAAACTCATTTCTTCAAACTCACATTAAGTGCAATAGTGTGTAACAGGAGCTCAAATAAGTATGTAATATCGTCATATTCACTGTATATAGATGGAATTCGCGATGATCAGAATCATAAATCACATATGAAAACACATTTCGGAAATAGCACAATAACTACAAAGAGAACTCGAATTAGGCTGTATTAGTATCAAATTCACTGTTTAAAGATTCTATATGCGATATTCAGAAACGGACAACGCATTTATAAACACATTTCTACAATTACACATTAAGTGGAATAGTAATCATCTGGAGCTGGAATAAGTTTGAGACATCGTCATAGTCACTGTTTCTAGAAGGAATTTGCAATATTCAGAATCGTAAATCACATAAGAAAACCCATTTAGGAAATTGCACGTTGTGTACAAAACGAACTTGAATAAGGCTGAATTAGCGTCATATTCAACGTTTAGATGTTGAATATGTGATATTCAGAAACGGACAACGCATCTAGAAACACATTTCTACAATCACACATTAATTGCAATAAAAGCTCGAATAAGTACGTAATATCGTCATATTCACTGTTTATAGATGGAATTCGCGATGTTCAGAAACATAAATCACATTTGAAAACCCATTTCGGAAATAGCACAATAAGTACAAAAGGAACTTTTTATAATGCTGTATTACCATCAAATTCACCGTTTATAGGTTGAATATGTGATATTCAGAAACGTACAACGCATCTGAAAAAACATTTCTACAAACTCTTATTAAATGCAATAGTATGTAAGAGGAGCTCGTATAAGTATGTAATTTCGTCATATTCACTGCTTATAGATGGAATTCGCGATATTCAGAAACATATATCACATGTGAAAACACATTTCGGAAATGGAAGAAAAAGTACAAAAGGAAGTCGAATAAGGATGTATTAGCGTAAAATTCACTGTTTAAAGCTTGAATATGCCAAATTCAGAAACGGACAACACATCCGTAAACAGATTTCTACAATCACGCATTAATTGCAATAAAAGCTCGAAAAAGTACGTAATATCGTCATATTCACTGTTTATAGATGGAATTCGCGATGTTCAGAAACATAAATCACATATGAAAACACATTTCGGAAATAGCACAATAAGTACAATAAGAACTCGAATTAGGCTAAATTAGTATCAAATTCACTGTTTAAAGTTTCAAATGCGATATTCAGAAACGTACAACGCATCTGAAAACACATTTCTACAAACTCACATTAAATGCAATAGTATGTAACAGGAGCTCGAATAAGTATGTAATATCGACATGTTCACTGTTTATAGATGGAATTCGAGATATTCAGAGACATAAATCACATATCAAAACACATTTAGGAAATTGCATATTAAGTACAAAAGGAACTTAAATAATGGTGTATTAGGGTCAAATTCACGGTTTATAGGTTAAATATGTGATATTCAGAAACGGACAACGCATTTGAAAACACATTTCTAGAAACTCACATTAAGTGCAATAGTATGTAAGCGGTGTTCGAATAAGTATGTAATATCGTCTTATTCACTGTTTATAGATGGAATTCGCGATGTTCAGAAACATAAATCACATATGAAAACACATTTCGGAAAAAGCACAATAAGTACAATAAGAACTCGAATTAGGCTATATTGGTATCAAATTCACTGTTTAAAGTTTCAATATGCGATATTCAGAAACGTACAACGCATCTCAAAACACATTTCTACAAACACACATTAAATGCAATAGTATGTAACAGGAGCTCGAATAAGTATGTAATATCGACATATTCACTGTTTATAGATGGAATTCGAGATATTCAAAGACATAAATCACATGTGAAAACACATTTCGGAAATGGAAGAAAAAGTACAAAAGGAAATCGAATAAGGCTGAATTAGCGTAAAATTCACTGCTTAAAGCATGAATATTCGAAATTCAGAAACGGACAACACATCCATAAACAGATTTCTACAATCACACATTAAGTGGAATAGTAATTATGTGGAGCTGGAAAAGTATGAGATATCGTCATATTCATTGTTTATAGAAGGAATTTGCAATATTCAGAAACATAAATCACGTATGAAAACACAATTTGGAAATTGCATATTAAGTACAAAAGGAACTTGAATAATGCTGTATTAGCATCAAATTCACCGTTTATAGGTTGAATATGTGATATTCAAATACGTGCCACACATCTGAAAACTCATTTCTTCAAACTCACATTAAGTGCAATAGTGTGTAACAAGAGCTCAAATAAGTATGTAATATCGTCATATTCACTGTTTATAGATGGAATTCGCGATGATCAGAAACATAAATCACATATGAAAACACATTTCGGAATTAGCACAATAAGTACAAAAGAAACTCGAATAAGGCTGTAGTAGTATCAAATTCACTATTTAATGTTTCAATTTGCGATATTCAGAAATGCACAACGCATTTATAAACACATTTCTACAAACACTTATTAAGTGAAATAGTAATTATCTGGTGCTGGAATAAGTATGAGATATCGTCGTATTCACTGTTTATAAATGGAATTCACGATATTCAGAAACATGAATCACACATGAATACACATTTCGAAAAATGCACAATAAGTACAAAAAGAACTCGAATTAGGCTGTATTAGTATCAAATTCACTGTTTGTTGATTCTTTATGCGATATTCAGAAACGGACAACGCATTTATAAACACATTTCTACAATCACACATTAAGTGGAATAGTAATCATCTGGAGCTGGAATAAGTTTGAGATATCGTCATATTCTCTGTTTCTAGAAGGAATTTGCAATATTAAGAATCGTAAATCACATAAGAAAACACATTAAGGAAATTGCACATTGTGTACAAAAGGAACTTGAATAAGGCTGAATTAGCGTCACATTCAACGTTTATATGTTGAATATGTGATATTCAGAAACGGACAACGCATCTAGAACACATTTATACAATCACACATTAATTGCAATAAAAGCTCGAATAAGTACGTAATATCGTCATATTCACTGTTTATAGATGGAATTCGCGATCTTCAGAAACATAAATGAAATTTGAAATCACGTTTCGGAAATAGCACAATAAGTACAAAAGGAACTAGAATAATGCTGTATTAGCATCAAATTCACCGTTTATAGGTTTAATATGTGATATTCAGAAAAGTGCAACGCATCTGAAAAAACATTTCTACAAACTCACATTAAGTGCAATAGTATGTAAGAGGAGCTCGAATAAGTATGTAATATCGTCATATTCACTGATTATAGATGGAATTCGCGATATTCAGAAACATATATCACATGTGAAAACACATTTCCGAAATGGAAGAAAAAGTACTAAAGGAACTCGAATAAGGATGAATTAGCGTAAAATTCACTGTTTAAAGCTTGAATATGTGAAATTCAGAAACGGACAACACATCCGTAATCAGATTTCTACAATCACACATTAATTGCAATAAAAGCTCGAATAAGTACGTAATATCGTCATATTCACTGTTTATGGATGGAATTCGCGATGGTCAGAAACATAAATCACATATGAAAACACATTTCGGAAATAGCACAATAAGTACAATAAGAACTCGAATTAGGCTAAATTAGTATCAAATTCACTGTTTTGAGTTTCAATATGCGATATTCAGAAACGTACAACGCATCGGAAAACACATTTCTACAAACTCACATTAAATGCAACAGGAGCTCGAATAAGTATGTAATATCGTCATATTCACTGTTTATAGATGGAATTCGAGATATTCAGAGACCTAAATCACATATGAAAACACATTTAGGAAATTGCATATTAAGTACAAAAGGAACTTGAATAACGGTGTATTAGGGTCAAATTCACCGTTTATAGGTTGAATATGTGATATTCAGAAACGGACAACGCATTTAAAAACACATTTCTAGAAACTCACATTAAGTGCAATAGTATGTAAGAAGAGCACGAATATGTATGTAATACCGTCTTATTCACTGTTTATAGATGGAATTCGCGATGTTCAGAAACATAAATCACATATGAAAACACATTTCGGAAAAAGCACAATAAGTACAAAAGGAACTCGAATAAGGCTCGAATTAGGCTATATTAGTATCAAATTCACTGTTGAAACTTTCAATATGCGATATTCAGAAACGTACAACGCATCTGAAAACACATTTCTACAAACTCACATTAAATGCAATAGTATGTAACAGGAGCTCGAATAGGTATGTAATATCGTCATATTCACTGTTTATAGATGGAATTCGCGATATTCAGAAACATAAATCACACATGAATACACATTTCGAAAAAAGCACAATAAGTACAAATAGAACTCGAATTAGTCTGTATTAGTATAAACTTCACTGTTTAAAGATTCTATATGCGATATTCAAAAACGGACAACGCACTAATAAAAACATTTCTACAATCACAAATTAACTGGAATAGTAATCATCTGGAGCTGGAATAAGTATGAGATATCGTCATATTCACTGTTTCTAGAAGGAATTTGCAATATTCAAAATCATAAATCACATATGAAAACAAATTTAGGAAATTGCATATTAAGTACAAAAGGAACTTGAATAATGCTGTATTAGGATCAAATTCACCGTTTATAGGTTGAATATGTGATATTCAGAAACGTACAACGCCTCTGAAAAAAATTTCTACAAACACACATTAAGTGCAATAGTGTGTAACAAGAGCTCAAATTAGTATGTAATATTGTCATATTCACTATTTATATATGGAATTCGTGATGATCAGAAACATAAATCACATATGAAAACACATTTCGGAAATAGCACAATAAGTACAAAAAGAACTCAAATTTGTCTCCATTAGTATAAAATTCACTGTTTAAAGATTCTATATGCGATATTCAGAAACGGACAACGCATTTATAAAAACATTTATACAATCACACATTAAGTGGAATAGTAATCATCTGGAGCTGGAATAAGTATGAGATATCGTCATATTCACTGTTTCTAGAAGGAATTTGCAATATTAAGAAACTTAAATCACATAAGAAAACACATTTAGGAAATTGCACAAAACATTTCTACAAACACACATTTAGTGCAAATGTGTGTAACAAGAGCTCAAATTAGTATGTAATATCGTCATATTCACTGCTTATAGATGGAATTCGCGATGTTCAGAAACATAAATCGCATATGAAAACACATTTCGGAAATAGCACAATAAGTACAAAAGGAACTCGAATGGGGCTCGAATTAGGCTATATTAGTATCAAATTCACTGTTGAAACTTTCAATATGCGATATTCAGAAACGTACAACGCATCTGAAAACACATTTCTACAAACTCACATTAAATGCAATAGTATGTAACAGGAGCTTGAATAGGTATGTAATATCGTCATATTCACTGTTTATAGATGGAATTGGAGATATTCAGAGACATAAATCACATATGAAATCACATTTAGGAAATTGCATATTAAGTACAAAAGGAACTTGAATAATGCTGTATTAGCATCAAATTCACCGTTTATAGGTTGAATATGTGATATTCAGAAACGTACAACGCATCTGAAAAAACATTTATACAAACTCACATTAAGTGCAATAGTGTGTAACAATAGCTCGAATAAGAACGTAATATCGTCATATTCACTGTTTATAGATGGAATTCGCGATGTTCAGAAACATAAATCACATATGAAAACACATTTCGGAAATAGCACAATAAGTACAATAAGAACTCGAATTAGGCTATATTAGTATCAAATTCACTGTTTAAAGTTTCAATATGCGATATTCAGAAACGTACAACGCATCTGAAAACACATTTCTACAAACTCACATTAAATGCAATAGTATGTAACAGGAGCTCGAGTAGGTATGCAATATCGTCATATTCACTGTTTATAGATGGAATTGGAGATATTCAGAGACATAAATCACATATGAAATTATATTTAGGAAATTGCATATTAAGTACAAAAGGACCTTGAATAATGCTCTATTAGCATCAAATTCACCGTTTATAGGTTGAATATGTGATATTCAGAAACGTACAACGCATCTGAAAAAAACATTTATACAAACTCACATTAAGTGCAATAGTGTGTAACAAGAGCTCGAATAAGTACGTAATATCGTCATATTCACTGTTTATAGATGGAATTCGCGATGTTCAGAAACATAAATCACATATGAAAACACATTTCGGAAATAGCACAATAAGTACAATACGAACTCGAATTAGGCTATATTAGTATCAAATTCACTGTTTAAAGTTTCAATATGCGACATTCAGAAACGTACAACGCATCTGAAAACACATTTCTACAAACTCACAATAAATGCAATAGTATGTAACAGGAGCCGTAATAAGTATGTAATATCGTCATATTCAATGTTTATAGATGGAATTCGCGATATTGAGAAACATATATCACATGTGAAAACACATTTCGGAAATCGAAGAACATATACAAAAGGAACTCGAATAAGGATGATTTAGCCTAAAATTCACTGTTTAAAGCTTGAATATGCGAAATTCAGAAACGGACAACACATCCATAAACAGATTTCTACAATCACACATTAAGTGGAATAGTAATTATCTGGACCTGGAAAAGTATGAGATATCGTCATATTCATTGTTTATAGAAGGTATTTGCAATATTCAGAAACATAAATCACATATGAAAACAAATTTAGGAAATTGTATATTAAGTACAAAAGGAACTTGAATAATGCTGTATTAGGATCAAATTCACCGTTTATAGGTTGAATATGTGATATTCAGAAACGTACAACGCATCTGAAAAAAATTTCTACAAACACACATTAAGTGCAATAGTGTGTAACAAGAGCTCAAATTAGTATGTAATATTGTCATATTCACTATTTATATATGGAATTCGCGATGATCAGAAACATAAATCAGATATGAAAACACATATCGGAAATAGCACAATAAGTACAAAAGGAACTCGAGTAAGGCTGTACTAGTTCAAATTCACTATTTAATGTTTCAATATGCGATATTCAGAAATGCACAACGCATTTATAAACACATTTCTACAAACACACATGTAGTGAAATATTAATTATCTGGAGCTGGAATAAGTATGAGATATCGTCATATTCACTGTTTATAAATGGAATTCGCGATATTCAGAAACATAAATCACACATGAATACACAGTTCGAAAAAAGTACAATAAGTACAAAAAGAACTCGAATTTGTCTGTATTAGTATAAAATTCACTGTTTAAAGATTATATATGCGATATTCAGAAACGGACAACGCATATGAAAAAACATTTATACAAACTCACATTATGTGCAATAGTGTGTGACAAGAGCTAGAATAAGTACGTAATTTCGTCATATTCACTTTTTATAGATGGAATTCGCGATGATCAGAAACATAAATCACATATGAAAACACATTTCGGAATTAGCACAATAAGTACAAAAGAAACTCGAATAAGGCTGTAGTAGTATCAAATTCACTATTTAATGTTTCAATTTGCGATATTCAGAAATGCACAACGCATTTATAAACACATTTCTACAAACACTTATTAAGTGAAATAGTAATTATCTGGTGCTGGAATAAGTATGAGATATCGTCGTATTCACTGTTTATAAATGGAATTCACGATATTCAGAAACATGAATCACACATGAATACACATTTCGAAAAATGCACAATAAGTACAAAAAGAACTCGAATTAGGCTGTATTAGTATCAAATTCACTGTTTGTTGATTCTTTATGCGATATTCAGAAACGGACAACGCATTTATAAACACATTTCTACAATCACACATTAAGTGGAATAGTAATCATCTGGAGCTGGAATAAGTTTGAGATATCGTCATATTCTCTGTTTCTAGAAGGAATTTGCAATATTAAGAATCGTAAATCACATAAGAAAACACATTAAGGAAATTGCACATTGTGTACAAAAGGAACTTGAATAAGGCTGAATTAGCGTCACATTCAACGTTTATATGTTGAATATGTGATATTCAGAAACGGACAACGCATCTAGAACACATTTATACAATCACACATTAATTGCAATAAAAGCTCGAATAAGTACGTAATATCGTCATATTCACTGTTTATAGATGGAATTCGCGATCTTCAGAAACATAAATGAAATTTGAAATCACGTTTCGGAAATAGCACAATAAGTACAAAAGGAACTAGAATAATGCTGTATTAGCATCAAATTCACCGTTTATAGGTTTAATATGTGATATTCAGAAAAGTGCAACGCATCTGAAAAAACATTTCTACAAACTCACATTAAGTGCAATAGAATGTAAGAGGAGCTCGAATAAGTATGTAATATCGTCATATTCACTGATTATAGATGGAATTCGCGATATTCAGAAACATATATCACATGTGAAAACACATTTCCGAAATGGAAGAAAAAGTACTAAAGGAACTCGAATAAGGATGAATTAGCGTAAAATTCACTGTTTAAAGCTTGAATATGCGAAATTCAGAAACGGACAACACATCCGTAATCAGATTTCTACAATCACACTTTAATTGCAATAAAAGCTCGAATAAGTACGTAATATCGTCATATTCACTGTTTATGGATGGAATTCGCGATGGTCAGAAACATAAATCACATATGAAAACACATTTCGGAAATAGCACAATAAGTACAATAAAAACTCGAATTAGGCTAAATTAGTATCAAATTCACTGTTTTAAGTTTCAATATGCGATATTCAGAAACGTACAACGCATCGGAAAACACATTTCTACAAACTCACATTAAATGCAATAGTATGTAACAGGAGCTCGAATAAGTATGTAATATCGTCATATTCACTGTTTATAGATGGAATTCAAGATATTCAGAGACCTAAATCACATATGAAAACACATTTAGGAAATTGCATATTAAGTACAAAAGGAACTTGAATAACGGTGTATTAGGGTCAAATTCACCGTTTATAGGTTAAATATGTGATATTCAGAAACGGACAACGCATTTAAAAACACATTTCTAGAAACTCACATTAAGTGCAATAGTATGTAAGAAGAGCACGAATATGTATGTAATACCGTCTTATTCACTGTTTATAGATGGAATTCGCGATGTTCAGAAACATAAATCACATATGAAAACACATTTCGGAGAAAGCACAATAAGTACAAAAGGAACTCGAATAAGGCTCGAATTAGGCTATATTAGTATCAAATTCACTGTTGAAACTTTCAATATGCGATATTCAGAAACGTACAACGCATCTGAAAACACATTTCTACAAACTCACATTAAATGCAATAGTATGTAACAGGAGCTCGAATAGGTATGTAATATCGTCATATTCACTGTTTATAGATGGAATTCGCGATATTCAGAAACATAAATCACACATGAATACACATTTCGAACAAAGCACAATAAGTACAAATAGAACTCGAATTAGTCTGTATTAGTATAAACTTCACTGTTTAAAGATTCTATATGCGATATTCAGAAACGGACAACGCATTTATAAAAACATTTATACAATCACACATTAAGTGGAATAGTAATCATCTGGAGCTGGAATAAGTATGAGATATCGTCATATTCACTGTTTCTAGAAGGAATTTGCAATATTAAGAAACCTAAATCACATAAGAAAACACATTTAGGAAATTGCACAAAACATTTCTACAAACACACATTTAGTGCAAATGTGTGTAACAAGAGCTCAAATTAGTATGTAATATCGTCATATTCACTGCTTATAGATGGAATTCGCGATGTTCAGAAACATAAATCGCATATGAAAACACATTTCGGAAATAGCACAATAAGTACAAAAGGAACTCGAATAAGGCTCGAATTAGGCTATATTAGTATCAAATTCACTGTTGAAACTTTCAATATGCGATATTCAGAAACGTACAACGCATCTGAAAACACATTTCTACAAACTCACATTAAATGCAATAGTATGTAACAGGAGCTCGAATAGGTATGTAATATCGTCATATTCACTGTTTATAGATGGAATTGGAGATATTCAGAGACATAAATCACATATGAAATCTCATTTAGGAAATTGCATATTAAGTACAAAAGGAACTTGAATAATGCTGTATTAGCATCAAATTCACCGTTTATAGGTTGAATATGTGATATTCAGAAACGTACAACGCATCTGAAAAAACATTTATACAAACTCACATTAAGTGCAATAGTGTGTAACAATAGCTCGAATAAGAACGTAATATCGTCATATTCACTGTTTATAGATGGAATTCGCGATGTTCAGAAACATAAATCACATATGAAAACACATTTCGGAAATAGCACAATAAGTACAATAAGAACTCGAATTAGGCTATATTAGTATCAAATTCACTGTTTAAAGTTTCAATATGCGATATTCAGAAACGTACAACGCATCTGAAAACACATTTCTACAAACTCACATTAAATGCAATAGTATGTAACAGGAGCTCGAGTAGGTATGCAATATCGTCATATTCACTGTTTATAGATGGAATTGGAGATATTCAGAGACATAAATCACATATGAAATTATATTTAGGAAATTGCATATTAAGTACAAAAGGAACTTGAATAATGCTGTATTAGCATCAAATTCACCGTTTATAGGTTGAATATGTGATATTCAGAAACGTACAACGCATCTGAAAAAAACATTTATACAAACTCACATTAAGTGCAATAGTGTGTAACAAGAGCTCGAATAAGTACGTAATATCGTCATATTCACTGTTTATAGATGGAATTCGCGATGTTCAGAAACATAAATCACATATGAAAACACATTTCGGAAATAGCACAATAAGTACAATACGAACTCGAATTAGGCTATATTAGTATCAAATTCACTGTTTAAAGTTTCAATATGCGACATTCAGAAACGTACAACGCATCTGAAAACACATTTCTACAAACTCACAATAAATGCAATAGTATGTAACAGGAGCTGTAATAAGTATGTAATATCGTCATATTCAATGTTTATAGATGGAATTCGCGATATTGAGAAACATATATCACATGTGAAAACACATTTCGGAAATCGAAGAACATATACAAAAGGAACTCGAATAAGGATGATTTAGCCTAAAATTCACTGTTTAAAGCTTGAATATGCGAAATTCAGAAACGGACAACACATCCATAAACAGATTTCTACAATCACACATTAAGTGGAATAGTAATTATCTGGACCTGGAAAAGTATGAGATATCGTCATATTCATTGTTTATAGAAGGTATTTGCAATATTCAGAAACATAAATCACATATGAAAACAAATTTAGGAAATTGCATATTAAGTACAAAAGGAACTTGAATCAAATTCACCGTTTATAGGTTGAATATGTGATATTCAGAAACGTACAACGCATCTGAAAAAATTTCTACAAACACACATTAAGTGCAATAGTGTGTAACAAGAGCTCAAATTAGTATGTAATATTGTCATATTCACTATTTATATATGGAATTCGCGATGATCAGAAACATAAATCAGATATGAAAACACATATCGGAAATAGCACAATAAGTACAAAAGGAACTCGAGTAAGGCTGTACTAGTTCAAATTCACTATTTAATGTTTCAATATGCGATATTCAGAAATGCACAACGCATTTATAAACACATTTCTACAAACACACATGAAGTGAAATATTAATTATCTGGAGCTGGAATAAGTATGAGATATCGTCATATTCACTGTTTATAAATGGAATTCGCGATATTCAGAAACATAAATCACACATGAATACACAGTTCGAAAAAAGTACAATAAGTACAAAAAGAACTCGAATTTGTCTGTATTAGTATAAAATTCACTGTTTAAAGACTATATATGCGATATTCAGAAACGGACAACGCATATGAAAAAACATTTATACAAACTCACATTATGTGCAATAGTGTGTGACAAGAGCTAGAATAAGTACGTAATTTCGTCATATTCACTTTTTATAGATGGAATTCGCGATGTTCAGAAACATAAATCACATATGAAAACACATTTCGGAAATAGCACAATAAGTACAATAAGAACTCGAATTAGGCTATATTAGTATCAAATTCACTGTTTAAAGTTTCAATATGCGATATTCAGAAACGTACAACGCATCTGAAAACACATTTCTACAAACTCACATTAAATGCAATAGTATGTAACAGGAGCTCGAGTAGGTATGCAATATCGTCATATTCACTGTTTATAGATGGAATTGGAGATATTCAGAGACATAAATCACATATGAAATCATATTTAGGAAATTGCATATTAAGTACAAAAGGAACTTGAATAATGCTGTATTAGCATCAAATTCACCGTTTATAGGTTGAATATGTGATATTCAGAAACGTACAACGCATCTGGAAAAAACATTTATACAAACTCACATTAAGTGCAATAGTGTGTAACAAGAGCTCGAATAAGTACGTAATATCGTCATATTCACTGTTTATAGATGGAATTCGCGATGTTCAGAAACATAAAGTACATATGAAAACACATTTCGGAAATAGCACAATAAGTACAATACGAACTCGAATTAGGCTATATTAGTATCAAATTCACTGTTTAAAGTTTCAATATGCGACATTCAGAAACGTACAACGCATCTGAAAACACATTTCTACAAACTCACAATAAATGCAATAGTATGTAACAGGAGCTGTAATAAGTATGTAATATCGTCATATTCAATGTTTATAGATGGAATTCGCGATATTCGGAAACATATATCACATGTGAAAACACATTTCGGAAATCGAAGAACAAATACAAAAGGAACTCGAATAAGGATGATTTAGCCTAAAATTCACTGTTTAAAGCTTGAATATGCGAAATTCAGAAACGGACAACACATCCATAAACAGATTTCTACAATCACACATTAAGTGGAATAGTAATTATCTGGACCTGGAAAAGTATGAGATATCGTCATATTCATTGTTTATAGAAGGTATTTGCAATATTCAGAAACATAAATCACATATGAAAACAAATTTAGGAAATTGCATATTAAGTACAAAAGGAACTTGAATAAGGCTGAATTAGCGTCACATTCAACGTTTATATGTTGAATATGTGATATTCAGAAACGTGCAACACATCTGAAAACTCATTTCTTCAAACTCACATTAAGTGCAATAGTGTGTAACAGGAGCTCAAATAAGTATGTAATATCGTCATATTCACTGTTTATGGATGGAATTCGCGATGTTCAGAAACATAAATCACATATGAAAACACACTTCGGAAATAGCACAATAACTACAAAAAGAACTCAATTTAGGCTGTATTAGTATGAAATTCACTGTTTCAAGATTCTATATGCGATATTCAGAAACGGACAACGCATTTATAAACACATTTCTACAATCACACATTAAGTGGAATAGTAATCATCTGGAGCTGGAATAAGTTTGAGATATCGTCATATTCACAGTTTATAGAAGGAATTTGCAATATTCAGAATCGTAAAACACATAAGAAAACACATTTAGGAAATTGCTCATTGTGTACAAAAGGAACTTGAATAAGCGTCACATTCAACGTTCATATGTTTGAATATGTGATATTCAGAAACGGACAACGCATCTAGAAACACATTTCTACAATCACACTTTAATTGCAATAAAAGCTCGAATAAGTACGTAGTATCGTCATATTCACTGTTTATAGATGGAATTCGCGATGTTCAGAAACATAAATCACATATGAAAACACATTTCGGAAATAGCACATTAAGTACAATAAGAACTCGAATTAGGCTAAATTAGTATCAAATTCACTGTTTAAAGTTTCAATATGCGATATTCAGAAACGTACAACGCATCTGAAAAAACATTTCTACAAACTCACATTAAGTGCAATAGTATGTAAGAGGAGCTCGAATAAGTATGTAATATCGTCATATTCAATGTTTATAGATGGAATTCGAGATATTCAGAGACATAAATCACATATGAAAACACATTTAGGAAATTGCATATTAAGTACAAAAGGAACTTGAATAATGCCGTATTAGCATCAAATTCACCGTTTATAGGTTGAATATGTGATATTCAGAAACGTACAACGCATCTGAAAAAACATTTCTACAAACTCACATTAAGTGCAATAGGATGTAAGAGGAGCTCGAATAAGTATGTAATATCGTCATATTCACTGTATATAGATGGAATTCGCGATATTCAGAAACATATATCACATGTGAAAACACATTTCGGAAATGGAAGGAAAAGTACAAAAGGAACTCGAATAAGGCTGAATTAGCGTAAAATGCACTGTTTAAAGCATGAATATGCGAAATTCAGAAACGGAGAACACATCCATAAACAGATTTATACAATCACACATTAAGTGGAATAGTAATTATGTGGAGCTATGAGATATCGTCATATTCATTGTTTATAGAAGGAATTTGCAATATTCAGAAACATAAATCACGTATGAAAACACAATTTGGAAATTGCATATTAAGTACAAAAGGAACTTGAATAGTGCTGTGTAAGCATCAAATTCACCGTTTATAGGTTGAATATGTGATATTGAGAAACGTGCAACACATCTGAAAACTCATTTCTTCAAACTCACATTAAGTGCAATAGTGTGTAACAGGAGCTCAAATAAGTATGTAATATCGTCATATTCACTGTTTATAGATGGAATTCGCGATGTTCAGAAACATAAATCACAAATGAAAACACATTTCGGAAATAGCACAATAAGTACAAAAAGAACTTAATTTAGGCTGTATTAGTATCAAATTCACTGTTTAAAGTTTCAATATGCGATATTCAGAAACGTAAAACGCATCTGAGAACACATTTCTATAATCTCACATTAAATGCAATAGTATGTAACAGGAGCTCGAGTAGGTATGCAATATCGTCATATTCACTGTATATAGATGGAATTCGCGATATTCAGAAACATATATCACATGTGAAAACACATTTCGGAAATCGAAGAACAAATACAAAAGGAACTCGAATAAGGATGATTTAGCCTAAAATTCACTGTTTAAAGCTTGAATATGCGAAATTCAGAAACGGACAACACATCCATAAACAGATTTCTACAATCACACATTAAGTGGAATAGTAATTATCTGGACCTGGAAAAGTATGAGATATCGTCATATTCATTGTTTATAGAAGGTATTTGCAATATTCAGAAACATAAATCACATATGAAAACAAATTTAGGAAATTGCATATTAAGTACAAAAGGAACTTGAATAATGCTGTATTAGGATCAAATTCACCGTTTATAGGTCGAATATGTGATATTCAGAAACGTACAACGCCTCTGAAAAAAATTTCTACAAACACACATTAAGTGCAATAGTGTGTAACAAGAGCTCAAATTAGTATGTAATATTGTCATATTCACTATTTATATATGGAATTCCCGATGATCAGAAACATAAATCAGATATGAAAACACATATCGGAAATAGCACAATAAGTACAAAAGGAACTCGAATAAGGCTGTACTAGTTCAAATTCACTATTTAATGTTTCAATATGCGATATTCAGAAATGCACAACGCATTTATAAACACATTTCTACAAACACACATTAAGTGAAATATTAATTATCTGGAGCTGGAATAAGTATGAGATATCGTCATATTCACTGTTTAGAAATGGAATTCGCGATGTTCAGAAACATAAATCACACATGAATACACAGTTCGAAAAAAGTACAATAAGTACATTAAGAACTCGAATTAGGCTATATTAGTATCAAATTCACTGTTTAAAGTTTCAATATGCGATATTCAGAAACGTACAACGCATCTGAAAAAAACATTTCTACAAACTCACATTAAGTGCAATAGTATGTAAGAGGAGCTCGAATAAGTATGTAATATATTCACAGTGAATATATATCATATTCACTGTTTATAGATGGAATTCGCGATATTCAGAAACATATATCACATGTGAAAACACATTTCGGAAATGGAAGAAAAAGTACAAAAGGAACTCGAATAAGGATGAATAAGCGTAAAATTCACTGTCACAACGCATCTGACAACACATTTCTACAAACTCACATTAAATGCAATATTATGTAAGAGGAGCTCGAATAAGTATGTAATATCGTCATATTCACTGTTTATAGATGGAATTCGCGATATTCAGAAACATATATCACATGTGAAAACACATTTCGGAATTGGAAGAAAAAGTACAAAAGGAACTCGAATAAGGCTGAATTAGCGTAAAATTCACTGTTTAAAGCATGAATATGCGAAATTCAGAAACGGACAACACATCCATAAACAGATTTCTACAATCACACATTAAGTGGAATAGTAATTAAGTGGAGCTCGAAAAGTATGATATATCGTCATATTCATTGTTTATAGAAGGAATTTGCAATATTCAGAAACATAAATCACGTATGAAAACACAATTTGGAAATTGCATATTAAGTACAAAAGCAACTTGAATAAGGCTGAATTAGCGTCACATTCAACGTTTATATGTTGAATATGTGATATACAGAAACGTGCAACACATCTGAAAACTCATTTCTTCAAACTCACATTAAGTGCAATAGTGTGTAACAGGAGCTCAAATAAGTATGTAATATCGTCATATTCACTGTTTATGGATGGAATTCGCGATGTTCAGAAACATAAATCACATATGAAAACACACTTCGGAAATAGCACAATAACTACAAAAAGAACTCAATTTAGGCTGTATTAGTATGAAATTCACTGTTTAAAGATTCTATATGCGATATTCAGAAACGGACAACGCATTTATAAACACATTTCTACAATCACACATTAAGTGGAATAGTAATCATCTGGAGCTGGAATAAGTTTGAGATATCGTCATATTCACTGTTTATAGAAGGAATTTGCAATATTCAGAATCGTAAAACACATAAGAAAACACATTTAGGAAATTGCTCATTGTGTACAAAAGGAACTTGAATAAGGCTGAATTAGCGTCACATTCAACGTTCATATGTTGAATATGTGATATTCAGAAACGGACAACGCATCTAGAAACACATTTCTATAATCACACTTTAATTGCAAAGAAGCTCGAACAAGTACGTAGTATCGTCATATTCACTGTTTATAGATGGAATTCGCGATGTTCAGAAACATAAATCACATATGAAAACACATTTCGGAAATAGCACATTAAGTACAATAAGAACTCGAATTAGGCTAAATTAGTATCAAATTCACTGTTTAAAGTTTCAATATGCGATATTCAGAAACGTACAACGCAACTGAAAAAACATTTCTACAAACTCACATTAAGTGCAATAGTATGTAAGAGGAGCTCGAATAAGTATGTAATATCGTCATATTCACTGTTTATAGATGGAATTCGAGATATTCAGAGACATAAATCACATATGAAAACACATTTAGGAAATTGCATATTAAGTACAAAAGGAACTTGAATAATGCTGTATTAGGGTCAAATTCACCGTTTATAGGTTAAATATGTAATATTCAGAAACGGACAACGCATTTGAAAACACATTTCTACAAACTCACATTAAGTTCAATAGTATGTAAGAGGAGCTCGAATAAGTATGTAATATCGTCTTATTCACTGTTTATAGATGGAATTCGCGATGTTCAGAAACATAAATCACATATGAAAACACATTTCAGAAAAAGCACAATAAGTAAAATGAGAAATCGAATTAGGCTATATTAGTATCAAATTCACTGTTTAAAGTTTCATATGCGATATTCAGAAACGTACAACGCATATGAAAACACATTTCTACAAACACACATTAAATGCAATAGTATGTAACAGGAGCTGGAATAAGTATGTAATATCGTCATATTCACTGTTTATAGATGGAATTCGAGATATTCAGAGACATAAATCACATATCAAAACACATTTAGGAAATTGCATATTAAGTACAAAAAGAACTTGAATAATGCTGTATTAGCATCAAATTCACCGTTTATAGGTTGAATATGTGATATTCAGAAACGTACAACGCATCTGAAAAAACATTTCTACAAACTCACATTAAGTGCAATAGGATGTAAGAGGAGCTCGAATAAGTATGTAATATCGTCATATTCACTGTATATAGATGGAATTCGCGATATTCAGAAACATATATCACATGTGAAAACACATTTCGGAAATGGAAGGAAAAGTACAAAAGGAACTCGAATAAGGCTGAATTAGCGTAAAATGCACTGTTTAAAGCATGAATATGCGAAATTCAGAAACGGAGAACACATCCATAAACAGATTTATACAATCACACATTAAGTGGAATAGTAATTATGTGGAGCTATGAGATATCGTCATATTCATTGTTTATAGAAGGAATTTGCAATATTCAGAAACATAAATCACGTATGAAAACACAATTTGGAAATTGCATATTAAGTACAAAAGGAACTTGAATAATGCTGTGTAAGCATCAAATTCACCGTCTATAGGTTGAATATGTGATATTGAGAAACGTGCAACACATCTGAAAACTCATTTCTTCAAACTCACATTAAGTGCAATAGTGTGTAACAGGAGCTCAAATAAGTATGTAATATCGTCATATTCACTGTTTATAGATGGAATTCGCGATGTTCAGAAACATGAATCACAAATGAAAACACATTTAGGAAATAGCACAATTAGTACAAAAAGAACTTAACTTAGGCTGTATTAGTATCAAATTCACTGTTTAAAGTTTCAATATGCGATATTCAGAAACGTACAACGCATCTGAAAACACATTTCTACAATCTCACATTAAATGCAATAGTATGTAACAGGAGCTCGAGTAGGTATGCAATATCGTCATATTCACTGTATATAGATGGAATTCGCGATATTTAGAAACATATATCACATGTGAAAACACATTTCGGAAATCGAAGAACAAATACAAAAGGAACTCGAATAAGGATGATTTAGCCTAAAATTCACTGTTTAAAGCTTGAATATGCGAAATTCAGAAACGGACAACACATCCATAAACAGATTTCTACAATCACACATTAAGTGGAATAGTAATTATCTGGACCTGGAAAAGTATGAGATATCGTCATATTCATTGTTTATAGAAGGTATTTGCAATATTCAGAAACATAAATCACATATGAAAACAAATTTAGGAAATTGCATATTAAGTACAAAAGGAACTTGAATAATGCTGTATTAGGATCAAATTCACCGTTTATAGGTCGAATATGTGATATTCAGAAACGTACAACGCCTCTGAAAAAAATTTCTACAAACACACATTAAGTGCAATAGTGTGTAACAAGAGCTCAAATTAGTATGTAATATTGTCATATTCACTATTTATATATGGAATTCGCGATGATCAGAAACATAAATCAGATATGAAAACACATATCGGAAATAGCACAATAAGTACAAAAGGAACTCGAATAAGGCTGTACTAGTTCAAATTCACTATTTAATGTTTCAATATGCGATATTCAGAAATGCACAACGCATTTATAAACACATTTCTACAAACACACATTAAGTGAAATATTAATTATCTGGAGCTGGAATAAGTATGAGATATCGTCATATTCACTGTTTATAAATGGAATTCGCGATATTCAGAAACATAAATCACACATGAATACACAGTTCGAAAAAAGTACAATAAGTACAAAAAGAACTCGAATTTGTCTGTATTAGTATAAAATTCACTGTTTAAAGATTATATATGCGATATTCAGAAACGTACAACGCATCTGAAAACACATTTCTACAAACTCACATTAAATGCAATATTATGTAAGAGGAGCTCGAATAAGTATGTAATATCGTCATATTCACTGTTTATAGATGGAATTCGCGATATTCAGAAACATATATCACATGTGAAAACACATTTCGGAATTGGAAGAAAAAGTACAAAAGGAACTCGAATAAGGCTGAATTAGCGTAAAATTCACTGTTTAAAGCATGAATATGCGAAATTCAGAAACGGACAACACATCCATAAACAGATTTCTACAATCACACATTAAGTGGAATAGTAATTAAGTGGAGCTCGAAAAGTATGATATATCGTCATATTCATTGTTTATAGAAGGAATTTGCAATATTCAGAAACATAAATCACGTATGAAAACACAATTTGGAAATTGCATATTAAGTACAAAAGCAACTTGAATAAGGCTGAATTAGCGTCACATTCAACGTTTATATGTTGAATATGTGATATACAGAAACGTGCAACACATCTGAAAACTCATTTCTTCAAACTCACATTAAGTGCAATAGTGTGTAACAGGAGCTCAAATAAGTATGTAATATCGTCATATTCACTGTTTATGGATGGAATTCGCGATGTTCAGAAACATAAATCACATATGAAAACACACTTCGGAAATAGCACAATAACTACAAAAAGAACTCAATTTAGGCTGTATTAGTATGAAATTCACTGTTTAAAGATTCTATATGCGATATTCAGAAACGGACAACGCATTTATAAACACATTTCTACAATCACACATTAAGTGGAATAGTAATCATCTGGAGCTGGAATAAGTTTGAGATATCGTCATATTCACTGTTTATAGAAGGAATTTGCAATATTCAGAATCGTAAAACACATAAGAAAACACATTTAGGAAATTGCTCATTGTGTACAAAAGGAACTTGAATAAGGCTGAATTAGCGTCACATTCAACGTTCATATGTTGAATATGTGATATTCAGAAACGGACAACGCATCTAGAAACACATTTCTATAATCACACTTTAATTGCAAAGAAGCTCGAACAAGTACGTAGTATCGTCATATTCACTGTTTATAGATGGAATTCGCGATGTTCAGAAACATAAATCACATATGAAAACACATTTCGGAAATAGCACATTAAGTACAATAAGAACTCGAATTAGGCTAAATTAGTATCAAATTCACTGTTTAAAGTTTCAATATGCGATATTCAGAAACGTACAACGCAACTGAAAAAACATTTCTACAAACTCACATTAAGTGCAATAGTATGTAAGAGGAGCTCGAATAAGTATGTAATATCGTCATATTCACTGTTTATAGATGGAATTCGAGATATTCAGAGACATAAATCACATATGAAAACACATTTAGGAAATTGCATATTAAGTACAAAAGGAACTTGAATAATGCTGTATTAGGGTCAAATTCACCGTTTATAGGTTAAATATGTAATATTCAGAAACGGACAACGCATTTGAAAACACATTTCTACAAACTCACATTAAGTTCAATAGTATGTAAGAGGAGCTCGAATAAGTATGTAATATCGTCTTATTCACTGTTTATAGATGGAATTCGCGATGTTCAGAAACATAAATCACATATGAAAACACATTTCAGAAAAAGCACAATAAGTAAAATGAGAAATCGAATTAGGCTATATTAGTATCAAATTCACTGTTTAAAGTTTCATATGCGATATTCAGAAACGTACAACGCATATGAAAACACATTTCTACAAACACACATTAAATGCAATAGTATGTAACAGGAGCTGGAATAAGTATGTAATATCGTCATATTCACTGTTTATAGATGGAATTCGAGATATTCAGAGACATAAATCACATATCAAAACACATTTAGGAAATTGCATATTAAGTACAAAAAGAACTTGAATAATGCTGTATTAGCATCAAATTCACCGTTTATAGGTTGAATATGTGATATTCAGAAACGTACAACGCATCTGAAAAAACATTTCTACAAACTCACATTAAGTGCAATAGGATGTAAGAGGAGCTCGAATAAGTATGTAATATCGTCATATTCACTGTATATAGATGGAATTCGCGATATTCAGAAACATATATCACATGTGAAAACACATTTCGGAAATGGAAGGAAAAGTACAAAAGGAACTCGAATAAGGCTGAATTAGCGTAAAATGCACTGTTTAAAGCATGAATATGCGAAATTCAGAAACGGAGAACACATCCATAAACAGATTTATACAATCACACATTAAGTGGAATAGTAATTATGTGGAGCTATGAGATATCGTCATATTCATTGTTTATAGAAGGAATTTGCAATATTCAGAAACATAAATCACGTATGAAAACACAATTTGGAAATTGCATATTAAGTACAAAAGGAACTTGAATAATGCTGTGTAAGCATCAAATTCACCGTCTATAGGTTGAATATGTGATATTGAGAAACGTGCAACACATCTGAAAACTCATTTCTTCAAACTCACATTAAGTGCAATAGTGTGTAACAGGAGCTCAAATAAGTATGTAATATCGTCATATTCACTGTTTATAGATGGAATTCGCGATGTTCAGAAACATGAATCACAAATGAAAACACATTTAGGAAATAGCACAATTAGTACAAAAAGAACTTAACTTAGGCTGTATTAGTATCAAATTCACTGTTTAAAGTTTCAATATGCGATATTCAGAAACGTACAACGCATCTGAAAACACATTTCTACAATCTCACATTAAATGCAATAGTATGTAACAGGAGCTCGAGTAGGTATGCAATATCGTCATATTCACTGTATATAGATGGAATTCGCGATATTTAGAAACATATATCACATGTGAAAACACATTTCGGAAATCGAAGAACAAATACAAAAGGAACTCGAATAAGGATGATTTAGCCTAAAATTCACTGTTTAAAGCTTGAATATGCGAAATTCAGAAACGGACAACACATCCATAAACAGATTTCTACAATCACACATTAAGTGGAATAGTAATTATCTGGACCTGGAAAAGTATGAGATATCGTCATATTCATTGTTTATAGAAGGTATTTGCAATATTCAGAAACATAAATCACATATGAAAACAAATTTAGGAAATTGCATATTAAGTACAAAAGGAACTTGAATAATGCTGTATTAGGATCAAATTCACCGTTTATAGGTCGAATATGTGATATTCAGAAACGTACAACGCCTCTGAAAAAAATTTCTACAAACACACATTAAGTGCAATAGTGTGTAACAAGAGCTCAAATTAGTATGTAATATTGTCATATTCACTATTTATATATGGAATTCGCGATGATCAGAAACATAAATCAGATATGAAAACACATATCGGAAATAGCACAATAAGTACAAAAGGAACTCGAATAAGGCTGTACTAGTTCAAATTCACTATTTAATGTTTCAATATGCGATATTCAGAAATGCACAACGCATTTATAAACACATTTCTACAAACACACATTAAGTGAAATATTAATTATCTGGAGCTGGAATAAGTATGAGATATCGTCATATTCACTGTTTATAAATGGAATTCGCGATATTCAGAAACATAAATCACACATGAATACACAGTTCGAAAAAAGTACAATAAGTACAAAAAGAACTCGAATTTGTCTGTATTAGTATAAAATTCACTGTTTAAAGATTATATATGCGATATTCAGAAACGTACAACGCATCTGAAAACACATTTCTACAAACTCACATTAAATGCAATAGTATGTAACAGGTGCTCGAGTAGGTATGCAATATCGTCATATTCACTGTTTATAGATGGAATTGGAGATATTCAGAGACATAAATCACATATGAAATCATATTTAGGAAATTGCATATTAAGTACAAAAGGAACTTGAATAATGCTGTATTAGCATCAAATTCACCGTTTATAGGTTGAATATGTGATATTCAGAAACGTGCAACGCATCTGAAAAAAACATTTATACAAACTCACATTAAGTGCAATAGAGTGTAACAAGAGCTCGAATAAGTACGTAATATCGTCATATTCACTGTTTATAGATGGAATTCGCGATGTTCAGAAACATAAATCACATATGAAAACACATTTCGGAAATAGCACAATAAGTACAATAAGAATTCGAATTAGGCTATATTAGTATCAAATTCACTGTTTAAAGTTTCAATATGCGACATTCAGAAACGTACAACGCATCTGAAAACACATTTCTACAAACTCACATTAAATGCAATAGCATGTAGCAGGAGCTCTAATAAGTATGTAATATCGTCATATTCAATGTTTATAGATGGAATTCGCGATATTCAGAAACATATATCACATGTGAAAACACATTTCGGAAATGGAAGTCAAATACAAAAGGAACTCGAATAAGGATGAATTAGCGTAAAATTCACTGTTTAAAGCTTGAATATGCGAAATTCAGAAACGGACAACACATCCATAAACAGATTTCTACAATCACACATTAAGTGGAATAGTAATTATCTGGACCTGGAAAAGAATGAGATATCGTCATATTCATTGTTTATAGAAGGTATTTGCAATATTCAGAAACATAAATCACATATGAAAACAAATTTAGGAAATTGCATATTAAGTACAAAAGGAACTTGAATAATGCTGTATTAGGATCAAATTCACCGTTTATAGGTTGAATATGTGATATACAGAAACGTACAACGCCTCTGAAAAAAATTTCGACAAACACACATTAAGTTCAATAGTGTGTAACAAGAGCTCAAATTAGTATGTAATATTGTCATATTCACTATTTATATATGGAATTCGCGATGATCAGAAACATAAATCACATATCAAAACACATATCGGAAATAGCACAATAAGTACAAAATGAACTCGAATAAGGCTGTACTAGTTCAAATTCACTATTTAATGTTTCAATATGCGATATTCAGAAATGCACAACGCATTTATAAACACATTACTACAAACACACATTAAGTGAAATATTAATTATCTGGAGCTTGAATAAGTATGAGACATCGTCATATTCAGAAACATAAATCACACATGAATACACATTTCGAAAAAAGCACAATAAGTACAAAAAGAACTCGAATTTGTCTGTATTAGTATAAAATTCACTGTTTAAGGATTCTATATGCGAAATTCAGAAACGGACAACACATCCATAAACAGATTTCTACAATCACACATTATGTGGAATAGTAATTATCTGGACCTGGAAAAGTATGTGATAACGTCATATCCATTGTTTATAGAAGGTATTTACAATATTCAGAAACTTAAATCACATAAGAAAACACATTTAGGAAATTGCACAAAACATTTCTACAAACACACATTAAGTGCAATAGTGTGTAACAAGAGCTCAAATTAGTATGTAATATTGTCATATTCACTATTTATATATGGAATTCGCGATGATCAGAAACATAAATCAGATATGAAAACACATATCGGAAATAGCACAATAAGTACAAAAGGAACTCGAATAAGGCTGTACTAGTTCAAATTCACTATTTAATGTTTCAATATGCGATATTCAGAAATGCACAACGCATTTATAAACACATTTCTACAAACACACATTAAGTGAAATATTAATTATCTGGAGCTGGAATAAGTATGAGATATCGTCATATTCACTGTTTAGAAATGGAATTCGCGATATTCAGAAACATAAATCACACATGAATACACAGTTCGAAAAGAGTACAATAAGTACAATAAGAACTCGAATTAGGCTATATTAGTATCAAATTCACTGTTTAAAGTTTCAATATGCGATATTCAGAAACGTACAACGCATCTGAAAAAAAACATTTCTACAAACTCACATTAAGTGCAATAGTATGTAAGAGGAGCTCGAATAAGTATGTAATATATTCACAGTGAATATATATCATATTCACTGTTTATAGATGGAATTCGCGATATTCAGAAACATATATCACATGTGAAAACACATTTCGGAAATGGAAGAAAAAGTACAAAAGGAACTCGAATAAGGATGAATAAGCGTAAAATTCACTGTCACAACGCATCTGACAACACATTTCTACAAACTCACATTAAATGCAATATTATGTAAGAGGAGCTCGAATAAGTATGTAATATCGTCATATTCACTGTTTATAGATGGAATTCGCGATATTCAGAAACATATATCACATGTGAAAACACATTTCGGAAATGGAAGAAAAAGTACAAAAGGAACTCGAATAAGGCTGAATTAGCGTAAAATTCACTGTTTAAAGCATGAATATGCGAAATTCAGAAACGGACAACACATCCATAAACAGATTTCTACAATCACACATTAAGTGGAATAGTAATTAAGTGGAGCTCGAAAAGTATGATATATCGTCATATTCATTGTTTATAGAAGGAATTTGCAATATTCAGAAACATAAATCACGTATGAAAACACAATTTGGAAATTGCATATTAAGTACAAAAGGAACTTGAATAAGGCTGAATTAGCGTCACATTCAACGTTTATATGTTGAATATGTGATATACAGAAACGTGCAACACATCTGAAAACTCATTTCTTCAAACTCACATTAAGTGCAATAGTGTGTAACAGGAGCTCAAATAAGTATGTAATATCGTCATATTCACTGTTTATGGATGGAATTCGCGATGTTCAGAAACATAAATCACATATGAAAACACACTTCGGAAATAGCACAATAACTACAAAAAGAACTCAATTTAGGCTGTATTAGTATGAAATTCACTGTTTAAAGATTCTATATGCGATATTCAGAAACGGACAACGCATTTATAAACACATTTCTACAATCACACATTAAGTGGAATAGTAATCATCTGGAGCTGGAATAAGTTTGAGATATCGTCATATTCACTGTTTATAGAAGGAATTTGCAATATTCAGAATCGTAAAACACATAAGAAAACACATTTAGGAAATTGCTCATTGTGTACAAAAGGAACTTGAATAAGGCTGAATTAGCGTCACATTCAACGTTCATATGTTGAATATGTGATATTCAGAAACGGACAACGCATCTAGAAACACATTTCTACAATCACACTTTAATTGCAAAGAAGCTCGAATAAGTACGTAGTATCGTCATATTCACTGTTTATAGATGGAATTCGCGATGTTCAGAAACATAAATCACATATGAAAACACATTTCGGAAATAGCACATTAAGTACAATAAGAACTCGAATTAGGCTAAATTAGTATCAAATTCACTGTTTAAAGTTTCAATATGCGATATTCAGGAACGTACAACGCATCTGAAAAAACATTTCTACAAACTCACATTAAGTGCAATAGTATGTAAGAGGAGCTCGAATAAGTATGTAATATCGTCATATTCACTGTTTATAGATGGAATTCGAGATATTCAGAGACATAAATCACATATGAAAACACATTTAGGAAATTGCATATTAAGTACAAAAGGAACTTGAATAATGGTGTATTAGGGTCAAATTCACCGTTTATAGGTTAAATATGTAATATTCAGAAACGGACAACGCATTTGAAAACACATTTCTACAAACTCACATTAAGTTCAATAGTATGTAAGAGGAGCTCGAATAAGTATGTAATATCGTCTTATTCACTGTTTATAGATGGAATTCGCGATGTTCAGAAACATAAATCACATATGAAAACACATTTCAGAAAAAGCACAATAAGTAAAATGAGAAATCGAATTAGGCTATATTAGTATCAAATTCACTGTTTAAAGTTTCATATGCGATATTCAGAAACGTACAACGCATATGAAAACACATTTCTACAAACACACATTAAATGCAATAGTATGTAACAGGAGCTGGAATAAGTATGTAATATCGTCATATTCACTGTTTATAGATGGAATTCGAGATATTTAGAGACATAAATCACATATCAAAACACATTTAGGAAATTGCATATTAAGTACAAAAAGAACTTGAATAATGCTGTATTAGCATCAAATTCACCGTTTATAGGTTGAATATGTGATATTCAGAAACGTACAACGCATCTGAAAAAACATTTCTACAAACTCACATTGAGTGCAATAGGATGTAAGAGGAGCTCGAATAAGTATGTAATATCGTCATATTCACTGTATATAGATGGAATTCGCGATATTCAGAAACATATATCACATGTGAAAACACATTTCGGAAATGGAAGGAAAAGTACAAAAGGAACTCGAATAAGGCTGAATTAGCGTAAAATGCACTGTTTAAAGCATGAATATGCGAAATTCAGAAACGGAGAACACATCCATAAACAGATTTATACAATCACACATTAAGTGGAATAGTAATTATGTGGAGCTATGAGATATCGTCATATTCATTGTTTATAGAAGGAATTTGCAATATTCAGAAACATAAATCACGTATGAAAACACAATTTGGAAATTGCATATTAAGTACAAAAGGAACTTGAATAATGCTGTGTAAGCATCAAATTCACCGTTTATAGGTTGAATATGTGATATTGAGAAACGTGCAACACATCTGAAAACTCATTTCTTCAAACTCACATTAAGTGCAATAGTGTGTAACAGGAGCTCAAATAAGTATGTAATATCGTCATATTCACTGTTTATAGATGGAATTCGCGATGTTCAGAAACATAAATCACAAATGAAAACACATTTCGGAAATAGCACAATAAGTACAAAAAGAACTTAATTTAGGCTGTATTAGTATCAAATTCACTGTTTAAAGTTTCAATATGCGATATTCAGAAACGTACAACGCATCTGAAAACACATTTCTACAATCTCACATTAAGTTCAATAGTATGTAAGAGGAGCTCGAATAAGTATGTAATATCGTCTTATTCACTGTATATAGATGGAATTCGCGATATTCAGAAACATATATCACATGTGAAAACACATTTTGGAAATCGAAGAACAAATACAAAAGGAACTCGAATAAGGATGATTTAGCCTAAAATTCACTGTTTAAAGCTTGAATATGCGAAATTCAGAAACGGACAACACATCCATAAACAGATTTCTACAATCACACATTAAGTGGAATAGTAATTATCTGGACCTGGAAAAGTATGAGATATCGTCATATTCATTGTTTATAGAAGGTATTTGCAATATTCAGAAACATAAATCACATATGAAAACAAATTTAGGAAATTGCATATTAAGTACAAAAGGAACTTGAATAATGCTGTATTAGGATCAAATTCACCGTTTATAGGTCGAATATGTGATATTCAGAAACGTACAACGCCTCTGAAAAAAATTTCTACAAACACACATTAAGTGCAATAGTGTGTAACAAGAGCTCAAATTAGTATGTAATATTGTCATATTCACTATTTATATATGGAATTCGCGATGATCAGAAACATAAATCAGATATGAAAACACATATCGGAAATAGCACAATAAGTACAAAAGGAACTCGAATAAGGCTGTACTAGTTCAAATTCACTATTTAATGTTTCAATATGCGATATTCAGAAATGCACAACGCATTTATAAACACATTTCTACAAACACACATTAAGTGAAATATTAATTATCTGGAGCTGGAATAAGTAAGAGATATCGTCATATTCACTGTTTATAAATGGAATTCGCGATATTCAGAAACATAAATCACACATGAATACACAGTTCGAAAAAAGTACAATAAGTACAAAAAGAACTCGAATTTGTCTGTATTAGTATAAAATTCACTGTTTAAAGATTATATATGCGATATTCAGAAACGTACAACGCATCTGAAAACACATTTCTACAAACTCACATTAAATGCAATAGTATGTAACAGGTGCTCGAGTAGGTATGCAATATCGTCATATTCACTGTTTATAGATGGAATTGGAGATATTCAGAGACATAAATCACATATGAAATCATATTTAGGAAATTGCATATTAAGTACAAAAGGAACTTGAATAATGCTGTATTAGCATCAAATTCACCGTTTATAGGTTGAATATGTGATATTCAGAAACGTACAACGCATCTGAAAAAAACATTTATACAAACTCACATTAAGTGCAATAGAGTGTAACAAGAGCTCGAATAAGTACGTAATATCGTCATATTCACTGTTTATAGATGGAATTCGCGATGTTCAGAAACATAAATCACATATGAAAACACATTTCGGAAATAGCACAATAAGTACAATAAGAATTCGAATTAGGCTATATTAGTATCAAATTCACTGTTTAAAGTTTCAATATGCGACATTCAGAAACGTACAACGCATCTGAAAACACATTTCTACAAACTCACATTAAATGCAATAGCATGTAGCAGGAGCTCTAATAAGTATGTAATATCGTCATATTCAATGTTTATAGATGGAATTCGCGATATTCAGAAACATATATCACATGTGAAAACACATTTCGGAAATGGAAGTCAAATACAAAAGGAACTCGAATAAGGATGAATTAGCGTAAAATTCACTGTTTAAAGCTTGAATATGCGAAATTCAGAAACGGACAACACATCCATAAACAGATTTCTACAATCACACATTAAGTGGAATAGTAATTATCTGGACCTGGAAAAGAATGAGATATCGTCATATTCATTGTTTATAGAAGGTATTTGCAATATTCAGAAACATAAATCACATATGAAAACAAATTTAGGAAATTGCATATTAAGTACAAAAGGAACTTGAATAATGCTGTATTAGGATCAAATTCACCGTTTATAGGTTGAATATGTGATATACAGAAACGTACAACGCCTCTGAAAAAAATTTCGACAAACACACATTAAGTTCAATAGTGTGTAACAAGAGCTCAAATTAGTATGTAATATTGTCATATTCACTATTTATATATGGAATTCGCGATGATCAGAAACATAAATCACATATCAAAACACATATCGGAAATAGCACAATAAGTACAAAATGAACTCGAATAAGGCTGTACTAGTTCAAATTCACAATTTAATGTTTCAATATGCGATATTCAGAAATGCACAACGCATTTATAAACACATTACTACAAACACACATTAAGTGAAATATTAATTATCTGGAGCTTGAATAAGTATGAGACATCGTCATATTCAGAAACATAAATCACACATGAATACACATTTCGAAAAAAGCACAATAAGTACAAAAAGAACTCGAATTTGTCTGTATTAGTATAAAATTCACTGTTTAAGGATTCTATATGCGAAATTCAGAAACGGACAACACATCCATAAACAGATTTCTACAATCACACATTATGTGGAATAGTAATTATCTGGACCTGGAAAAGTATGTGATAACGTCATATCCATTGTTTATAGAAGGTATTTACAATATTCAGAAACTTAAATCACATAAGAAAACACATTTAGGAAATTGCACAAAACATTTCTACAAACACACATTAAGTGCAATAGTGTGTAACAAGAGCTCAAATTAGTATGTAATATTGTCATATTCACTATTTATATATGGAATTCGCGATGATCAGAAACATAAATCAGATATGAAAACACATATCGGAAATAGCACAATAAGTACAAAAGGAACTCGAATAAGGCTGTACTAGTTCAAATTCACTATTTAATGTTTCAATATGCGATATTCAGAAATGCACAACGCATTTATAAACACATTTCTACAAACACACATTAAGTGAAATATTAATTATCTGGAGCTGGAATAAGTATGAGATATCGTCATATTCACTGTTTAGAAATGGAATTCGCGATATTCAGAAACATAAATCACACATGAATACACAGTTCGAAAAAAGTACAATAAGTACAATAAGAACTCGAATTAGGCTATATTAGTATCAAATTCACTGTTTAAAGTTTCAATATGCGATATTCAGAAACGTACAACGCATCTGAAAAAAAAACATTTTTACAAACTCACATTAAGTGCAATAGTATGTAAGAGGAGCTCGAATAAGTATGTAATATATTCACAGTGAATATATATCATATTCACTGTTTATAGATGGAATTCGCGATATTCAGAAACATATATCACATGTGAAAACACATTTCGGAAATGGAAGAAAAAGTACAAAAGGAACTCGAATAAGGATGAATAAGCGTAAAATTCACTGTCACAACGCATCTGACAACACATTTCTACAAACTCACATTAAATGCAATATTATGTAAGAGGAGCTCGAATAAGTATGTAATATCGTCATATTCACTGTTTATAGATGGAATTCGCGATATTCAGAAACATATATCACATGTGAAAACACATTTCGGAAATGGAAGAAAAAGTACAAAAGGAACTCGAATAAGGCTGAATTAGCGTAAAATTCACTGTTTAAAGCATGAATATGCGAAATTCAGAAACGGACAACACATCCATAAACAGATTTCTACAATCACACATTAAGTGGAATAGTAAATAAGTGGAGCTCGAAAAGTATGATATATCGTCATATTCATTGTTTATAGAAGGAATTTGCAATATTCAGAAACATAAATCACGTATGAAAACACAATTTGGAAATTGCATATTAAGTACAAAAGGAACTTGAATAAGGGTGAATTAGCGTCACATTCAACGTTTATATGTTGAATATGTGATATACAGAAACGTGCAACACATCTGAAAACTCATTTCTTCAAACTCACATTAAGTGCAATAGTGTGTAACAGGAGCTCAAATAAGTATGTAATATCGTCATATTCACTGTTTATGGATGGAATTCGCGATGTTCAGAAACATAAATCACATATGAAAACACACTTCGGAAATAGCACAATAACTACAAAAAGAACTCAATTTAGGCTGTATTAGTATGAAATTCACTGTTTAAAGATTCTATATGCGATATTCAGAAACGGACAACGCATTTATAAACACATTTCTACAATCACACATTAAGTGGAATAGTAATCATCTGGAGCTGGAATAAGTTTGAGATATCGTCATATTCACTGTTTATAGAAGGAATTTGCAATATTCAGAATCGTAAAACACATAAGAAAACACATTTAGGAAATTGCTCATTGTGTACAAAAGGAACTTGAATAAGGCTGAATTAGCGTCACATTCAACGTTCATATGTTGAATATGTGATATTCAGAAACGGACAACGCATCTAGAAACACATTTCTACAATCACACTTTAATTGCAAAGAAGCTCGAATAAGTACGTAGTATCGTCATATTCACTGTTTATAGATGGAATTCGCGATGTTCAGAAACATAAATCACATATGAAAACACATTTCGGAAATAGCACATTAAGTACAATAAGAACTCGAATTAGGCTAAATTAGTATCAAATTCACTGTTTAAAGTTTCAATATGCGATATTCAGGAACGTACAACGCATCTGAAAAAACATTTCTACAAACTCACATTAAGTGCAATAGTATGTAAGAGGAGCTCGAATAAGTATGTAATATCGTCATATTCACTGTTTATAGATGGAATTCGAGATATTCAGAGACATAAATCACATATGAAAACACATTTAGGAAATTGCATATTAAGTACAAAAGGAACTTGAATAATGGTGTATTAGGGTCAAATTCACCGTTTATAGGTTAAATATGTAATATTCAGAAACGGACAACGCATTTGAAAACACATTTCTACAAACTCACATTAAGTTCAATAGTATGTAAGAGGAGCTCGAATAAGTATGTAATATCGTCTTATTCACTGTTTATAGATGGAAATCGCGATGTTCAGAAACATAAATCACATATGAAAACACATTTCAGAAAAAGCACAATAAGTAAAATGAGAAATCGAATTAGGCTATATTAGTATCAAATTCACTGTTTAAAGTTTCATATGCGATATTCAGAAACGTACAACGCATATGAAAACACATTTCTACAAACACACATTAAATGCAATAGTATGTAACAGGAGCTGGAATAAGTATGTAATATCGTCATATTCACTGTTTATAGATGGAATTCGAGATATTCAGAGACATAAATCACATATCAAAACACATTTAGGAAATTGCATATTAAGTACAAAAAGAACTTGAATAATGCTGTATTAGCATCAAATTCACCGTTTATAGGTTGAATATGTGATATTCAGAAACGTACAACGCATCTGAAAAAACATTTCTACAAACTCACATTGAGTGCAATAGGATGTAAGAGGAGCTCGAATAAGTATGTAATATCGTCATATTCACTGTATATAGATGGAATTCGCGATATTCAGAAACATATATCACATGTGAAAACACATTTCGGAAATGGAAGGAAAAGTACAAAAGGAACTCGAATAAGGCTGAATTAGCGTAAAATGCACTGTTTAAAGCATGAATATGCGAAATTCAGAAACGGAGAACACATCCATAAACAGATTTATACAATCACACATTAAGTGGAATAGTAATTATGTGGAGCTATGAGATATCGTCATATTCATTGTTTATAGAAGGAATTTGCAATATTCAGAAACATAAATCACGTATGAAAACACAATTTGGAAATTGCATATTAAGTACAAAAGGAACTTGAATAATGCTGTGTAAGCATCAAATTCACCGTTTATAGGTTGAATATGTGATATTGAGAAACGTGCAACACATCTGAAAACTCATTTCTTCAAACTCACATTAAGTGCAATAGTGTGTAACAGGAGCTCAAATAAGTATGTAATATCGTCATATTCACTGTTTATAGATGGAATTCGCGATGTTCAGAAACATAAATCACAAATGAAAACACATTTCGGAAATAGCACAATAAGTACAAAAAGAACTTAATTTAGGCTGTATTAGTATCAAATTCACTGTTTAAAGTTTCAATATGCGATATTCAGAAACGTACAACGCATCTGAAAACACATTTCTACAATCTCACATTAAATGCAATAGTATGTAACAGGAGCTCGAGTAGGTATGCAATATCGTCATATTCAGTGTATATAGATGGAATTCGCGATATTCAGAAACATATATCACATGTGAAAACACATTTCGGAAATCGAAGAACAAATACAAAAGGAACTCGAATAAGGATGATTTAGCCTAAAATTCACTGTTTAAAGCTTGAATATGCGAAATTCAGAAACGGACAACACATCCATAAACAGATTTCTACAATCACACATTAAGTGGAATAGTAATTATCTGGACCTGGAAAAGTATGAGATATCGTCATATTCATTGTTTATAGAAGGTATTTGCAATATTCAGAAACATAAATCACATATGAAAACAAATTTAGGAAATTGCATATTAAGTACAAAAAAACTTGAATAATGCTGTATTAGGATCAAATTCACCGTTTATAGGATGAATATGTGATATACAGAAACGTACAACGCCTCTGAAAAAAATTTCGACAAACACACATTAAGTTCAATAGTGTGTAACAAGAGCTCAAATTAGTATGTAATATTGTCATATTCACTATTTATATATGGAATTCGCGATGATCAGAAACATAAATCACATATCAAAACACATATCGGAAATAGCACAATAAGTACAAAATGAACTCGAATAAGGCTGTACTAGTTCAAATTCACTATTTAATGTTTCAATATGCGATATTCAGAAATGCACAACACATTTATAAACACATTACTACAAACACACATTAAGTGAAATATTAATTATCTGGAGCTTGAATAAGTATGAGACATCGTCATATTCAGAAACATAAATCACACATGAATACACATTTCGAAAAAAGCACAATAAGTACAAAAAGAACTCGAATTTGTCTGTATTAGTATAAAATTCACTGTTTAAGGATTCTATATGCGAAATTCAGAAACGGACAACACATCCATAAACAGATTTCTACAATCACACATTATGTGGAATAGTAATTATCTGGACCTGGAAAAGTATGTGATAACGTCATATCCATTGTTTATAGAAGGTATTTACAATATTCAGAAACTTAAATCACATAAGAAAACACATTTAGGAAATTGCACAAAACATTTCTACAAACACACATTAAGTGCAATAGTGTGTAACAAGAGCTCAAATTAGTATGTAATATTGTCATATTCACTATTTATATATGGAATTCGCGATGATCAGAAACATAAATCAGATATGAAAACACATATCGGAAATAGCACAATAAGTACAAAAGGAACTCGAATAAGGCTGTACTAGTTCAAATTCACTATTTAATGTTTCAATATGCGATATTCAGAAATGCACAACGCATTTATAAACACATTTCTACAAACACACATTAAGTGAAATATTAATTATCTGGAGCTGGAATAAGTATGAGATATCGTCATATTCACTGTTTAGAAATGGAATTCGCGATATTCAGAAACATAAATCACACATGAATACACAGTTCGAAAAAAGTACAATAAGTACAATAAGAACTCGAATTAGGCTATATTAGTATCAAATTCACTGTTTAAAGTTTCAATATGCGATATTCAGAAACGTACAACGCATCTGAAAAAAACATTTCTACAAACTCACATTAAGTGCAATAGTATGTAAGAGGAGCTCGAATAAGTATGTAATATATTCACAGTGAATATATATCATATTCACTGTTTATAGATGGAATTCGCGATATTCAGAAACATATATCACATGTGAAAACACATTTCGGAAATGGAAGAAAAAGTACAAAAGGAACTCGAATAAGGATGAATAAGCGTAAAATTCACTGTCACAACGCATCTGACAACACATTTCTACAAACTCACATTAAATGCAATATTATGTAAGAGGAGCTCGAATAAGTATGTAATATCGTCATATTCACTGTTTATAGATGGAATTCGCGATATTCAGAAACATATATCACATGTGAAAACACATTTCGGAATTGGAAGAAAAAGTACAAAAGGAACTCGAATAAGGCTGAATTAGCGTAAAATTCACTGTTTAAAGCATGAATATGCGAAATTCAGAAACGGACAACACATCCATAAACAGATTTCTACAATCACACATTAAGTGGAATAGTAATTAAGTGGAGCTCGAAAAGTATGATATATCGTCATATTCATTGTTTATAGAAGGAATTTGCAATATTCAGAAACATAAATCACGTATGAAAACACAATTTGGAAATTGCATATTAAGTACAAAAGGAACTTGAATAAGGCTGAATTAGCGTCACATTCAACGTTTATATGTTGAATATGTGATATACAGAAACGTGCAACACATCTGAAAACTCATTTCTTCAAACTCACATTAAGTGCAATAGTGTGTAACAGGAGCTCAAATAAGTATGTAATATCGTCATATTCACTGTTTATGGATGGAATTCGCGATGTTCAGAAACATAAATCACATATGAAAACACACTTCGGAAATAGCACAATAACTACAAAAAGAACTCAATTTAGGCTGTATTAGTATGAAATTCACTGTTTAAAGACTCACATTAAGTGCAATAGTATGTAAGAGGAGCTCGAATAAGTATGTAATATCGTCATATTCACTGATTATAGATGGAATTCGCGATATTCAGAAACATATATCACATGTGAAAACACATTTCCGAAATGGAAGAAAAAGTACTAAAGGAACTCGAATAAGGATGAATTAGCGTAAAATTCACTGTTTAAAGCTTGAATATGCGAAATTCAGAAACGGACAACACATCCGTAATCAGATTTCTACAATCACACATTAATTGCAATAAAAGCTCGAATAAGTACGTAATATCGTCATATTCACTGTTTATGGATGGAATTCGCGATGGTCAGAAACATAAATCACATATGAAAACACATTTCGGAAATAGCACAATAAGTACAATAAGAACTCGAATTAGGCTAAATTAGTATCAAATTCACTGTTTTAAGTTTCAATATGCGATATTCAGAAACGTACAACGCATCGGAAAACACATTTCTACAAACTCACATTAAATGCAACAGGAGCTCGAATAAGTATGTAATATCGTCATATTCACTGTTTATAGATGGAATTCGAGATATTCAGAGACCTAAATCACATATGAAAACACATTTAGGAAATTGCATATTAAGTACAAAAGGAACTTGAATAACGGTGTATTAGGGTCAAATTCACCGTTTATAGGTTAAATATGTGATATTCAGAAACGGACAACGCATTTAAAAACACATTTCTAGAAACTCACATTAAGTGCAATAGTATGTAAGAAGAGCACGAATATGTATGTAATACCGTCTTATTCACTGTTTATAGATGGAATTCGCGATGTTCAGAAACATAAATCACATATGAAAACACATTTCGGAAAAAGCACAATAAGTACAAAAGGAACTCGAATAAGGCTCGAATTAGGCTATATTAGTATCAAATTCACTGTTGAAACTTTCAATATGCGATATTCAGAAACGTACAACGCATCTGAAAACACATTTCTACAAACTCACATTAAATGCAATAGTATGTAACAGGAGCTCGAATAGGTATGTAATATCGTCATATTCACTGTTTATAGATGGAATTCGCGATATTCAGAAACATAAATCACACATGAATACACATTTCGAAAAAAGCACAATAAGTACAAATAGAACTCGAATTAGTCTGTATTAGTATAAACTTCACTGTTTAAAGATTCTATATGCGATATTCAAAAACGGACAACGCACTAATAAAAACATTTCTACAATCACAAATTAAGTGGAATAGTAATCATCTGGAGCTGGAATAAGTATGAGATATCGTCATATTCACTGTTTCTAGAAGGAATTTGCAATATTCAAAATCATAAATCACATATGAAAACAAATTTAGGAAATTGCATATTAAGTACAAAAGGAACTTGAATAATGCTGTATTAGGATCAAATTCACCGTTTATAGGTTGAATATGTGATATTCAGAAACGTACAACGCCTCTGAAAAAAATTTCTACAAACACACATTAAGTGCAATAGTGTGTAACAAGAGCTCAAATTAGTATGTAATATTGTCATATTCACTATTTATATATGGAATTCGTGATGATCAGAAACATAAATCACATATGAAAACACATTTCGGAAATAGCACAATAAGTACAAAAAGAACTCAAATTTGTCTCCATTAGTATAAAATTCACTGTTTAAAGATTCTATATGCGATATTCAGAAACGGACAACGCATTTATAAAAACATTTATACAATCACACATTAAGTGGAATAGTAATCATCTGGAGCTGGAATAAGTATGAGATATCGTCATATTCACTGTTTCTAGAAGGAATTTGCAATATTAAGAAACTTAAATCACATAAGAAAACACATTTAGGAAATTGCACAAAACATTTCTACAAACACACATTTAGTGCAAATGTGTGTAACAAGAGCTCAAATTAGTATGTAATATCGTCATATTCACTGCTTATAGATGGAATTCGCGATGTTCAGAAACATAAATCGCATATGAAAACACATTTCGGAAATAGCACAATAAGTACAAAAGGAACTCGAATAAGGCTCGAATTAGGCTATATTAGTATCAAATTCACTGTTGAAACTTTCAATATGCGATATTCAGAAACGTACAACGCATCTGAAAACACATTTCTACAAACTCACATTAAATGCAATAGTATGTAACAGGAGCTCGAATAGGTATGTAATATCGTCATATTCACTGTTTATAGATGGAATTGGAGATATTCAGAGACATATATCACATATGAAATCACATTTAGGAAATTGCATATTAAGTACAAAAGGAACTTGAATAATGCTGTATTAGCATCAAATTCACCGTTTATAGGTTGAATATGTGATATTCAGAAACGTACAACGCATCTGAAAAAACATTTATACAAACTCACATTAAGTGCAATAGTGTGTAACAATAGCTCGAATAAGAACGTAATATCGTCATATTCACTGTTTATAGATGGAATTCGCGATGTTCAGAAACATAAATCACATATGAAAACACATTTCGGAAATAGCACAATAAGTACAATAAGAACTCGAATTAGGCTATATTAGTATCAAATTCACTGTTTAAAGTTTCAATATGCGATATTCAGAAACGTACAACGCATCTGAAAACACATTTCTACAAACTCACATTAAATGCAATAGTATGTAACAGGAGCTCGAGTAGGTATGCAATATCGTCATATTCACTGTTTATAGATGGAATTGGAGATATTCAGAGACATAAATCACATATGAAATTATATTTAGGAAATTGCATATTAAGTACAAAAGGACCTTGAATAATGCTCTATTAGCATCAAATTCACCGTTTATAGGTTGAATATGTGATATTCAGAAACGTACAACGCATCTGAAAAAAACATTTATACAAACTCACATTAAGTGCAATAGTGTGTAACAAGAGCTCGAATAAGTACGTAATATCGTCATATTCACTGTTTATAGATGGAATTCGCGATGTTCAGAAACATAAATCACATATGAAAACACATTTCGGAAATAGCACAATAAGTACAATACGAACTCGAATTAGGCTATATTAGTATCAAATTCACTGTTTAAAGTTTCAATATGCGACATTCAGAAACGTACAACGCATCTGAAAACACATTTCTACAAACTCACAATAAATGCAATAGTATGTAACAGGAGCTGTAATAAGTATGTAATATCGTCATATTCAATGTTTATAGATGGAATTCGCGATATTGAGAAACATATATCACATGTGAAAACACATTTCGGAAATCGAAGAACATATACAAAAGGAACTCGAATAAGGATGATTTAGCCTAAAATTCACTGTTTAAAGCTTGAATATGCGAAATTCAGAAACGGACAACACATCCATAAACAGATTTCTACAATCACACATTAAGTGGAATAGTAATTATCTGGACCTGGAAAAGTATGAGATATCGTCATATTCATTGTTTATAGAAGGTATTTGCAATATTCAGAAACATAAATCACATATGAAAACAAATTTAGGAAATTGTATATTAAGTACAAAAGGAACTTCAATAATGCTGTATTAGGATCAAATTCACCGTTTATAGGTTGAATATGTGATATTCAGAAACGTACAACGCATCTGAAAAAAATTTCTACAAACACACATTAAGTGCAATAGTGTGTAACAAGAGCTCAAATTAGTATGTAATATTGTCATATTCACTATTTATATATGGAATTCGCGATGATCAGAAACATAAATCAGATATGAAAACACATATCGGAAATAGCACAATAAGTACAAAAGGAACTCGAGTAAGGCTGTACTAGTTCAAATTCACTATTTAATGTTTCAATATGCGATATTCAGAAATGCACAACGCATTTATAAACACATTTCTACAAACACACATGTAGTGAAATATTAATTATCTGGAGCTGGAATAAGTATGAGATATCGTCATATTCACTGTTTATAAATGGAATTCGCGATATTCAGAAACATAAATCACACATGAATACACAGTTCGAAAAAAGTACAATAAGTACAAAAAGAACTCGAATTTGTCTGTATTAGTATAAAATTCACTGTTTAAAGATTATATATGCGATATTCAGAAACGGACAACGCATATGAAAAAACATTTATACAAACTCACATTATGTGCAATAGTGTGTGACAAGAGCTAGAATAAGTACGTAATTTCGTCATATTCACTTTTTATAGATGGAATTCGCGATGATCAGAAACATAAATCACATATGAAAACACATTTCGGAATTAGCACAATAAGTACAAAAGAAACTCGAATAAGGCTGTAGTAGTATCAAATTCACTATTTAATGTTTCAATTTGCGATATTCAGAAATGCACAACGCATTTATAAACACATTTCTACAAACACTTATTAAGTGAAATAGTAATTATCTGGTGCTGGAATAAGTATGAGATATCGTCGTATTCACTGTTTATAAATGGAATTCACGATATTCAGAAACATGAATCACACATGAATACACATTTCGAAAAATGCACAATAAGTACAAAAAGAACTCGAATTAGGCTGTATTAGTATCAAATTCACTGTTTGTTGATTCTTTATGCGATATTCAGAAACGGACAACGCATTTATAAACACATTTCTACAATCACACATTAAGTGGAATAGGAATCATCTGGAGCTGGAATAAGTTTGAGATATCGTCATATTCTCTGTTTCTAGAAGGAATTTGCAATATTAAGAATCGTAAATCACATAAGAAAACACATTAAGGAAATTGCACATTGTGTACAAAAGGAACTTGAATAAGGCTGAATTAGCGTCACATTCAACGTTTATATGTTGAATATGTGATATTCAGAAACGGACAACGCATCTAGAACACATTTATACAATCACACATTAATTGCAATAAAAGCTCGAATAAGTACGTAATATCGTCATATTCACTGTTTATAGATGGAATTCGCGATCTTCAGAAACATAAATGAAATTTGAAATCACGTTTCGGAAATAGCACAATAAGTACAAAAGGAACTAGAATAATGCTGTATTAGCATCAAATTCACCGTTTATAGGTTTAATATGTGATATTCAGAAAAGTGCAACGCATCTGAAAAAACATTTCTACAAACTCACATTAAGTGCAATAGTATGTAAGAGGAGCTCGAATAAGTATGTAATATCGTCATATTCACTGATTATAGATGGAATTCGCGATATTCAGAAACATATATCACATGTGAAAACACATTTCCGAAATGGAAGAAAAAGTACTAAAGGAACTCGAATAAGGATGAATTAGCGTAAAATTCACTGTTTAAAGCTTGAATATGCGAAATTCAGAAACGGACAACACATCCGTAATCAGATTTCTACAATCACACATTAATTGCAATAAAAGCTCGAATAAGTACGTAATATCGTCATATTCACTGTTTATGGATGGAATTCGCGATGGTCAGAAACATAAATCACATATGAAAACACATTTCGGAAATAGCACAATAAGTACAATAAGAACTCGAATTAGGCTAAATTAGTATCAAATTCACTGTTTTAAGTTTCAATATGCGATATTCAGAAACGTACAACGCATCGGAAAACACATTTCTACAAACTCACATTAAATGCAATAGTATGTAACAGGAGCTCGAATAAGTATGTAATATCGTCATATTCACTGTTTATAGATGGAATTCGCGATATTCAGAAACATAAATCACACATGAATACACATTTCGAACAAAGCACAATAAGTACAAATAGAACTCGAATTAGTCTGTATTAGTATAAACTTCACTGTTTAAAGATTCTATATGCGATATTCAAAAACGGACAACGCACTAATAAAAACATTTCTACAATCACAAATTAAGTGGAATAGTAATCATCTGGAGCTGGAATAAGTATGAGATATCGTCATATTCACTGTTTCTAGAAGGAATTTGCAATATTCAGAATCATAAATCACATATGAAAACAAATTTAGGAAATTGCATATTAAGTACAAAAGGAACTTGAATAATGCTGTATTAGGATCAAATTCACCGTTTATAGGTTGAATATGTGATATTCAGAAACGAACAACGCCTTTGAAAAAAATTTCTACAAACACACATTAAGTGCAATAGTGTGTAACAAGAGCTCAAATTAGTATGTAATATTGTCATATTCACTATTTATATATGGAATTCGCGATGATCAGAAACATAAATCACATATGAAAACACATTTCGGAAATAGCACAATAAGTACAAAAAGAACTCAAATTTGTCTCCATTAGTATAAAATTCACTGTTTAAAGATTCTATATGCGATATTCAGAAACGGACAACGCATTTATAAAAACATTTATACAATCACACATTAAGTGGAATAGTAATCATCTGGAGCTGGAATAAGTATGAGATATCGTCATATTCACTGTTTCTAGAAGGAATTTGCAATATTAAGAAACTTAAATCACATAAGAAAACACATTTAGGAAATTGCACAAAACATTTCTACAAACACACATTTAGTGGAAATGTGTGTAACAAGAGCTCAAATTAGTATGTAATATCGTCATATTCACTGCTTATAGATGGAATTCGCGATGTTCAGAAACATAAATCGCATATGAAAACACATTTCGGAAATAGCACAATAAGTACAAAAGGAACTCGAATAAGGCTCGAATTAGGCTATATTAGTATCAAATTCACTGTTGAAACTTTCAATATGCGATATTCAGAAACGTACAACGCATCTGAAAACACATTTCTACAAACTCACATTAAATGCAATAGTATGTAACAGGAGCTCGAATAGGTATGTAATATCGTCATATTCACTGTTTATAGATGGAATTGGAGATATTCAGAGACATAAATCACATATGAAATCTCATTTAGGAAATTGCATATTAAGTACAAAAGGAACTTGAATAATGCTGTATTAGCATCAAATTCACCGTTTATAGGTTGAATATGTGATATTCAGAAACGTACAACGCATCTGAAAAAACATTTATACAAACTCACATTAAGTGCAATAGTGTGTAACAATAGCTCGAATAAGAACGTAATATCGTCATATTCACTGTTTATAGATGGAATTCGCGATGTTCAGAAACATAAATCACATATGAAAACACATTTCGGAAATAGAACAATAAGTACAATAAGAACTCGAATTAGGCTATATTAGTATCAAATTCACTGTTTAAAGTTTCAATATGCGATATTCAGAAACGTACAACGCATCTGAAAACACATTTCTACAAACTCACATTAAATGCAATAGTATGTAACAGGAGCTCGAGTAGGTATGCAATATCGTCATATTCACTGTTTATAGATGGAATTGGAGATATTCAGAGACATAAATCACATATGAAATTATATTTAGGAAATTGCATATTAAGTACAAAAGGAACTTGAATAATGCTGTATTAGCATCAAATTCACCGTTTATAGGTTGAATATGTGATATTCAGAAACGTACAACGCATCTGAAAAAAACATTTATACAAACTCACATTAAGTGCAATAGTGTGTAACAAGAGCTCGAATAAGTACGTAATATCGTCATATTCACTGTTTATAGATGGAATTCGCGATGTTCAGAAACATAAATCACATATGAAAACACATTTCGGAAATAGCACAATAAGTACAATACGAACTCGAATTAGGCTATATTAGTATCAAATTCACTGTTTAAAGTTTCAATATGCGACATTCAGAAACGTACAACGCATCTGAAAACACATTTCTACAAACTCACAATAAATGCAATAGTATGTAACAGGAGCTGTAATAAGTATGTAATATCGTCATATTCAATGTTTATAGATGGAATTCGCGATATTGAGAAACATATATCACATGTGAAAACACATTTCGGAAATCGAAGAACATATACAAAAGGAACTCGAATAAGGATGATTTAGCCTAAAATTCACTGTTTAAAGCTTGAATATGCGAAATTCAGAAACGGACAACACATCCATAAACAGATTTCTACAATCACACATTAAGTGGAATAGTAATTATCTGGACCTGGAAAAGTATGAGATATCGTCATATTCATTGTTTATAGAAGGTATTTGCAATATTCAGAAACATAAATCACATATGAAATCAAATTTAGGAAATTGCATATTAAGTACAAAAGGAACTTGAATAATGCTGTATTGGGATCAAATTCACCGTGTATAGGTTGAATATGTGATATTCAGAAACGTACAACGCATCTGAAAAAAATTTCTACAAACACACATTAAGTGCAATAGTGTGTAACAAGAGCTCAAATTAGTATGTAATATTGTCATATTCTCTATTTATATATGGAATTCGCGATGATCAGAAACATAAATCAGATATGAAAACACATATCGGAAATAGCACAATAAGTACAAAAGGAACTCGAGTAAGGCTGTACTAGTTCAAATTCACTATTTAATGTTTCAATATGCGATATTCAGAAATGCACAACGCATTTATAAACACATTTCTACAAACACACATGAAGTGAAATATTAATTATCTGGAGCTGGAATAAGTATGAGATATCGTCATATTCACTGTTTATAAATGGAATTCGCGATATTCAGAAACATAAATCACACATGAATACACAGTTCGAAAAAAGTACAATAAGTACAAAAAGAACTCGAATTTGTCTGTATTAGTATAAAATTCACTGTTTAAAGACTATATATGCGATATTCAGAAACGGACAACGCATATGAAAAAACATTTATACAAACTCACATTATGTGCAATAGTGTGTGACAAGAGCTAGAATAAGTACGTAATTTCGTCATATTCACTTTTTATAGATGGAATTCGCGATGTTCAGAAACATAAATCACATATGAAAACACATTTCGGAAATAGCACAATAAGTACAATAAGAACTCGAATTAGGCTATATTAGTATCAAATTCACTGTTTAAAGTTTCAATATGCGATATTCAGAAACGTACAACGCATCTGAAAACACATTTCTACAAACTCACATTAAATGCAATAGTATGTAACAGGAGCTCGAGTAGGTATGCAATATCGTCATATTCACTGTTTATAGATGGAATTGGAGATATTCAGAGACATAAATCACATATGAAATCATATTTAGGAAATTGCATATTAAGTACAAAAGGAACTTGAATAATGCTGTATTAGCATCAAATTCACCGTTTATAGGTTGAATATGTGATATTCAGAAACGTACAACGCATCTGGAAAAAACATTTATACAAACTCACATTAAGTGCAATAGTGTGTAACAAGAGCTCGAATAAGTACGTAATATCGTCATATTCACTGTTTATAGATGGAATTCGCGATGTTCAGAAACATAAAGTACATATGAAAACACATTTCGGAAATAGCACAATAAGTACAATACGAACTCGAATTAGGCTATATTAGTATCAAATTCACTGTTTAAAGTTTCAATATGCGACATTCAGAAACGTACAACGCATCTGAAAACACATTTCTACAAACTCACAATAAATGCAATAGTATGTAACAGGAGCTGTAATAAGTATGTAATATCGTCATATTCAATGTTTATAGATGGAATTCGCGATATTCGGAAACATATATCACATGTGAAAACACATTTCGGAAATCGAAGAACAAATACAAAAGGAACTCGAATAAGGATGATTTAGCCTAAAATTCACTGTTTAAAGCTTGAATATGCGAAATTCAGAAACGGACAACACATCCATAAACAGATTTCTACAATCACACATTAAGTGGAATAGTAATTATCTGGACCTGGAAAAGTATGAGATATCGTCATATTCATTGTTTATAGAAGGTATTTGCAATATTCAGAAACATAAATCACATATGAAAACAAATTTAGGAAATTGCATATTAAGTACAAAAGGAACTTGAATAAGGCTGAATTAGCGTCACATTCAACGTTTATATGTTGAATATGTGATATTCAGAAACGTGCAACACATCTGAAAACTCATTTCTTCAAACTCACATTAAGTGCAATAGTGTGTAACAGGAGCTCAAATAAGTATGTAATATCGTCATATTCACTGTTTATGGATGGAATTCGCGATGTTCAGAAACATAAATCACATATGAAAACACACTTCGGAAATAGCACAATAACTACAAAAAGAACTCAATTTAGGCTGTATTAGTATGAAATTCACTGTTTCAAGATTCTATATGCGATATTCAGAAACGGACAACGCATTTATAAACACATTTCTACAATCACACATTAAGTGGAATAGTAATCATCTGGAGCTGGAATAAGTTTGAGATATCGTCATATTCACAGTTTATAGAAGGAATTTGCAATATTCAGAATCGTAAAACACATAAGAAAACACATTTAGGAAATTGCTCATTGTGTACAAAAGGAACTTGAATAAGGCTGAATTAGCGTCACATTCAACGTTCATATGTTTGAATATGTGATATTCAGAAACGGACAACGCATCTAGAAACACATTTCTACAATCACACTTTAATTGCAATAAAAGCTCGAATAAGTACGTAGTATCGTCATATTCACTGTTTATAGATGGAATTCGCGATGTTCAGAAACATAAATCACATATGAAAACACATTTCGGAAATAGCACATTAAGTACAATAAGAACTCGAATTAGGCTAAATTAGTATCAAATTCACTGTTTAAAGTTTCAATATGCGATATTCAGAAACGTACAACGCATCTGAAAAAACATTTCTACAAACTCACATTAAGTGCAATAGTATGTAAGAGGAGCTCGAATAAGTATGTAATATCGTCATATTCAATGTTTATAGATGGAATTCGAGATATTCAGAGACATAAATCACATATGAAAACACATTTAGGAAATTGCATATTAAGTACAAAAGGAACTTGAATAATGCCGTATTAGCATCAAATTCACCGTTTATAGGTTGAATATGTGATATTCAGAAACGTACAACGCATCTGAAAAAACATTTCTACAAACTCACATTAAGTGCAATAGGATGTAAGAGGAGCTCGAATAAGTATGTAATATCGTCATATTCACTGTATATAGATGGAATTCGCGATATTCAGAAACATATATCACATGTGAAAACACATTTCGGAAATGGAAGGAAAAGTACAAAAGGAACTCGAATAAGGCTGAATTAGCGTAAAATGCACTGTTTAAAGCATGAATATGCGAAATTCAGAAACGGAGAACACATCCATAAACAGATTTATACAATCACACATTAAGTGGAATAGTAATTATGTGGAGCTATGAGATATCGTCATATTCATTGTTTATAGAAGGAATTTGCAATATTCAGAAACATAAATCACGTATGAAAACACAATTTGGAAATTGCATATTAAGTACAAAAGGAACTTGAATAATGCTGTGTAAGCATCAAATTCACCGTTTATAGGTTGAATATGTGATATTGAGAAACGTGCAACACATCTGAAAACTCATTTCTTCAAACTCACATTAAGTGCAATAGTGTGTAACAGGAGCTCAAATAAGTATGTAATATCGTCATATTCACTGTTTATAGATGGAATTCGCGATGTTCAGAAACATAAATCACAAATGAAAACACATTTCGGAAATAGCACAATAAGTACAAAAAGAACTTAATTTAGGCTGTATTAGTATCAAATTCACTGTTTAAAGTTTCAATATGCGATATTCAGAAACGTAAAACGCATCTGAGAACACATTTCTACAATCTCACATTAAATGCAATAGTATGTAACAGGAGCTCGAGTAGGTATGCAATATCGTCATATTCACTGTATATAGATGGAATTCGCGATATTCAGAAACATATATCACATGTGAAAACACATTTCGGAAATCGAAGAACAAATACAAAAGGAACTCGAATAAGGATGATTTAGCCTAAAATTCACTGTTTAAAGCTTGAATATGCGAAATTCAGAAACGGACAACACATCCATAAACAGATTTCTACAATCACACATTAAGTGGAATAGTAATTATCTGGACCTGGAAAAGTATGAGATATCGTCATATTCATTGTTTATAGAAGGTATTTGCAATATTCAGAAACATAAATCACATATGAAAACAAATTTAGGAAATTGCATATTAAGTACAAAAGGAACTTGAATAATGCTGTATTAGGATCAAATTCACCGTTTATAGGTTGAATATGTGATATACAGAAACGTACAACGCCTCTGAAAAAAATTTCGACAAACACACATTAAGTTCAATAGTGTGTAACAAGAGCTCAAATTAGTATGTAATATTGTCATATTCACTATTTATATATGGAATTCGCGATGATCAGAAACATAAATCACATATCAAAACACATATCGGAAATAGCACAATAGGTACAAAATGAACTCGAATAAGGCTGTACTAGTTCAAATTCACTATTTAATGTTTCAATATGCGATATTCAGAAATGCACAACGCATTTATAAACACATTACTACAAACACACATTAAGTGAAATATTAATTATCTGGAGCTTGAATAAGTATGAGACATCGTCATATTCAGAAACATAAATCACACATGAATACACATTTCGAAAAAAGCACAATAAGTACAAAAAGAACTCGAATTTGTCTGTATTAGTATAAAATTCACTGTTTAAGGATTCTATATGCGAAATTCAGAAACGGACAACACATCCATAAACAGATTTCTACAATCACACATTATGTGGAATAGTAATTATCTGGACCTGGAAAAGTATGTGATAACGTCATATCCATTGTTTATAGAAGGTATTTACAATATTCAGAAACTTAAATCACATAAGAAAACACATTTAGGAAATTGCACAAAACATTTCTACAAACACACATTAAGTGCAATAGTGTGTAACAAGAGCTCAAATTAGTATGTAATATTGTCATATTCACTATTTATATATGGAATTCGCGATATTCAGAAACATAAATCACACATGAATACACAGTTCGAAAAAAGTACAATAAGTACAATAAGAACTCGAATTAGGCTATATTAGTATCAAATTCACTGTTTAAAGTTTCAATATGCGATATTCAGAAACGTACAACGCATTTGAAAAAAACATTTCTACAAACTCACATTAAGTGCAATAGTATGTAAGAGGAGCTCGAATAAGTATGTAATATATTCACAGTGAATATATATCATATTCACTGTTTATAGATGGAATTCGCGATATTCAGAAACATATATCACATGTGAAAACACATTTCGGAAATGGAAGAAAAAGTACAAAAGGAACTCGAATAAGGATGAATAAGCGTAAAATTCACTGTCACAACGCATCTGACAACACATTTCTACAAACTCACATTAAATGCAATATTATGTAAGAGGAGCTCGAATAAGTATGTAATATCGTCATATTCACTGTTTATAGATGGAATTCGCGATATTCAGAAACATATATCACATGTGAAAACACATTTCGGAATTGGAAGAGAAAGTACAAAAGGAACTCGAATAAGGCTGAATTAGCGTAAAATTCACTGTTTAAAGCATGAATATGCGAAATTCAGAAACGGACAACACATCCATAAACAGATTTCTACAATCACACATTAAGTGGAATAGTAATTAAGTGGAGCTGGAAAAGTATGATATATCGTCATATTCATTGTTTATAGAAGGAATTTGCAATATTCAGAAACATAAATCACGTATGAAAACACAATTTGGAAATTGCATATTAAGTACAAAAGGAACTTGAATAAGGCTGAATTAGCGTCACATTCAACGTTTATATGTTGAATATGTGATATACAGAAACGTGCAACACATCTGAAAACTCATTTCTTCAAACTCACATTAAGTGCAATAGTGTGTAACAGGAGCTCAAATAAGTATGTAATATCGTCATATTCACTGTTTATGGATGGAATTCGCGATGTTCAGAAACATAAATCACATATGAAAACACACTTCGGAAATAGCACAATAACTACAAAAAGAACTCAATTTAGGCTGTATTAGTATGAAATTCACTGTTTAAAGATTCTATATGCGATATTCAGAAACGGACAACGCATTTATAAACACATTTCTACAATCACACATTAAGTGGAATAGTAATCATCTGGAGCTGGAATAAGTTTGAGATATCGTCATATTCACTGTTTATAGAAGGAATTTGCAATATTCAGAATCGTAAAACACATAAGAAAACACATTTAGGAAATTGCTCATTGTGTACAAAAGGAACTTGAATAAGGCTGAATTAGCGTCACATTCAACGTTCATATGTTGAATATGTGATATTCAGAAACGGACAACGCATCTAGAAACACATTTCTACAATCACACTTTAATTGCAAAGAAGCTCGAATAAGTACGTAGTATCGTCATATTCACTGTTTATAGATGGAATTCGCGATGTTCAGAAACAGAAATCACATATGAAAACACATTTCGGAAATAGCACATTAAGTACAATAAGAACTCGAATTAGGCTAAATTAGTATCAAATTCACTGTTTAAAGTTTCAATATGCGATATTCAGAAACGTACAACGCATCTGAAAAAACATTTCTACAAACTCACATTAAGTGCAATAGTATGTAAGAGGAGCTCGAATAAGTATGTAATATCGTCATATTCACTGTTTATAGATGGAATTCGAGATATTCAGAGACATAAATCACATATGAAAACACATTTAGGAAATTGCATATTAAGTACAAAAGGAACTTGAATAATGGTGTATTAGGGTCAAATTCACCGTTTATAGGTTAAATATGTAATATTCAGAAACGGACAACGCATTTGAAAACACATTTCTACAAACTCACATTAAGTTCAATAGTATGTAAGAGGAGCTCGAATAAGTATGTAATATCGTCTTATTCACTGTTTATAGATGGAATTCGCGATGTTCAGAAACATAAATCACATATGAAAACACATTTCAGAAAAAGCACAATAAGTAAAATGAGAAATCGAATTAGGCTATATTAGTATCAAATTCACTGTTTAAAGTTTCATATGCGATATTCAGAAACGTACAACGCATATGAAAACACATTTCTACAAACACACATTAAATGCAATAGTATGTAACAGGAGCTGGAATAAGTATGTAATATCGTCATATTCACTGTTTATAGATGGAATTCGAGATATTCAGAGACATAAATCACATATCAAAACACATTTAGGAAATTGCATATTAAGTACAAAAAGAACTTGAATAATGCTGTATTAGCATCAAATTCACCGTTTATAGGTTGAATATGTGATATTGAGAAACGTGCAACACATCTGAAAACTCATTTCTTCAAACTCACATTAAGTGCAATAGTGTGTAACAGGAGCTCAAATAAGTATGTAATATCGTCATATTCACTGTTTATAGATGGAATTCGCGATGTTCAGAAACATAAATCACAAATGAAAACACATTTCGGAAATAGCACAATAAGTACAAAAAGAACTTAATTTAGGCTGTATTAGTATCAAATTCACTGTTTAAAGTTTCAATATGCGATATTCAGAAACGTACAACGCATCTGAAAACACATTTCTACAATCTCACATTAAATGCAATAGTATGTAACAGGAGCTCGAGTAGGTATGCAATATCGTCATATTCACTGTATATAGATGGAATTCGCGATATTCAGAAACATATATCACATGTGAAAACACATTTCGGAAATCGAAGAACAAATACAAAAGGAACTCGAATAAGGATGATTTAGCCTAAAATTCACTGTTTAAAGCTTGAATATGCGAAATTCAGAAACGGACAACACATCCATAAACAGATTTCTACAATCACACATTAAGTGGAATAGTAATTATCTGGACCTGGAAAAGTATGAGATATCGTCATATTCATTGTTTATAGAAGGTATTTGCAATATTCAGAAACATAAATCACATATGAAAACAAATTTAGGAAATTGCATATTAAGTACAAAAGGAACTTGAATATTGCTGTATTAGGATCAAATTCACCGTTTATAGGTCGAATATGTGATATTCAGAAACGTACAACGCCTCTGAAAAAAATTTCTACAAACACACATTAAGTGCAATAGTGTGTAACAAGAGCTCAAATTAGTATGTAATATTGTCATATTCACTATTTATATATGGAATTCGCGATGATCAGAAACATAAATCAGATATGAAAACACATATCGGAAATAGCACAATAAGTACAAAAGGAACTCGAATAAGGCTGTACTAGTTCAAATTCACTATTTAATGTTTCAATATGCGATATTCAGAAATGCACAACGCATTTATAAGCACATTTCTACAAACACACATTAAGTGAAATATTAATTATCTGGAGCTGGAATAAGTATGAGATATCGTCATATTCACTGTTTATAAATGGAATTCGCGATATTCAGAAACATAAATCACACATGAATACACAGTTCGAAAAAAGTACAATAAGTACAAAAAGAACTCGAATTTGTCTGTATTAGTATAAAATTCACTGTTTAAAGATTATATATGCGATATTCAGAAACGTACAACGCATCTGAAAACACATTTCTACAAACTCACATTAAATGCAATAGTATGTAACAGGTGCTCGAGTAGGTATGCAATATCGTCATATTCACTGTTTATAGATGGAATTGGAGATATTCAGAGACATAAATCACATATGAAATCATATTTAGGAAATTGCATATTAAGTACAAAAGGAACTTGAATAATGCTGTATTAGCATCAAATTCACCGTTTATAGGTTGAATATGTGATATTCAGAAACGTACAACGCATCTGAAAAAAACATTTATACAAACTCACATTAAGTGCAATAGAGTGTAACAAGAGCTCGAATAAGTACGTAATATCGTCATATTCACTGTTTATAGATGGAATTCGCGATGTTCAGAAACATAAATCACATATGAAAACACATTTCGGAAATAGCACAATAAGTACAATAAGAATTCGAATTAGGCTATATTAGTATCAAATTCACTGTTTAAAGTTTCAATATGCGACATTCAGAAACGTACAACGCATCTGAAAACACATTTCTACAAACTCACATTAAATGCAATAGCATGTAGCAGGAGCTCTAATAAGTATGTAATATCGTCATATTCAATGTTTATAGATGGAATTCGCGATATTCAGAAACATATATCACATGTGAAAACACATTTCGGAAATGGAAGGAAAAGTACAAAAGGAACTCGAATAAGGCTGAATTAGAGTAAAATGCACTGTTTAAAGCATGAATATGCGAAATTCAGAAACGGAGAACACATCCATAAACAGATTTATACAATCACACATTAAGTGGAATAGTAATTATGTGGAGCTATGAGATATCGTCATATTCATTGTTTATAGAAGGAATTTGCAATATTCAGAAACATAAATCACGTATGAAAACACAATTTGGAAATTGCATATTAAGTACAAAAGGAACTTGAATAATGCTGTGTAAGCATCAAATTCACCGTTTATAGGTTGAATATGTGATATTGAGAAACGTGCAACACATCTGAAAACTCATTTCTTCAAACTCACATTAAGTGCAATAGTGTGTAACAGGAGCTCAAATAAGTATGTAATATCGTCATATTCACTGTTTATAGATGGAATTCGCGATGTTCAGAAACATAAATCACAAATGAAAACACATTTCGGAAATAGCACAATAAGTACAAAAAGAACTTAATTTAGGCTGTATTAGTATCAAATTCACTGTTTAAAGTTTCAATATGCGATATTCAGAAACGTACAACGCATCTGAAAACACATTTCTACAATCTCACATTAAATGCAATAGTATGTAACAGGAGCTCGAGTAGGTATGCAATATCGTCATATTCACTGTATATAGATGGAATTCGCGATATTCAGAAACATATATCACATGTGAAAACACATTTCGGAGATCGAAGAACAAATACAAAAGGAACTCGAATAAGGATGATTTAGCCTAAAATTCACTGTTTAAAGCTTGAATATGCGAAATTCAGAAACGGACAACACATCCATAAACAGATTTCTACAATCACACATTAAGTGGAATAGTAATTATCTGGACCTGGAAAAGTATGAGATATCGTCATATTCATTGTTTATAGAAGGTATTTGCAATATTCAGAAACATAAATCACATATGAAAACAAATTTAGGAAATTGCATATTAAGTACAAAAGGAACTTGAATATTGCTGTATTAGGATCAAATTCACCGTTTATAGGTCGAATATGTGATATTCAGAAACGTACAACGCCTCTGAAAAAAATTTCTACAAACACACATTAAGTGCAATAGTGTGTAACAAGAGCTCAAATTAGTATGTAATATTGTCATATTCACTATTTATATATGGAATTCGCGATGATCAGAAACATAAATCAGATATGAAAACACATATCGGAAATAGCACAATAAGTACAAAAGGAACTCGAATAAGGCTGTACTAGTTCAAATTCACTATTTAATGTTTCAATATGCGATATTCAGAAATGCACAACGCATTTATAAACACATTTCTACAAACACACATTAAGTGAAATATTAATTATCTGGAGCTGGAATAAGTATGAGATATCGTCATATTCACTGTTTATAAATGGAATTCGCGATATTCAGAAACATAAATCACACATGAATACACAGTTCGAAAAAAGTACAATAAGTACAAAAAGAACTCGAATTTGTCTGTATTAGTATAAAATTCACTGTTTAAAGATTATATATGCGATATTCAGAAACGTACAACGCATCTGAAAACACATTTCTACAAACTCACATTAAATGCAATAGTATGTAACAGGTGCTCGAGTAGGTATGCAATATCGTCATATTCACTGTTTATAGATGGAATTGGAGATATTCAGAGACATAAATCACATATGAAATCATATTTAGGAAATTGCATATTAAGTACAAAAGGAACTTGAATAATGCTGTATTAGCATCAAATTCACCGTTTATAGGTTGAATATGTGATATTCAGAAACGTACAACGCATCTGAAAAAAACATTTATACAAACTCACATTAAGTGCAATAGAGTGTAACAAGAGCTCGAATAAGTACGTAATATCGTCATATTCACTGTTTATAGATGGAATTCGCGATGTTCAGAAACATAAATCACATATGAAAACACATTTCGGAAATAGCACAATAAGTACAATAAGAATTCGAATTAGGCTATATTAGTATCAAATTCACTGTTTAAAGTTTCAATATGCGACATTCAGAAACGTACAACGCATCTGAAAACACATTTCTACAAACTCACATTAAATGCAATAGCATGTAGCAGGAGCTCTAATAAGTATGTAATATCGTCATATTCAATGTTTATAGATGGAATTCGCGATATTCAGAAACATATATCACATGTGAAAACACATTTCGGAAATGGAAGTCAAATACAAAAGGAACTCGAATAAGGATGAATTAGCGTAAAATTCACTGTTTAAAGCTTGAATATGCGAAATTCAGAAACGGACAACACATCCATAAACAGATTTCTACAATCACACATTAAGTGGAATAGTAATTATCTGGACCTGGAAAAGAATGAGATATCGTCATATTCATTGTTTATAGAAGGTATTTGCAATATTCAGAAACATAAATCACATATGAAAACAAATTTAGGAAATTGCATATTAAGTACAAAAGGAACTTGAATAATGCTGTATTAGGATCAAATTCACCGTTTATATGTTGAATATGTGATATACAGAAACGTACAACGCCTCTGAAAAAAATTTCGACAAACACACATTAAGTTCAATAGTGTGTAACAAGAGCTCAAATTAGTATGTAATATTGTCATATTCACTATTTATATATGGAATTCGCGATGATCAGAAACATAAATCACATATCAAAACACATATCGGAAATAGCACAATAAGTACAAAATGAACTCGAATAAGGCTGTACTAGTTCAAATTCACTATTTAATGTTTCAATATGCGATATTCAGAAATGCACAACGCATTTATAAACACATTACTACAAACACACATTAAGTGAAATATTAATTATCTGGAGCTTGAATAAGTATGAGACATCGTCATATTCAGAAACATAAATCACACATGAATACACATTTCGAAAAAAGCACAATAAGTACAAAAAGAACTCGAATTTGTCTGTATTAGTATAAAATTCACTGTTTAAGGATTCTATATGCGAAATTCAGAAACGGACAACACATCCATAAACAGATTTCTACAATCACACATTATGTGGAATAGTAATTATCTGGACCTGGAAAAGTATGTGATAACGTCATATCCATTGTTTATAGAAGGTATTTACAATATTCAGAAACTTAAATCACATAAGAAAACACATTTAGGAAATTGCACAAAACATTTCTACAAACACACATTAAGTGCAATAGTGTGTAACAAGAGCTCAAATTAGTATGTAATATTGTCATATTCACTATTTATATATGGAATTCGCGATGATCAGAAACATAAATCAGATATGAAAACACATATCGGAAATAGCACAATAAGTACAAAAGGAACTCGAATAAGGCTGTACTAGTTCAAATTCACTATTTAATGTTTCAATATGCGATATTTAGAAATGCACAACGCATTTATAAACACATTTCTACAAACACACATTAAGTGAAATATTAATTATCTGGAGCTGGAATAAGTATGAGATATCGTCATATTCACTGTTTAGAAATGGAATTCGCGATATTCAGAAACATAAATCACACATGAATACACAGTTCGAAAAAAGTACAATAAGTACAATAAGAACTCGAATTAGGCTATATTAGTATCAAATTCACTGTTTAAAGTTTCAATATGCGATATTCAGAAACGTACAACGCATCTGAAAAAAAACATTTCTACAAACTCACATTAAGTGCAATAGTATGTAAGAGGAGCTCGAATAAGTATGTAATATATTCACAGTGAATATATCATATTCACTGTTTATAGATGGAATTCGCGATATTCAGAAACATATATCACATGTGAAAACACATTTCGGAAATGGAAGAAAAAGTACAAAAGGAACTCGAATAAGGATGAATAAGCGTAAAATTCACTGTCACAACGCATCTGACAACACATTTCTACAAACTCACATTAAATGCAATATTATGTAAGAGGAGCTCGAATAAGTATGTAATATCGTCATATTCACTGTTTATAGATGGAATTCGCGATATTCAGAAACATATATCACATGTGAAAACACATTTCGGAAATGGAAGAAAAAGTACAAAAGGAACTCGAATAAGGCTGAATTAGCGTAAAATTCACTGTTTAAAGCATGAATATGCGAAATTCAGAAACGGACAACACATCCATAAACAGATTTCTACAATCACACATTAAGTGGAATAGTAATTAAGTGGAGCTGGAAAAGTATGATATATCGTCATATTCATTGTTTATAGAAGGAATTTGCAATATTCAGAAACATAAATCACGTATGAAAACACAATTTGGAAATTGCATATTAAGTACAAAAGGAACTTGAATAAGGCTGAATTAGCGTCACATTCAACGTTTATATGTTGAATATGTGATATACAGAAACGTGCAACACATCTGAAAACTCATTTCTTCAAACTCACATTAAGTGCAATAGTGTGTAACAGGAGCTCAAATAAGTATGTAATATCGTCATATTCACTGTTTATGGATGGAATTCGCGATGTTCAGAAACATAAATCACATATGAAAACACACTTCGGAAATAGCACAATAACTACAAAAAGAACTCAATTTAGGCTGTATTAGTATGAAATTCACTGTTTAAAGATTCTATATGCGATATTCAGAAACGGACAACGCATTTATAAACACATTTCTACAATCACACATTAAGTGGAATAGTAATCATCTGGAGCTGGAATAAGTTTGAGATATCGTCATATTCACTGTTTATAGAAGGAATTTGCAATATTCAGAATCGTAAAACACATAAGAAAACACATTTAGGAAATTGCTCATTGTGTACAAAAGGAACTTGAATAAGGCTGAATTAGCGTCACATTCAACGTTCATATGTTGAATATGTGATATTCAGAAACGGACAACGCATCTAGAAACACATTTCTACAATCACACTTTAATTGCAAAGAAGCTCGAATAAGTACGTAGTATCGTCATATTCACTGTTTATAGATGGAATTCGCGATGTTCAGAAACATAAATCACATATGAAAACACATTTCGGAAATAGCACATTAAGTACAATAAGAACTCGAATTAGGCTAAATTAGTATCAAATTCACTGTTTAAAGTTTCAATATGCGATATTCAGAAACGTACAACGCATCTGAAAAAACATTTCTACAAACTCACATTAAGTGCAATAGTATGTAAGAGGAGCTCGAATAAGTATGTAATATCGTCTTATTCACTGTTTATAGATGGAATTCGCGATGTTCAGAAACATAAATCACATATGAAAACACATTTCAGAAAAAGCACAATAAGTAAAATGAGAAATCGAATTAGGCTATATTAGTATCAAATTCACTGTTTAAAGTTTCATATGCGATATTCAGAAACGTACAACGCATATGAAAACACATTTCTACAAACACACATTAAATGCAATAGTATGTAACAGGAGCTGGAATAAGTATGTAATATCGTCATATTCACTGTTTATAGATGGAATTCGAGATATTCAGAGACATAAATCACATATCAAAACACATTTAGGAAATTGCATATTAAGTACAAAAAGAACTTGAATAATGCTGTATTAGCATCAAATTCACCGTTTATAGGTTGAATATGTGATATTCAGAAACGTACAACGCATCTGAAAAAACATTTCTACAAACTCACATTGAGTGCAATAGGATGTAAGAGGAGCTCGAATAAGTATGTAATATCGTCATATTCACTGTATATAGATGGAATTCGCGATATTCAGAAACATATATCACATGTGAAAACACATTTCGGAAATGGAAGGAAAAGTACAAAAGGAACTCGAATAAGGCTGAATTAGCGTAAAATGCACTGTTTAAAGCATGAATATGCGAAATTCAGAAACGGAGAACACATCCATAAACAGATTTATACAATCACACATTAAGTGGAATAGTAATTATGTGGAGCTATGAGATATCGTCATATTCATTGTTTATAGAAGGAATTTGCAATATTCAGAAACATAAATCACGTATGAAAACACAATTTGGAAATTGCATATTAAGTACAAAAGGAACTTGAATAATGCTGTGTAAGCATCAAATTCACCGTTTATAGGTTGAATATGTGATATTGAGAAACGTGCAACACATCTGAAAACTCATTTCTTCAAACTCACATTAAGTGCAATAGTGTGTAACAGGCGCTCAAATAAGTATGTAATATCGTCATATTCACTGTTTATAGATGGAATTCGCGATGTTCAGAAACATAAATCACAAATGAAAACACATTTCGGAAATAGCACAATAAGTACAAAAAGAACATAATTTAGGCTGTATTAGTATCAAATTCACTGTTTAAAGTTTCAATATGCGATATTCAGAAACGTACAACGCATCTGAAAACACATTTCTACAATCTCACATTAAATGCAATAGTATGTAACAGGAGCTCGAGTAGGTATGCAATATCGTCATATTCACTGTATATAGATGGAATTCGCGATATTCAGAAACATATATCACATGTGAAAACACATTTCGGAAATCGAAGAACAAATACAAAAGGAACTCGAATAAGGATGATTTAGCCTAAAATTCACTGTTTAAAGCTTGAATATGCGAAATTCAGAAACGGACAACACATCCATAAACAGATTTCTACAATCACACATTAAGTGGAATAGTAATTATCTGGACCTGGAAAAGTATGAGATATCGTCATATTCATTGTTTATAGAAGGTATTTGCAATATTCAGAAACATAAATCACATATGAAAACAAATTTAGGAAATTGCATATTAAGTACAAAAGGAACTTGAATAATGCTGTATTAGGATCAAATTCACCGTTTATAGGTTGAATATGTGATATACAGAAACGTACAACGCCTCTGAAAAAAATTTCGACAAACACACATTAAGTTCAATAGTGTGTAACAAGAGCTCAAATTAGTATGTAATATTGTCATATTCACTATTTATATATGGAATTCGCGATGATCAGAAACATAAATCACATATCAAAACACATATCGGAAATAGCACAATATGTACAAAATGAACTCGAATAAGGCTGTACTAGTTCAAATTCACTATTTAATGTTTCAATATGCGATATTCAGAAATGCACAACGCATTTATAAACACATTACTACAAACACACATTAAGTGAAATATTAATTATCTGGAGCTTGAATAAGTATGAGACATCGTCATATTCAGAAACATAAATCACACATGAATACACATTTCGAAAAAAGCACAATAAGTACAAAAAGAACTCGAATTTGTCTGTATTAGTATAAAATTCACTGTTTAAGGATTCTATATGCGAAATTCAGAAACGGACAACACATCCATAAACAGATTTCTACAATCACACATTATGTGGAATAGTAATTATCTGGACCTGGAAAAGTATGTGATAACGTCATATCCATTGTTTATAGAAGGTATTTACAATATTCAGAAACTTAAATCACATAAGAAAACACATTTAGGAAATTGCACAAAACATTTCTACAAACACACATTAAGTGCAATAGTGTGTAACAAGAGCTCAAATTAGTATGTAATATTGTCATATTCACTATTTATTTATGGAATTCGCGATATTCAGAAACATAAATCACACATGAATACACAGTTCGAAAAAAGTACAATAAGTACAATAAGAACTCGAATTAGGCTATATTAGTATCAAATTCACTGTTTAAAGTTTCAATATGCGATATTCAGAAACGTACAACGCATCTGAAAAAAACATTTCTACAAACTCACATTAAGTGCAATAGTATGTAAGAGGAGCTCGAATAAGTATGTAATATATTCACAGTGAATATATATCATATTCACTGTTTATAGATGGAATTCGCGATATTCAGAAACATATATCACATGTGAAAACACATTTCGGAAATGGAAGAAAAAGTACAAAAGGAACTCGAATAAGGATGAATAAGCGTAAAATTCACTGTCACAACGCATCTGACAACACATTTCTACAAACTCACATTAAATGCAATATTATGTAAGAGGAGCTCGAATAAGTATGTAATATCGTCATATTCACTGTTTATAGATGGAATTCGCGATATTCAGAAACATATATCACATGTGAAAACACATTTCGGAATTGGAAGAAAAAGTACAAAAGGAACTCGAATAAGGCTGAATTAGCGTAAAATTCACTGTTTAAAGCATGAATATGCGAAATTCAGAAACGGACAACACATCCATAAACAGATTTCTACAATCACACATTAAGTGGAATAGTAATTAAGTGGAGCTGGAAAAGTATGATATATCGTCATATTCATTGTTTATAGAAGGAATTTGCAATATTCAGAAACATAAATCACGTATGAAAACACAATTTGGAAATTGCATATTAAGTACAAAAGGAACTTGAATAAGGCTGAATTAGCGTCACATTCAACGTTTATATGTTGAATATGTGATATACAGAAACGTGCAACACATCTGAAAACTCATTTCTTCAAACTCACATTAAGTGCAATAGTGTGTAACAGGAGCTCAAATAAGTATGTAATATCGTCATATTCACTGTTTATGGATGGAATTCGCGATGTTCAGAAACATAAATCACATATGAAAACACACTTCGGAAATAGCACAATAACTACAAAAAGAACTCAATTTAGGCTGTATTAGTATGAAATTCACTGTTTAAAGATTCTATATGCGATATTCAGAAACGGACAACGCATTTATAAACACATTTCTACAATCACACATTAAGTGGAATAGTAATCATCTGGAGCTGGAATAAGTTTGAGATATCGTCATATTCACTGTTTATAGAAGGAATTTGCAATATTCAGAATCGTAAAACACATAAGAAAACACATTTAGGAAATTGCTCATTGTGTACAAAAGGAACTTGAATAAGGCTGAATTAGCGTCACATTCAACGTTCATATGTTGAATATGTGATATTCAGAAACGGACAACGCATCTAGAAACACATTTCTACAATCACACTTTAATTGCAAAGAAGCTCGAATAAGTACGTAGTATCGTCATATTCACTGTTTATAGATGGAATTCGCGATGTTCAGAAACAGAAATCACATATGAAAACACATTTCGGAAATAGCACATTAAGTACAATAAGAACTCGAATTAGGCTAAATTAGTATCAAATTCACTGTTTAAAGTTTCAATATGCGATATTCAGAAACGTACAACGCATCTGAAAAAACATTTCTACAAACTCACATTAAGTGCAATAGTATGTAAGAGGAGCTCGAATAAGTATGTAATATCGTCATATTCACTGTTTATAGATGGAATTCGAGATATTCAGAGACATAAATCACATATGAAAACACATTTAGGAAATTGCATATTAAGTACAAAAGGAACTTGAATAATGGTGTATTAGGGTCAAATTCACCGTTTATAGGTTAAATATGTAATATTCAGAAACGGACAACGCATTTGAAAACACATTTCTACAAACTCACATTAAGTTCAATAGTATGTAAGAGGAGCTCGAATAAGTATGTAATATCGTCTTATTCACTGTTTATAGATGGAATTCGCGATGTTCAGAAACATAAATCACATATGAAAACACATTTCAGAAAAAGCACAATAAGTAAAATGAGAAATCGAATTAGGCTATATTAGTATCAAATTCACTGTTTAAAGTTTCATATGCGATATTCAGAAACGTACAACGCATATGAAAACACATTTCTACAAAGACACATTAAATGCAATAGTATGTAACAGGAGCTGGAATAAGTATGTAATATCGTCATATTCATTGTTTATAGAAGGAATTCGAGATATTCAGAGACATAAATCACATATCAAAACACATTTAGGAAATTGCATATTAAGTACAAAAAGAACTTGAATAATGCTGTATTAGCATCAAATTCACCGTTTATAGGTTGAATATGTGATATTGAGAAACGTGCAACACATCTGAAAACTCATTTCTTCAAACTCACATTAAGTGCAATAGTGTGTAACAGGAGCTCAAATAAGTATGTAATATCGTCATATTCACTGTTTATAGATGGAATTCGCGATGTTCAGAAACATAAATCACAAATGAAAACACATTTCGGAAATAGCACAATAAGTACAAAAAGAACTTAATTTAGGCTGTATTAGTATCAAATTCACTGTTTAAAGTTTCAATATGCGATATTCAGAAACGTACAACGCATCTGAAAACACATTTCTACAATCTCACATTAAATGCAATAGTATGTAACAGGAGCTCGAGTAGGTATGCAATATCGTCATATTCACTGTATATAGATGGAATTCGCGATATTCAGAAACATATATCACATGTGAAAACACATTTCGGAAATCGAAGAACAAATACAAAAGGAACTCGAATAAGGATGATTTAGCCTAAAATTCACTGTTTAAAGCTTGAATATGCGAAATTCAGAAACGGACAACACATCCATAAACAGATTTCTACAATCACACATTAAGTGGAATAGTAATTATCTGGACCTGGAAAAGTATGAGATATCGTCATATTCATTGTTTATAGAAGGTATTTGCAATATTCAGAAACATAAATCACATATGAAAACAAATTTAGGAAATTGCATATTAAGTACAAAAGGAACTTGAATATTGCTGTATTAGGATCAAATTCACCGTTTATAGGTCGAATATGTGATATTCAGAAACGTACAACGCCTCTGAAAAAAATTTCTACAAACACACATTAAGTGCAATAGTGTGTAACAAGAGCTCAAATTAGTATGTAATATTGTCATATTCACTATTTATATATGGAATTCGCGATGATCAGAAACATAAATCAGATATGAAAACACATATCGGAAATAGCACAATAAGTACAAAAGGAACTCGAATAAGGCTGTACTAGTTCAAATTCACTATTTAATGTTTCAATATGCGATATTCAGAAATGCACAACGCATTTATAAGCACATTTCTACAAACACACATTAAGTGAAATATTAATTATCTGGAGCTGGAATAAGTATGAGATATCGTCATATTCACTGTTTATAAATGGAATTCGCGATATTCAGAAACATAAATCACACATGAATACACAGTTCGAAAAAAGTACAATAAGTACAAAAAGAACTCGAATTTGTCTGTATTAGTATAAAATTCACTGTTTAAAGATTATATATGCGATATTCAGAAACGTACAACGCATCTGAAAACACATTTCTACAAACTCACATTAAATGCAATAGTATGTAACAGGTGCTCGAGTAGGTATGCAATATCGTCATATTCACTGTTTATAGATGGAATTGGAGATATTCAGAGACATAAATCACATATGAAATCATATTTAGGAAATTGCATATTAAGTACAAAAGGAACTTGAATAATGCTGTATTAGCATCAAATTCACCGTTTATAGGTTGAATATGTGATATTCAGAAACGTACAACGCATCTGAAAAAAACATTTATACAAACTCACATTAAGTGCAATAGAGTGTAACAAGAGCTCGAATAAGTACGTAATATCGTCATATTCACTGTTTATAGATGGAATTCGCGATGTTCAGAAACATAAATCACATATGAAAACACATTTCGGAAATAGCACAATAAGTACAATAAGAATTCGAATTAGGCTATATTAGTATCAAATTCACTGTTTAAAGTTTCAATATGCGACATTCAGAAACGTACAACGCATCTGAAAACACATTTCTACAAACTCACATTAAATGCAATAGCATGTAGCAGGAGCTCTAATAAGTATGTAATATCGTCATATTCAATGTTTATAGATGGAATTCGCGATATTCAGAAACATATATCACATGTGAAAACACATTTCGGAAATGGAAGGAAAAGTACAAAAGGAACTCGAATAAGGCTGAATTAGCGTAAAATGCACTGTTTAAAGCATGAATATGCGAAATTCAGAAACGGAGAACACATCCATAAACAGATTTATACAATCACACATTAAGTGGAATAGTAATTATGTGGAGCTATGAGATATCGTCATATTCATTGTTTATAGAAGGAATTTGCAATATTCAGAAACATAAATCACGTATGAAAACACAATTTGGAAATTGCATATTAAGTACAAAAGGAACTTGAATAATGCTGTGTAAGCATCAAATTCACCGTTTATAGGTTGAATATGTGATATTGAGAAACGTGCAACACATCTGAAAACTCATTTCTTCAAACTCACATTAAGTGCAATAGTGTGTAACAGGAGCTCAAATAAGTATGTAATATCGTCATATTCACTGTTTATAGATGGAATTCGCGATGTTCAGAAACATAAATCACAAATGAAAACACATTTCGGAAATAGCACAATAAGTACAAAAAGAACTTAATTTAGGCTGTATTAGTATCAAATTCACTGTTTAAAGTTTCAATATGCGATATTCAGAAACGTACAACGCATCTGAAAACACATTTCTACAATCTCACATTAAATGCAATAGTATGTAACAGGAGCTCGAGTAGGTATGCAATATCGTCATATTCACTGTATATAGATGGAATTCGCGATATTCAGAAACATATATCACATGTGAAAACACATTTCGGAAATCGAAGAACAAATACAAAAGGAACTCGAATAAGGATGATTTAGCCTAAAATTCACTGTTTAAAGCTTGAATATGCGAAATTCAGAAACGGACAACACATCCATAAACAGATTTCTACAATCACACATTAAGTGGAATAGTAATTATCTGGACCTGGAAAAGTATGAGATATCGTCATATTCATTGTTTATAGAAGGTATTTGCAATATTCAGAAACATAAATCACATATGAAAACAAATTTAGGAAATTGCATATTAAGTACAAAAGGAACTTGAATATTGCTGTATTAGGATCAAATTCACCGTTTATAGGTCGAATATGTGATATTCAGAAACGTACAACGCCTCTGAAAAAAATTTCTACAAACACACATTAAGTGCAATAGTGTGTAACAAGAGCTCAAATTAGTATGTAATATTGTCATATTCACTATTTATATATGGAATTCGCGATGATCAGAAACATAAATCAGATATGAAAACACATATCGGAAATAGCACAATAAGTACAAAAGGAACTCGAATAAGGCTGTACTAGTTCAAATTCACTATTTAATGTTTCAATATGCGATATTCAGAAATGCACAACGCATTTATAAACACATTTCTACAAACACACATTAAGTGAAATATTAATTATCTGGAGCTGGAATAAGTATGAGATATCGTCATATTCACTGTTTATAAATGGAATTCGCGATATTCAGAAACATAAATCACACATGAATACACAGTTCGAAAAAAGTACAATAAGTACAAAAAGAACTCGAATTTGTCTTTATTAGTATAAAATTCACTGTTTAAAGATTATATATGCGATATTCAGAAACGTACAACGCATCTGAAAACACATTTCTACAAACTCACATTAAATGCAATAGTATGTAACAGGTGCTCGAGTAGGTATGCAATATCGTCATATTCACTGTTTATAGATGGAATTGGAGATATTCAGAGACATAAATCACATATGAAATCATATTTAGGAAATTGCATATTAAGTACAAAAGGAACTTGAATAATGCTGTATTAGCATCAAATTCACCGTTTATAGGTTGAATATGTGATATTCAGAAACGTACAACGCATCTGAAAAAAACATTTATACAAACTCACATTAAGTGCAATAGAGTGTAACAAGAGCTCGAATAAGTACGTAATATCGTCATATTCACTGTTTATAGATGGAATTCGCGATGTTCAGAAACATAAATCACATATGAAAACACATTTCGGAAATAGCACAATAAGTACAATAAGAATTCGAATTAGGCTATATTAGTATCAAATTCACTGTTTAAAGTTTCAATATGCGACATTCAGAAACGTACAACGCATCTGAAAACACATTTCTACAAACTCACATTAAATGCAATAGCATGTAGCAGGAGCTCTAATAAGTATGTAATATCGTCATATTCAATGTTTATAGATGGAATTCGCGATATTCAGAAACATATATCACATGTGAAAACACATTTCGGAAATGGAAGTCAAATACAAAAGGAACTCGAATAAGGATGAATTAGCGTAAAATTCACTGTTTAAAGCTTGAATATGCGAAATTCAGAAACGGACAACACATCCATAAACAGATTTCTACAATCACACATTAAGTGGAATAGTAATTATCTGGACCTGGAAAAGAATGAGATATCGTCATATTCATTGTTTATAGAAGGTATTTGCAATATTCAGAAACATAAATCACATATGAAAACAAATTTAGGAAATTGCATATTAAGTACAAAAGGAACTTGAATAATGCTGTATTAGGATCAAATTCACCGTTTATATGTTGAATATGTGATATACAGAAACGTACAACGCCTCTGAAAAAAATTTCGACAAACACACATTAAGTTCAATAGTGTGTAACAAGAGCTCAAATTAGTATGTAATATTGTCATATTCACTATTTATATATGGAATTCGCGATGATCAGAAACATAAATCACATATCAAAACACATATCGGAAATAGCACAATAAGTACAAAATGAACTCGAATAAGGCTGTACTAGTTCAAATTCACTATTTAATGTTTCAATATGCGATATTCAGAAATGCACAACGCATTTATAAACACATTACTACAAACACACATTAAGTGAAATATTAATTATCTGGAGCTTGAATAAGTATGAGACATCGTCATATTCAGAAACATAAATCACACATGAATACACATTTCGAAAAAAGCACAATAAGTACAAAAAGAACTCGAATTTGTCTGTATTAGTATAAAATTCACTGTTTAAGGATTCTATATGCGAAATTCAGAAACGGACAACACATCCATAAACAGATTTCTACAATCACACATTATGTGGAATAGTAATTATCTGGACCTGGAAAAGTATGTGATAACGTCATATCCATTGTTTATAGAAGGTATTTACAATATTCAGAAACTTAAATCACATAAGAAAACACATTTAGGAAATTGCACAAAACATTTCTACAAACACACATTAAGTGCAATAGTGTGTAACAAGAGCTCAAATTAGTATGTAATATTGTCATATTCACTATTTATATATGGAATTCGCGATGATCAGAAACATAAATCAGATATGAAAACACATATCGGAAATAGCACAATAAGTACAAAAGGAACTCGAATAAGGCTGTACTAGTTCAAATTCACTATTTAATGTTTCAATATGCGATATTCAGAAATGCACAACGCATTTATAAACACATTTCTACAAACACACATTAAGTGAAATATTAATTATCTGGAGCTGGAATAAGTATGAGATATCGTCATATTCACTGTTTAGAAATGGAATTCGCGATATTCAGAAACATAAATCACACATGAATACACAGTTCGAAAAAAGTACAATAAGTACAATAAGAACTCGGATTAGGCTATATTAGTATCAAATTCACTGTTTAAAGTTTCAATATGCGATATTCAGAAACGTACAACGCATCTGAAAAAAAACATTTCTACAAACTCACATTAAGTGCAATAGTATGTAAGAGGAGCTCGAATAAGTATGTAATATATTCACAGTGAATATATATCATATTCACTGTTTATAGATGGAATTCGCGATATTCAGAAACATATATCACATGTGAAAACACATTTCGGAAATGGAAGAAAAAGTACAAAAGGAACTCGAATAAGGATGAATAAGCGTAAAATTCACTGTCACAACGCATCTGACAACACATTTCTACAAACTCACATTAAATGCAATATTATGTAAGAGGAGCTCGAATAAGTATGTAATATCGTCATATTCACTGTTTATAGATGGAATTCGCGATATTCAGAAACATATATCACATGTGAAAACACATTTCGGAAATGGAAGAAAAAGTACAAAAGGAACTCGAATAAGGCTGAATTAGCGTAAAATTCACTGTTTAAAGCATGAATATGCGAAATTCAGAAACGGACAACACATCCATAAACAGATTTCTACAATCACACATTAAGTGGAATAGTAATTAAGTGGAGCTGGAAAAGTATGATATATCGTCATATTCATTGTTTATAGAAGGAATTTGCAATATTCAGAAACATAAATCACGTATGAAAACACAATTTGGAAATTGCATATTAAGTACAAAAGGAACTTGAATAAGGCTGAATTAGCGTCACATTCAACGTTTATATGTTGAATATGTGATATACAGAAACGTGCAACACATCTGAAAACTCATTTCTTCAAACTCACATTAAGTGCAATAGTGTGTAACAGGAGCTCAAATAAGTATGTAATATCGTCATATTCACTGTTTATGGATGGAATTCGCGATGTTCAGAAACATAAATCACATATGAAAACACACTTCGGAAATAGCACAATAACTACAAAAAGAACTCAATTTAGGCTGTATTAGTATGAAATTCACTGTTTAAAGATTCTATATGCGATATTCAGAAACGGACAACGCATTTATAAACACATTTCTACAATCACACATTAAGTGGAATAGTAATCATCTGGAGCTGGAATAAGTTTGAGATATCGTCATATTCACTGTTTATAGAAGGAATTTGCAATATTCAGAATCGTAAAACACATAAGAAAACACATTTAGGAAATTGCTCATTGTGTACAAAAGGAACTTGAATAAGGCTGAATTAGCGTCACATTCAACGTTCATATGTTGAATATGTGATATTCAGAAACGGACAACGCATCTAGAAACACATTTCTACAATCACACTTTAATTGCAAAGAAGCTCGAATAAGTACGTAGTATCGTCATATTCACTGTTTATAGATGGAATTCGCGATGTTCAGAAACATAAATCACATATGAAAACACATTTCGGAAATAGCACATTAAGTACAATAAGAACTCGAATTAGGCTAAATTAGTATCAAATTCACTGTTTAAAGTTTCAATATGCGATATTCAGAAACGTACAACGCATCTGATAAAACATTTCTACAAACTCACATTAAGTGCAATAGTATGTAAGAGGAGCTCGAATAAGTATGTAATATCGTCATATTCACTGTTTATAGATGGAATTCGAGATATTCAGAGACATAAATCACATATGAAAACACATTTAGGAAATTGCATATTAAGTACAAAAGGAACATGAATAATGGTGTATTAGGGTCAAATTCACCGTTTATAGGTTAAATATGTAATATTCAGAAACGGACAACGCATTTGAAAACACATTTCTACAAACTCACATTAAGTTCAATAGTATGTAAGAGGAGCTCGAATAAGTATGTAATATCGTCTTATTCACTGTTTATAGATGGAATTCGCGATGTTCAGAAACATAAATCACATATGAAAACACATTTCAGAAAAAGCACAATAAGTAAAATGAGAAATCGAATTAGGCTATATTAGTATCAAATTCACTGTTTAAAGTTTCATATGCGATATTCAGAAACGTACAACGCATATGAAAACACATTTCTACAAACACACATTAAATGCAATAGTATGTAACAGGAGCTGGAATAAGTATGTAATATCGTCATATTCACTGTTTATAGATGGAATTCGAGATATTCAGAGACATAAATCACATATCAAAACACATTTAGGAAATTGCATATTAAGTACAAAAAGAACTTGAATAATGCTGTATTAGCATCAAATTCACCGTTTATAGGTTGAATATGTGATATTCAGAAACGTACAACGCATCTGAAAAAACATTTCTACAAACTCACATTGAGTGCAATAGGATGTAAGAGGAGCTCGAATAAGTATGTAATATCGTCATATTCACTGTATATAGATGGAATTCGCGATATTCAGAAACATATATCACATGTGAAAACACATTTCGGAAATGGAAGGAAAAGTACAAAAGGAACTCGAATAAGGCTGAATTAGCGTAAAATGCACTGTTTAAAGCATGAATATGCGAAATTCAGAAACGGAGAACACATCCATAAACAGATTTATACAATCACACATTAAGTGGAATAGTAATTATGTGGAGCTATGAGATATCGTCATATTCATTGTTTATAGAAGGAATTTGCAATATTCAGAAACATAAATCACGTATGAAAACACAATTTGGAAATTGCATATTAAGTACAAAAGGAACTTGAATAATGCTGTGTAAGCATCAAATTCACCGTTTATACGTTGAATATGTGATATTGAGAAACGTGCAACACATCTGAAAACTCATTTCTTCAAACTCACATTAAGTGCAATAGTGTGTAACAGGAGCTCAAATAAGTATGTAATATCGTCATATTCACTGTTTATAGATGGAATTCGCGATGTTCAGAAACATAAATCACAAATGAAAACACATTTCGGAAATAGCACAATAAGTACAAAAAGAACATAATTTAGGCTGTATTAGTATCAAATTCACTGTTTAAAGTTTCAATATGCGATATTCAGAAACGTACAACGCATCTGAAAACACATTTCTACAATCTCACATTAAATGCAATAGTATGTAACAGGAGTTCGAGTAGGTATGCAATATCGTCATATTCACTGTATATAGATGGAATTCGCGATATTCAGAAACATATATCACATGTGAAAACACATTTCGGAAATCGAAGAACAAATACAAAAGGAACTCGAATAAGGATGATTTAGCCTAAAATTCACTGTTTAAAGCTTGAATATGCGAAATTCAGAAACGGACAACACATCCATAAACAGATTTCTACAATCACACATTAAGTGGAATAGTAATTATCTGGACCTGGAAAAGTATGAGATATCGTCATATTCATTGTTTATAGAAGGTATTTGCAATATTCAGAAACATAAATCACATATGAAAACAAATTTAGGAAATTGCATATTAAGTACAAAAGGAACTTGAATAATGCTGTATTAGGATCAAATTCACCGTTTATAGGTTGAATATGTGATATACAGAAACGTACAACGCCTCTGAAAAAAATTTCGACAAACACACATTAAGTTCAATAGTGTGTAACAAGAGCTCAAATTAGTATGTAATATTGTCATATTCACTATTTATATATGGAATTCGCGATGATCAGAAACATAAATCACATATCAAAACACATATCGGAAATAGCACAATAAGTACAAAATGAACTCGAATAAGGCTGTACTAGTTCAAATTCACTATTTAATGTTTCAATATGCGATATTCAGAAATGCACAACGCATTTATAAACACATTACTACAAACACACATTAAGTGAAATATTAATTATCTGGAGCTTGAATAAGTATGAGACATCGTCATATTCAGAAACATAAATCACACATGAATACACATTTCGAAAAAAGCACAATAAGTACAAAAAGAACTCGAATTTGTCTGTATTAGTATAAAATTCACTGTTTAAGGATTCTATATGCGAAATTCAGAAACGGACAACACATCCATAAACAGATTTCTACAATCACACATTATGTGGAATAGTAATTATCTGGACCTGGAAAAGTATGTGATAACGTCATATCCATTGTTTATAGAAGGTATTTACAATATTCAGAAACTTAAATCACATAAGAAAACACATTTAGGAAATTGCACAAAACATTTCTACAAACACACATTAAGTGCAATAGTGTGTAACAAGAGCTCAAATTAGTATGTAATATTGTCATATTCACTATTTATATATGGAATTCGCGATATTCAGAAACATAAATCACACATGAATACACAGTTCGAAAAAAGTACAATAAGTACAATAAGAACTCGAATTAGGCTATATTAGTATCAAATTCACTGTTTAAAGTTTCAATATGCGATATTCAGAAACGTACAACGCATCTGAAAAAAACATTTCTACAAACTCACATTAAGTGCAATAGTATGTAAGAGGAGCTCGAATAAGTATGTAATATATTCACAGTGAATATATATCATATTCACTGTTTATAGATGGAATTCGCGATATTCAGAAACATATATCACATGTGAAAACACATTTCGGAAATGGAAGAAAAAGTACAAAAGGAACTCGAATAAGGATGAATAAGCGTAAAATTCACTGTCACAACGCATCTGACAACACATTTCTACAAACTCACATTAAATGCAATATTATGTAAGAGGAGCTCGAATAAGTATGTAATATCGTCATATTCACTGTTTATAGATGGAATTCGCGATATTCAGAAACATATATCACATGTGAAAACACATTTCGGAATTGGAAGAAAAAGTACAAAAGGAACTCGAATAAGGCTGAATTAGCGTAAAATTCACTGTTTAAAGCATGAATATGCGAAATTCAGAAACGGACAACACATCCATAAACAGATTTCTACAATCACACATTAAGTGGAATAGTAATTAAGTGGAGCTGGAAAAGTATGATATATCGTCATATTCATTGTTTATAGAAGGAATTTGCAATATTCAGAAACATAAATCACGTATGAAAACACAATTTGGAAATTGCATATTAAGTACAAAAGGAACTTGAATAAGGCTGAATTAGCGTCACATTCAACGTTTATATGTTGAATATGTGATATACAGAAACGTGCAACACATCTGAAAACTCATTTCTTCAAACTCACATTAAGTGCAATAGTGTGTAACAGGAGCTCAAATAAGTATGTAATATCGTCATATTCACTGTTTATGGATGGAATTCGCGATGTTCAGAAACATAAATCACATATGAAAACACACTTCGGAAATAGCACAATAACTACAAAAAGAACTCAATTTAGGCTGTATTAGTATGAAATTCACTGTTTAAAGATTCTATATGCGATATTCAGAAACGGACAACGCATTTATAAACACATTTCTACAATCACACATTAAGTGGAATAGTAATCATCTGGAGCTGGAATAAGTTTGAGATATCGTCATATTCACTGTTTATAGAAGGAATTTGCAATATTCAGAATCGTAAAACACATAAGAAAACACATTTAGGAAATTGCTCATTGTGTACAAAAGGAACTTGAATAAGGCTGAATTAGCGTCACATTCAACGTTCATATGTTGAATATGTGATATTCAGAAACGGACAACGCATCTAGAAACACATTTCTACAATCACACTTTAATTGCAAAGAAGCTCGAATAATTACGTAGTATCGTCATATTCACTGTTTATAGATGGAATTCGCGATGTTCAGAAACAGAAATCACATATGAAAACACATTTCGGAAATAGCACATTAAGTACAATAAGAACTCGAATTAGGCTAAATTAGTATCAAATTCACTGTTTAAAGTTTCAATATGCGATATTCAGAAACGTACAACGCATCTGAAAAAACATTTCTACAAACTCACATTAAGTACAATAGTATGTAAGAGGAGCTCGAATAAGTATGTAATATCGTCATATTCACTGTTTATAGATGGAATTCGAGATATTCAGAGACATAAATCACATATGAAAACACATTTAGGAAATTGCATATTAAGTACAAAAGGAACTTGAATAATGGTGTATTAGGGTCAAATTCACCGTTTATAGGTTAAATATGTAATATTCAGAAACGGACAACGCATTTGAAAACACATTTCTACAAACTCACATTAAGTTCAATAGTATGTAAGAGGAGCTCGAATAAGTATGTAATATCGTCTTATTCACTGTTTATAGATGGAATTCGCGATGTTCAGAAACATAAATCACATATGAAAACACATTTCAGAAAAAGCACAATAAGTAAAATGAGAAATCGAATTAGGCTATATTAGTATCAAATTCACTGTTTAAAGTTTCATATGCGATATTCAGAAACGTACAACGCATATGAAAACACATTTCTACAAACACACATTAAATGCAATAGTATGTAACAGGAGCTGGAATAAGTATGTAATATCGTCATATTCACTGTTTATAGATGGAATTCGAGATATTCAGAGACATAAATCACATATCAAAACACATTTAGGAAATTGCATATTAAGTACAAAAAGAACTTGAATAATGCTGTATTAGCATCAAATTCACCGTTTATAGGTTGAATATGTGATATTCAGAAACGTACAACGCATCTGAAAAAACATTTCTACAAACTCACATTAAGTGCAATAGGATGTAAGAGGAGCTCGAATAAGTATGTAATATCGTCATATTCACTGTATATAGATGGAATTCGCGATATTCAGAAACATATATCACATGTGAAAACACATTTCGGAAATGGAAGGAAAAGTACAAAAGGAACTCGAATAAGGCTCAATTAGCGTAAAATGCACTGTTTAAAGCATGAATATGCGAAATTCAGAAACGGAGAACACATCCATAAACAGATTTATACAATCACACATTAAGTGGAATAGTAATTATGTGGAGCTATGAGATATCGTCATATTCATTGTTTATAGAAGGAATTTGCAATATTCAGAAACATAAATCACGTATGAAAACACAATTTGGAAATTGCATATTAAGTACAAAAGGAACTTGAATAATGCTGTGTAAGCATCAAATTCACCGTTTATAGGTTGAATATGTGATATTGAGAAACGTGCAACACATCTGAAAACTCATTTCTTCAAACTCACATTAAGTGCAATAGTGTGTAACAGGAGCTCAAATAAGTATGTAATATCGTCATATTCACTGTTTATAGATGGAATTCGCGATGTTCAGAAACATAAATCACAAATGAAAACACATTTCGGAAATAGCACAATAAGTACAAAAAGAACTTTATTTAGGCTGTATTAGTATCAAATTCACTGTTTAAAGTTTCAATATGCGATATTCAGAAACGTACAACGCATCTGAAAACACATTTCTACAATCTCACATTAAATGCAATAGTATGTAACAGGAGCTCGAGTAGGTATGCAATATCGTCATATTCACTGTATATAGATGGAATTCGCGATATTCAGAAACATATATCACATGTGAAAACACATTTCGGAAATCGAAGAACAAATACAAAAGGAACTCGAATAAGGATGATTTAGCCTAAAATTCACTGTTTAAAGCTTGAATATGCGAAATTCAGAAACGGACAACACATCCATAAACAGATTTCTACAATCACACATTAAGTGGAATAGTAATTATCTGGACCTGGAAAAGTATGAGATATCGTCATATTCATTGTTTATAGAAGGTATTTGCAATATTCAGAAACATAAATCACATATGAAAACAAATTTAGGAAATTGCATATTAAGTACAAAAGGAACTTGAATATTGCTGTATTAGGATCAAATTCACCGTTTATAGGTCGAATATGTGATATTCAGAAACGTACAACGCCTCTGAAAAAAATTTCTACAAACACACATTAAGTACAATAGTGTGTAACAAGAGCTCAAATTAGTATGTAATATTGTCATATTCACTATTTATATATGGAATTCGCGATGATCAGAAACATAAATCAGATATGAAAACACATATCGGAAATAGCACAATAAGTACAAAAGGAACTCGAATAAGGCTGTAATAGTTTAAATTCACTATTTAATGTTTCAATATGCGATATTCAGAAATGCACAACGCATTTATAAGCACATTTCTACAAACACACATTAAGTGAAATATTAATTATCTGGAGCTGGAATAAGTATGAGATATCGTCATATTCACTGTTTATAAATGGAATTCGCGATATTCAGAAACATAAATCACACATGAATACACAGTTCGAAAAAAGTACAATAAGTACAAAAAGAACTCGAATTTGTCTGTATTAGTATAAAATTCACTGTTTAAAGATTATATATGCGATATTCAGAAACGTACAACGCATCTGAAAACACATTTCTACAAACTCACATTAAATGCAATAGTATGTAACAGGTGCTCGAGTAGGTATGCAATATCGTCATATTCACTGTTTATAGATGGAATTGGAGATATTCAGAGACATAAATCACATATGAAATCATATTTAGGAAATTGCATATTAAGTACAAAAGGAACTTGAATAATGCTGTATTAGCATCAAATTCACCGTTTATAGGTTGAATATGTGATATTCAGAAACGTACAACGCATCTGAAAAAAACATTTATACAAACTCACATTAAGTGCAATAGAGTGTAACAAGAGCTCGAATAAGTACGTAATATCGTCATATTCACTGTTTATAGATGGAATTCGCGATGTTCAGAAACATAAATCACATATGAAAACACATTTCGGAAATAGCACAATAAGTACAATAAGAATTCGAATTAGGCTATATTAGTATCAAATTCACTGTTTAAAGTTTCAATATGCGACATTCAGAAACGTACAACGCATCTGAAAACACATTTCTACAAACTCACATTAAATGCAATAGCATGTAGCAGGAGCTCTAATAAGTATGTAATATCGTCATATTCAATGTTTATAGATGGAATTCGCGATATTCAGAAACATATATCACATGTGAAAACACATTTCGGAAATGGAAGGAAAAGTACAAAAGGAACTCGAATAAGGGTGAATTAGCGTAAAATGCACTGTTTAAAGCATGAATATGCGAAATTCAGAAACGGAGAACACATCCATAAACAGATTTATACAATCACACATTAAGTGGAATAGTAATTATGTGGAGCTATGAGATATCGTCATATTCATTGTTTATAGAAGGAATTTGCAATATTCAGAAACATAAATCACGTATGAAAACACAATTTGGAAATTGCATATTAAGTACAAAAGGAACTTGAATAATGCTGTGTAAGCATCAAATTCACCGTTTATAGGTTGAATATGTGATATTGAGAAACGTGCAACACATCTGAAAACTCATTTCTTCAAACTCACATTAAGTGCAATAGTGTGTAACAGGAGCTCAAATAAGTATGTAATATCGTCATATTCACTGTTTATAGATGGAATTCGCGATGTTCAGAAACATAAATCACAAATGAAAACACATTTCGGAAATAGCACAATAAGTACAAAAAGAACTTAATTTAGGCTGTATTAGTATCAAATTCACTGTTTAAAGTTTCAATATGCGATATTCAGAAACGTACAACGCATCTGAAAACACATTTCTACAATCTCACATTAAATGCAATAGTATGTAACAGGAGCTCGTGTAGGTACGCAATATCGTCATATTCACTGTATATAGATGGAATTCGCGATATTCAGAAACATATATCACATGTGAAAACTCATTTCGGAAATCGAAGAACAAATACAAAAGGAACTCGAATAAGGATGATTTAGCCTAAAATTCACTGTTTAAAGCTTGAATATGCGAAATTCAGAAACGGACAACACATCCATAAACAGATTTCTACAATCACACATTAAGTGGAATAGTAATTATCTGGACCTGGAAAAGTATGAGATATCGTCATATTCATTGTTTATAGAAGGTATTTGCAATATTCAGAAACATAAATCACATATGAAAACAAATTTAGGAAATTGCATATTAAGTACAAAAGGAACTTGAATATTGCTGTATTAGGATCAAATTCACCGTTTATAGGTCGAATATGTGATATTCAGAAACGTACAACGCCTCTGAAAAAAATGTCTACAAACACACATTAAGTGCAATAGTGTGTAACAAGAGCTCAAATTAGTATGTAATATTGTCATATTCACTATTTATATATGGAATTCGCGATGATCAGAAACATAAATCAGATATGAAAACACATATCGGAAATAGCACAATAAGTACAAAAGGAACTCGAATAAGGCTGTACTAGTTCAAATTCACTATTTAATGTTTCAATATGCGATATTCAGAAATGCACAACGCATTTATAAACACATTTCTACAAACACACATTAAGTGAAATATTAATTATCTGGAGCTGGAATAAGTATGAGATATCGTCACATTCACTGTTTATAAATGGAATTCGCGATATTCAGAAACATAAATCACACATGAATACACAGTTCGAAAAAAGTACAATAAGTACAAAAAGAACTCGAATTTGTCTGTATTAGTATAAAATTCACTGTTTAAAGATTATATATGCGATATTCAGAAACGTACAACGCATCTGAAAACACATTTCTACAAACTCACATTAAATGCAATAGTATGTAACAGGTGCTCGAGTAGGTATGCAATATCGTCATATTCACTGTTTATAGATGGAATTGGAGATATTCAGAGACATAAATCACATATGAAATCATATTTAGGAAATTGCATATTAAGTACAAAAGGAACTTGAATAATGCTGTATTAGCATCAAATTCACCGTTTATAGGTTGAATATGTGATATTCAGAAACGTACAACGCATCTGAAAAAAACATTTATACAAACTCACATTAAGTGCAATAGAGTGTAACAAGAGCTCGAATAAGTACGTAATATCGCCATATTCACTGTTTATAGATGGAATTCGCGATGTTCAGAAACATAAATCACATATGAAAACACATTTCGGAAATAGCACAATAAGTACAATAAGAATTCGAATTAGGCTATATTAGTATCAAATTCACTGTTTAAAGTTTCAATATGCGACATTCAGAAACGTACAACGCATCTGAAAACACATTTCTACAAACTCACATTAAATGCAATAGCATGTAGCAGGAGCTCTAATAAGTATGTAATATCGTCATATTCAATGTTTATAGATGGAATTCGCGATATTCAGAAACATATATCACATGTGAAAACACATTTCGGAAATGGAAGTCAAATACAAAAGGAACTCGAATAAGGATGAATTAGCGTAAAATTCACTGTTTAAAGCTTGAATATGCGAAATTCAGAAACGGACAACACATCCATAAACAGATTTCTACAATCACACATTAAGTGGAATAGTAATTATCTGGACCTGGAAAAGAATGAGATATCGTCATATTCATTGTTTATAGAAGGTATTTGCAATATTCAGAAACATAAATCACATATGAAAACAAATTTAGGAAATTGCATATTAAGTACAAAAGGAACTTGAATAATGCTGTATTAGGATCAAATTCACCGTTTATAGGTTGAATATGTGATATACAGAAACGTACAACGCCTCTGAAAAAAATTTCGACAAACACACATTAAGTTCAATAGTGTGTAACAAGAGCTCAAATTAGTATGTAATATTGTCATATTCACTATTTATATATGGAATTCGCGATGATCAGAAACATAAATCACATATCAAAACACATATCGGAAATAGCACAATAAGTACAAAATGAACTCGAATAAGGCTGTACTAGTTCAAATTCACTATTTAATGTTTCAATATGCGATATTCAGAAATGCACAACGCATTTATAAACACATTACAACAAACACACATTAAGTGAAATATTAATTATCTGGAGCTTGAATAAGTATGAGACATCGTCATATTCAGAAACATAAATCACACATGAATACACATTTCGAAAAAAGCACAATAAGTACAAAAAGAACTCGAATTTGTCTGTATTAGTATAAAATTCACTGTTTAAGGATTCTATATGCGAAATTCAGAAACGGACAACACATCCATAAACAGATTTCTACAATCACACATTATGTGGAATAGTAATTATCTGGACCTGGAGAAGTATGTGATAACGTCATATCCATTGTTTATAGAAGGTATTTACAATATTCAGAAACTTAAATCACATAAGAAAACACATTTAGGAAATTGCACAAAACATTTCTACAAACACACATTAAGTGCAATAGTGTGTAACAAGAGCTCAAATTAGTATGTAATATTGTCATATTCACTATTTATATATGGAATTCGCGATGATCAGAAACATAAATCAGATCTGAAAACACATATCGGAAATAGCACAATAAGTACAAAAGGAACTCGAATAAGGCTGTACTAGTTCAAATTCACTATTTAATGTTTCAATATGCGATATTCAGAAATGCACAACGCATTTATAAACACATTTCTACAAACACACATTAAGTGAAATATTAATTATCTGGAGCTGGAATAAGTATGAGATATCGTCATATTCACTGTTTAGAAATGGAATTCGCGATATTCAGAAACATAAATCACACATGAATACACAGTTCGAAAAAAGTACAATAAGTACAATAAGAACTCGAATTAGGCTATATTAGTATCAAATTCACTGTTTAAAGTTTCAATATGCGATATTCAGAAACGTACAACGCATCTGAAAAAAAACATTTCTACAAACTCACATTAAGTGCAATAGTATGTAAGAGGAGCTCGAATAAGTATGTAATATATTCACAGTGAATATATATCATATTCACTGTTTATAGATGGAATTCGCGATATTCAGAAACATATATCACATGTGAAAACACATTTCGGAAATGGAAGAAAAAGTACAAAAGGAACTCGAATAAGGATGAATAAGCGTAAAATTCACTGTCACAACGCATCTGACAACACATTTCTACAAACTCACATTAAATGCAATATTATGTAAGAGGAGCTCGAATAAGTATGTAATATCGTCATATTCACTGTTTATAGATGGAATTCGCGATATTCAGAAACATATATCACATGTGAAAACACATTTCGGAAATGGAAGAAAAAGTACAAAAGGAACTCGAATAAGGCTGAATTAGCGTAAAATTCACTGTTTAAAGCATGAATATGCGAAATTCAGAAACGGACAACACATCCATAAACAGATTTATACAATCACACATTAAGTGGAATAGTAATTATGTGGAGCTATGAGATATCGTCATATTCATTGTTTATAGAAGGAATTTGCAATATTCAGAAACATAAATCACGTATGAAAACACAATTTGGAAATTGCATATTAAGTACAAAAGGAACTTGAATAATGCTGTGTAAGCATCAAATTCACCGTTTATAGGTTGAATATGTGATATTGAGAAACGTGCAACACATCTGAAAACTCATTTCTTCAAACTCACATTAAGTGCAATAGTGTGTAACAGGAGCTCAAATAAGTATGTAATATCGTCATATTCACTGTTTATAGATGGAATTCGCGATGTTCAGAAACATAAATCACAAATGAAAACACATTTCGGAAATAGCACAATAAGTACAAAAAGAACTTAATTTAGGCTGTATTAGTATCAAATTCACTGTTTAAAGTTTCAATATGCGATATTCAGAAACGTACAACGCATCTGAAAACACATTTCTACAATCTCACATTAAATGCAATAGTATGTAACAGGAGCTCGAGTAGGTATGCAATATCGTCATATTCACTGTATATAGATGGAATTCGCGATATTCAGAAACATATATCACATGTGAAAACACATTTCGGAAATCGAAGAACAAATACAAAAGGAACTCGAATAAAGATGATTTAGCCTAAAATTCACTGTTTAAAGCTTGAATATGCGAAATTCAGAAACGGACAACACATCCATAAACAGATTTCTACAATCACACATTAAGTGGAATAGTAATTATCTGGACCTGGAAAAGTATGAGATATCGTCATATTCATTGTTTATAGAAGGTATTTGCAATATTCAGAAACATAAATCACATATGAAAACAAATTTAGGAAATTGCATATTAAGTACAAAAGGAACTTGAATATTGCTGTATTAGGATCAAATTCACCGTTTATAGGTCGAATATGTGATATTCAGAAACGTACAACGCCTCTGAAAAAAATTTCTACAAACACACATTAAGTGCAATAGTGTGTAACAAGAGCTCAAATTAGTATGTAATATTGTCATATTCACTATTTATATATGGAATTCGCGATGATCAGAAACATAAATCAGATATGAAAACACATATCGGAAATAGCACAATAAGTACAAAAGGAACTCGAATAAGGCTGTACTAGTTCAAATTCACTATTTAATGTTTCAATATGCGATATTCAGAAATGCACAACGCATTTATAAACACATTTCTACAAACACACATTAAGTGAAATATTAATTATCTGGAGCTGGAATAAGTATGAGATATCGTCATATTCACTGTTTATAAATGGAATTCGCGATATTCAGAAACGTAAATCACACATGAATACACAGTTCGAAAAAAGTACAATAAGTACAAAAAGAACTCGAATTTGTCTGTATTAGTATAAAATTCACTGTTTAAAGATTATATATGCGATATTCAGAAACGTACAACGCATCTGAAAACACATTTCTACAAACTCACATTCAATGCAATAGTATGTAACAGGTGCTCGAGTAGGTATGCAATATCGTCATATTCACTGTTTATAGATGGAATTGGAGATATTCAGAGACATAAATCACATATGAAATCATATTTAGGAAATTGCATATTAAGTACAAAAGGAACTTGAATAATGCTGTATTAGCATCAAATTCACCGTTTATAGGTTGAATATGTGATATTCAGAAACGTACAACGCATCTGAAAAAAACATTTATACAAACTCACATTAAGTGCAATAGAGTGTAACAAGAGCTCGAATAAGTACGTAATATCGTCATATTCACTGTTTATAGATGGAATTCGCGATGTTCAGAAACATAAATCACATATGAAAACACATTTCGGAAATAGCACAATAAGTACAATAAGAATTCGAATTAGGCTATATTAGTATCAAATTCACTGTTTAAAGTTTCAATATGCGAAATTCAGAAACGTACAACGCATCTGAAAACACATTTCTACAAACTCACATTAAATGCAATAGCATGTAGCAGGAGCTCTAATAAGTATGTAATATCGTCATATTCAATGTTTATAGATGGAATTCGCGATATTCAGAAACATATATCACATGTGAAAACACATTTCGGAAATGGAAGTCAAATACAAAAGGAACTCGAATAAGGATGAATTAGCGTAAAATTCACTGTTTAAAGCTTGAATATGCGAAATTCAGAAACGGACAACACATCCATAAACAGATTTCTACAATCACACATTAAGTGGAATAGTAATTATCTGGACCTGGAAAAGAATGAGATATCGTCATATTCATTGTTTATAGAAGGTATTTGCAATATTCAGAAACATAAATCACATATGAAAACAAATTTAGGAAATTGCATATTAAGTACAAAAGGAACTTGAATAATGCTGTATTAGGATCAAATTCACCGTTTATAGGTTGAATATGTGATATACAGAAACGTACAACGCCTCTCAAAAAAATTTCGACAAACACACATTAAGTTCAATAGTGTGTAACAAGAGCTCAAATTAGTATGTAATATTGTCATATTCACTATTTATATATGGAATTCGCGATGATCAGAAACATAAATCACATATCAAAACACATATCGGAAATAGCACAATAAGTACAAAATGAACTCGAATAAGGCTGTACTAGTTCAAATTCACTATTTAATGTTTCAATATGCGATATTCAGAAATGCACAACGCATTTATAAACACATTACTACAAACACACATTAAGTGAAATATTAATTATCTGGAGCTTGAATAAGTATGAGACATCGTCATATTCAGAAACATAAATCACACATGAATACACATTTCGAAAAAAGCACAATAAGTACAAAAAGAACTCGAATTTGTCTGTATTAGTATAAAATTCACTGTTTAAGGATTCTATATGCGAAATTCAGAAAGGGACAACACATCCATAAACAGATTTCTACAATCACACATTAAGTGGAATAGTAATTATCTGGACCTGGAAAAGTATGTGATAACGTCATATCCATTGTTTATAGAAGGTATTTACAATATTCAGAAACTTAAATCACATAAGAAAACACATTTAGGAAATTGCACAAAACATTTCCACAAACACACATTAAGTGCAATAGTGTGTAACAAGAGCTCAAATTAGTATGTAATATTGTCATATTCACTATTTATATATGGAATTCGCGATGATCAGAAACAGAAATCAGATATGAAAACACATATCGGAAATAGCACAATAAGTACAAAAGGAACTCGAATAAGGCTGTACTAGTTCAAATTCACTATTTAATGTTTCAATATGCGATATTCAGAAATGCACAACGCATTTATAAACACATTTCTACAAACACACATTAAGTGAAATATTAATTATCTGGAGCTGGAATAAGTATGAGATATCGTCATATTCACTGTTTAGAAATGGAATTCGCGATATTCAGAAACATAAATCACACATGAATACACAGTTCGAAAAAAGTACAATAAGTACAATAAGAACTCGAATTAGGCTATATTAGTATCAAATTCACTGTTTAAAGTTTCAATATGCGATATTCAGAAACGTACAACGCATCTGAAAAAAACATTTCTACAAACTCACATTAAGTGCAATAGTATGTAAGAGGAGCTCGAATAAGTATGTAATATATTCACAGTGAATATATATCATATTCACTGTTTATAGATGGAATTCGCGATATTCAGAAACATATATCACATGTGAAAACACATTTCGGAAATGGAAGAAAAAGTACAAAAGGAACTCGAATAAGGCTGAATTAGCGTAAAATTCACTGTTTAAAGCATGAATATGCGAAATTCAGAAACGGACAACACATCCATAAACAGATTTCTACAATCACACATTAAGTGGAATAGTAATTATCTGGACCTGGAAAAGTATGAGATATCGTCATATTCATTGTTTATAGAAGGTATTTGCGATATTCAGAAACATAAATCACATATGAAAACAAATTTAGGAAATTGCATATTAAATACAAAAGGAACTTGAATAATGCTGTATTAGGATCAAATTCACCGTTTATAGGTCGAATATGTGATATTCAGAAACGTACAACGCCTCTGAAAAAAATTTCTACAAACACACATTAAGTGCAATAGTATGTAACAAGAGCTCAAATTAGTATGTAATATTGTCATATTCACTATTTATATATGGAATTCGCGATGATCAGAAACATAAATCAGATATGAAAACACGTATCGGAAATAGCACAATAAGTACAAAAGGAACTCGAATAAGGCTGTACTAGTTCAAATTCACTATTTAATGTTTCAATATGCGATATTCAGAAATGCACAACGCATTTATAAACACATTTCTACAAACACACATTAAGTGAAATATTAATTATCTGGAGCTGGAATAAGTATGAGATATCGTCATATTCACTGTTTATAAATGGAATTCGCGATATTCAGAAACATAAATCACACATGAATACACAGTTCGAAAAAAGTACAATAAGTACAAAAAGAACTCGAATTTGTCTGTATTAGTATAAAATTCACTGTTTAAAGATTATATATGCGATATTCAGAAACGTACAACGCATCTGAAAACACATTTCTACAAACTCACATTAAATGCAATAGTATGTAACAGGTGCTCGAGTAGGTATGCAATATCGTCATATTCACTGTTTATAGATGGAATTGGAGATATTCAGAGACATAAATCACATATGAAATCATATTTAGGAAATTGCATATTAAGTACAAAAGGAACTTGAATAATGCTGTATTAGCATCAAATTCACCGTTTATAGGTTGAATATGTGATATACAGAAACGTACAACGCCTCTGAAAAAAATTTTGACAAACACACATTAAGTTCAATAGTGTGTAACAAGAGCTCAAATTAGTATGTAATATTGTCATATTCACTATTTATATATGGAATTCGCGATGATTAGAAACATAAATCACATATCAAAACACATATCGGAAATAGCACAATAAGTACAAAATGAACTCGAATAAGGCTGTACTAGTTCAAATTCACTATTTAATGTTTCAATATGCGATATTCAGAAATGCACAACGCATTTATAAACACATTACTACAAACACACATTAAGTGAAATATTAATTATCTGGAGCTTGAATAAGTATGAGTCATCGTCATATTCAGAAACATAAATCACACATGAATACACATTTCGAAAAAAGCACAATAAGTACAAAAAGAACTCGAATTTGTCTGTATTAGTATAAAATTCACTGTTTAAGGATTCTATATGCGAAATTCAGAAACGGACAACACATCCATAAACAGATTTCTACAATCACACATTAAGTGGAATAGTAATTATCTGGACCTGGAAAAGTATGTGATAACGTCATATCCATTGTTTATAGAAGGTATTTACAATATTCAGAAACTTAAATCACATAAGAAAACACATTTAGGAAATTGCACAAAACATTTCTACAAACACACATTAAGTGCAATAGTGTGTAACAAGAGCTCAAATTAGTATGTAATATTGTCATATTCACTATTTATATATGGAATTCGCGATGATCAGAAACATAAATCAGATATGAAAACACATATCGGAAATAGCACAATAAGTACAAAAGGAACTCGAATAAGGCTGTACTAGTTCAAATTCACTATTTAATGTTTCAATATGCGATATTCAGAAATGCACAACGCATTTATAAACACATTTCTACAAACACACATTAAGTGAAATATTAATTATCTGGAGCTGGAATAAGTATGAGATATCGTCATATTCACTGTTTAGAAATGGAATTCGCGATATTCAGAAACATAAATCACACATGAATACACAGTTCGAAAAAAGTACAATAAGTACAATAAGAACTCGAATTAGGCTATATTAGTATCAAATTCACTGTTTAAAGTTTCAATATGCGATATTCAGAAACGTACAACGCATCTGAAAAAAACATTTCTACAAACTCACATTAAGTGCAATAGTATGTAAGAGGAGCTCGAATAAGTATGTAATATATTCACAGTGAATATATATCATATTCACTGTTTATAGATGGAATTCGCGATATTCAGAAACATATATCACATGTGAAAACACATTTCGGAAATGGAAGAAAAAGTACAAAAGGAACTCGAATAAGGATGAATAAGCGTAAAATTCACTGTCACAACGCATCTGACAACACATTTCTACAAACTCACATTAAATGCAATATTATGCAAGAGGAGCTCGAATAAGTATGTAATATCGTCATATTCACTGTTTATAGATGGAATTCGCGATATTCAGAAACATATATCACATGTGAAAACACATTTCGGAAATGGAAGAAAAAGTACAAAAGGAACTCTAATAAGGCTGAATTAGCGTAAAATTCACTGTTTAAAGCATGAATATGCGAAATTCAGAAACGGACAACACATCCATAAACAGATTTCTACAATCACACATTAAGTGGAATAGTAATTAAGTGGAGCTGGAAAAGTATGATATATCGTCATATTCATTGTTTATAGAAGGAATTTGCAATATTCAGAAACATAAATCACGTATGAAAACACAATTTTGAAATTGCATATTAAGTACAAAAGGAACTTGAATAAGGCTGAATTAGCGTCACATTCAACGTTTATATGTTGAATATGTGATATACAGAAACGTGCAACACATCTGAAAACTCATTTCTTCAAACTCACATTAAGTGCAATAGTGTGTAACAGGAGCTCAAATAAGTATGTAATATCGTCATATTCACTGTTTATGGATGGAATTCGCGATGTTCAGAAACATAAATCACATATGAAAACACACTTCGGAAATAGCACAATAACTACAAAAAGAACTCAATTTAGGCTGTATTAGTATGAAATTCACTGTTTAAAGATTCTATATGCGATATTCAGAAACGGACAACGCATTTATAAACACATTTCTACAATCACACATTAAGTGGAATAGTAATCATCTGGAGCTGGAATAAGTTTGAGATATCGTCATATTCACTGTTTATAGAAGGAATTTGCAATATTCAGAATCGTAAAACACATAAGAAAACACATTTAGGAAATTGCTCATTGTGTACAAAAGGAACTTGAATAAGGCTGAATTAGCGTCACATTCAACGTTCATATGTTGAATATGTGATATTCAGAAACGGACAACGCATCTAGAAACACATTTCTACAATCACACTTTAATTGCAAAGAAGCTCGAATAAGTACGTAGTATCGTCATATTCACTGTTTATAGATGGAATTCGCGATGTTCAGAAACATAAATCACATATGAAAACACATTTCGGAAATAGCACATTAAGTACAATAAGAACTCGAATTAGGCTAAATTAGTATCAAATTCACTGTTTAAAGTTTCAATATGCGATATTCAGAAACGTACAACGCATCTGAAAAAACATTTCTACAAACTCACATTAAGTGCAATAGTATGTAAGAGGAGCTCGAATAAGTATGTAATATCGTCATATTCACTGTTTATAGATGGAATTCGAGATATTCAGAGACATAAATCACATATGAAAACACATTTAGGAAATTGCATATTAAGTACAAAAGGAACTTGAATAATGCTGTATTAGGGTCAAATTCACCGTTTATAGGTTAAATATGTAATATTCAGAAACGGACAACGCATTTGAAAACACATTTCTACAAACTCACATTAAGTTCAATAGTATGTAAGAGGAGCTCGAATAAGTATAAATATCGTCTTATTCACTGTTTATAGATGGAATTCGCGATGTTCAGAAACATAAATCACATATGAAAACAAATTTAGGAAATTGCATATTAAGTACAAAAGGAACTTGAATAATGCTGTATTAGGATCAAATTCACCGTTAATAGAGTGAATATGTGATATTCAGAAACGTACAACGCCTCTGAAAAAAATTTCTACAAACACACATTAAGTGCAATAGTGTGTAACAAGAGCTCAAATTAGTATGTAATATTGTCATATTCACTATTTATATATGGAATTCGCGATGATCAGAAACATAAATCAGATATGAAAACACATATCGGAAATAGCACAATAAGTACAAAAGGAACTCGAATAAGGCTGTACTAGTTCAAATTCACTATTTAATGTTTCAATATGCGATATTCAGAAATGCACAACGCATTTATAAACACATTTCTACAAACACACATTAAGTGAAATATTAATTATCCGGAGCTGGAATAAGTATGAGATATCGTCATATTCACTGTTTATAAATGGAATTCGCGATATTCAGAAACATAAATCACACATGAATACACAGTTCGAAAAAAGTACAATAAGTACAAAAAGAACTCGAATTTGTCTGTATTAGTATAAAATTCACTGTTTAAAGATAATATATGCGATATTCAGAAACGGACAACGCATATGAAAAAACATTTATACAAACTCACATTATGTGCAATAGTGTGTGACAAGAGCTAGAATAAGTACGTAATTTCGTCATATTCACTTTTTATAGATGGAATTCGCGATGTTCAGAAACATAAATCACATATGAAAACACATTTCGGAAATAGCACAATAAGTACAATAAGAACTCGAATTAGGCTATATTAGTATCAAATTCACTGTTTAAAGTTTCAATATGCGATATTCAGAAACGTACAACGCATCTGAAAACACATTTCTACAAACTCACATTAAATGCAATAGTATGTAACAGGAGCTCGAGTAGGTATGCAATATCGTCATATTCACTGTTTATAGATGGAATTGGAGATATTCAGAGACATAAATCACATATGAAATCATATTTAGGAAATTGCATATTAAGTATAAAAGGAACTTGAATAATGCTGTATTAGCATCAAATTCACCGTTTATAGGTTGAATATGTGATATTCAGAAACGTACAACGCATCTGAAAAAAACATTTATACAAACTCACATTAAGTGCAATAGTGTGTAACAAGAGCTCGAATAAGTACGTAATATCGTCATATTCACTGTTTATAGATGGAATTCGCGATGTTCAGAAACATAAAGTACATATGAAAACACATTTCGGAAATAGCACAATAAGTACAATACGAACTCGAATTAGGCTATATTAGTATCAAATTCACTGTTTAAAGTTTCAATATGCGACATTCAGAAACTTACAACGCATCTGAAAACACATTTCTACAAACTCACAATAAATGCAATAGTATGTAACAGGAGCTGTAATAAGTATGTAATATCGTCATATTCAATGTTTATAGATGGAATTCGCGATATTCGGAAACATATATCACATGTGAAAACACATTTCGGAAATCGAAGAACAAATACAAAAGGAACTCGAATAAGGATGATTTAGCCTAAAATTCACTGTTTAAAGCTTGAATATGCGAAATTCAGAAACGGACAACACATCCATAAACAGATTTCTACAATCACACATTAAGTGGAATAGTAATTATCTGGACCTGGAAAAGTATGAGATATCGTCATATTCATTGTTTATAGAAGGTATTTGCAATATTCAGAAACATAAATCACATATGAAAACAAATTTAGGAAATTGCATATTAAGTACAAAAGGAACTTGAATAAGGCTGAATTAGCGTCACATTCAACGTTTATATGTTGAATATGTGATATTCAGAAACGTGCAACACATCTGAAAACTCATTTCTTCAAACTCACATTAAGTGCAATAGTGTGTAACAGGAGCTCAAATAAGTATGTAATATCGTCATATTCACTGTTTATGGATGGAATTCGCGATGTTCAGAAACATAAATCACATATGAAAACACACTTCGGAAATAGCACAATAACTACGAAAAGAACTCAATTTAGGCTGTATTAGTATGAAATTCACTGTTTAAAGATTCTATATGCGATATTCAGAAACGTACAACGCATCTGAAAAAACATTTCTACAAACTCACATTAAGTGCAATAGTATGTAAGAGGAGCTCGAATAAGTATGTAATATCGTCATATTCACTGTTTATAGATGGAATTCGAGATATTCAGAGACATAAATCACATATGAAAACACATTTAGGAAATTGCATATTAACTACAAAAGGAACTTGAATAATGGTGTATTAGGGTCAAATTCACCGTTTATAGGTTAAATATGTAATATTCAGAAACGGAAAACGCATTTGAAAACACATTTCTACAAACTCACATTAAGTTCAATAGTATGTAAGAGGAGCTCGAATAAGTATGTAATATCGTCTTATTCACTGTTTATAGATGGAATTCGAGATGTTCAGAAACATAAATCACATATGAAAACACATTTCAGAAAAAGCACAATAAGTAAAATGAGAAATGGAATTAGGCTATATTAGTATCAAATTCACTGTTTAAAGTTTCAATATGCGATATTCAGAAACGTACAACGCATATGAAAACACATTTCTACAAAAACACATTAAATGCAATAGTATGTAACAGGAGCTGGAATAAGTATGTAATATCGTCATATTCACTCTTTATAGATGGAATTCGAGATATTCAGAGACATAAATCACATATCAAAACACATTTAGGAAATTGCATATTAAGTACAAAAAGAACTTGAATAATGCTGTATTAGCATCAAATTCACCGTTTATAGGTTGAATATGTGATATTCAGAAACGTACAAAGCATCTGAAAAAACATTTCTACAAACTCACATTGAGTGCAATAGGATGTAAGAGGAGCTCGAATAAGAATGTAATATCGTCATATTCACTGTATATAGATGGAATTCGCGATATTCAGAAACATATATCACATGTGAAAACACATTTCGGAAATGGAAGGAAAAGTACAAAAGGAACTCGAATAAGGCTGTATTAGTATCAAATTCACTGTTTAAAGATTCTATATGCGATATTCAGAAACGGACAACGCATTTATAAACACATTTCTACAATCACACATTAAGTGGAATAGTAATCATCTGGAGCTGGAATAAGTTTGAGATATCGTCATATTCACTGTTTCTAGAAGGAATTTGCAATATTCAGAATCGTAAATCACATAAGAAAACACATTTAGGAAATTGCTCATTGTGTACAAAAGGAACTTGAATAAGGCTGAATTAGCGTCACATTCAACGTTTATATGCTGAATATGTGATATTCAGAAACGGACAACGCATCTAGAAACACATTTCTACAATCACACTTTAATTGCAATAAAAGCTCGAATAAGTACGTAATATCGTCATATTCACTGTTTATAGATGGAATTCGCGATGTTCAGAAACATAAATCACATATGAAAACACATTTCGGAAATAGCACAATAAGTACAATAAGAACTCGAATTAGGCTATATTAGTATCAAATTCACTGTTTAAAGTTTCAATATGCGATATTCAGAAACGTACAACGCATCTGAAAACACATTTCTACAAACTCACATTAAATGCAATAGTATGTAACAGGAGCTCGAGTAGGTATGCAATATCGTCATATTCACTGTTTATAGATGGAATTGGAGATATTCAGAGACATAAATCACATATGAAATTATATTTAGGAAATTGCATATTAAGTACAAAGGGAACTTGAATAATGCTGTATTAGCATCAAATTCACCGTTTATAGGTTGAATATGTGATATTCTGAAACGTACAACGCATCTGAAAAAACATTTATACAAACTCACATTAAGTGCAATAGTGTGTAACAAGAGCTCGAATAAGTACGTAATATCGTCATATTCACTGTTTATAGATGGAATTCGCGATGTTCAGAAACATAAATCACATATGAAAACACATTTCGGAAATAGCACAATAAGTACAATACGAACTCGAATTAGGCTATATTAGTATCAAATTCACTGTTTAAAGTTTCAATATGCGACATACAGAAACGAACAACGCATCTGAAAATACATTTATACAAACTCACATTAAGTTCAATAGTATGTAAGAGGAGCTCGAATAAGTATGTAATATCGTCTTATTCACTGTTTATAGATGGAATTCGCGATGTTCAGAAACATAAATCACATATGAAAACACATTTCAGAAAAAGCACAATAAGTAAAAGGAGAAATCGAATTAGGCTATATTAGTATCAAATTCACTGTTTAAAGTTTCATATGCGATATTCAGAAACGTACAACGCATATGAAAACACATTTCTACAAACACACATTAAATGCAATAGTATGTAACAGGAGCTGGAATAAGTATGTAATATCGTCATATTCACTGTTTATAGATGGAATTCGAGATATTCAGAGACATAAATCACATATCAAAACACATTTAGGAAATTGCATATTAAGTACAAAAAGAACTTGAATAATGCTGTATTAGCATCAAATTCACCGTTTATAGGTTGAATATGTGATATCAGAAACGTACAACGCATCTGAAAAAACATTTCTACAAACTCACATTAAGTGCAATAGGATGTAAGAGGAGCTCGAATAAGTATGTAATATCGTCATATTCACTGTATATAGATGGAATTCGCGATATTCAGAAACATATATCACATGTGAAAACACATTTCGGAAATGGAAGGAAAAGTACAAAAGGAACTCGAATAAGGCTGAATTAGCGTAAAATGCACTGTTTAAAGCATGAATATGCGAAATTCAGAAACGGAGAACACATCCATAAACAGATTTATACAATCACACATTAAGTGGAATAGTAATTATGTGGAGCTGGAAAAGTATGAGATATCGTCATATTCATTGTTTATAGAAGGAATTTGCAATATTCAGAAACATAAATAACGTATGAAAACACAATTTGGAAATTGCATATTAAGTACAAAAGGAACTTGAATAATGCTGTGTAAGCATCAAATTCACCGTTTATAGGTTGAATATGTGATATTGAGAAACGTGCAACACATCTGAAAACTCATTTCTTCAAACTCACATTAAGTGCAATAGTGTGTAACAGGAGCTCAAATAAGTATGTAATATCGTCATATTCACTGTTTATAGATGGAATTCGCGATGTTCAGAAACATAAATCACAAATGAAAACACATTTCGGAAATAGCACAATAAGTACAAAAAGAACTTAATTTAGGCTGTATTAGTATCAAATTCACTGTTTAAAGATTCTATATGCGATATTCAGAAACGGACAACGCATTTATAAACACATTTCTACAATCACACATTAAGTGGAATAGTAATCATCTGGAGCTGGAATAAGTTTGAGATATCGTCATATTCACTGTTTCTAGAAGTAATTTGCAATATTCAGAATCGTAAATCACATAAGAAAACACATTTAGGAAATTGCTCATTGTGTACAAAAGGAACTTGAATAAGGCTGAATTAGCGTCACATTCAACGTTTATATGTTGAATATGTGATATTCAGAAACGGACAACGCATCTAGAAACACATTTCTACAATCACACTTTAATTGCAATAAAAGCTCGAATAAGTACGTAATATCGTCATATTCACTGTTTATAGATGGAATTCGCGATGTTCAGAAACATAAATCACATATGAAAACAAATTTAGGAAATTGCATATTAAGTACAAAAGGAACTTGAATAATGGTGTATTAGGGTCAAATTCACCGTTTATAGGTTAAATATGTGATATTCAGAAACGTACAACGCATCTGAAAAAAACATTTATACAAACTCACATTAAGTGCAATAGTGTGTAACAAGAGCTCGAATAAGTACGTAATATCGTCATATTCACTGTTTATAGATGGAATTCGCGATGTTCAGAAACATAAATCACATATGAAAACACATTTCGGAAATAGCACAATAAGTACAATAAGAACTCGAATTAGGCTATATTAGTATCAAATTCACTGTTTAAAGTTTCAATATGCGATATTCAGAAACGTACAACGCATCTGAAAACACATTTCTACAAACTCACATTAAATGCAATAGTATGTAACAGGAGCTCGAGTAGGTATGCAATATCGTCATATTCACTGTTTATAGATGGAATTGGAGATATTCAGAGACATAAATCACATATGAAATTATATTTAGGAAATTGCATATTAAGTACAAAGGGAACTTGAATAATGCTGTATTAGCATCAAATTCACCGTTTATAGGTTGAATATGTGATATTCAGAAACGTACAACGCATCTGAAAAAAACATTTATACAAACTCACATTAAGTGCAATAGTGTGTAACAAGAGCTCGAATAAGTACGTAATATCGTCATATTCACTGTTTATAGATGGAATTCGCGATGTTCAGAAACATAAATCACATATGAAAACACATTTCGGAAATAGCACAATAAGTACAATACGAACTCGAATTAGGCTATATTAGTATCAAATTCACTGTTTAAAGTCTCAATATGCGACATACAGAAACGAACAACGCATCTGAAAATACATTTATACAAACTCACATTATGTGCAATAGTGTGTGACAAGAGCTCGAATAAGTACGTAATTTCGTCATATTCACTGTTTATAGATGGAATTCGCGATGTTCAGAAACATAAAGTACATATGAAAACACATTTCGGAAATAGCACAATAAGTACAATACGAACTCGAATTAGGCTATATTAGTATCAAATTCACTGTTTAAAGTTTCAATATGCGACATTCAGAAACGTACAACGCATCTGAAAACACATTTCTACAAACTCACAATAAATGCAATAGTATGTAACAGGAGCTGTAATAAGTATGTAATATCGTCATATTCAATGTTTATAGATGGAATTCGCGATGTTCAGAAACATAAATCACATATGAAAACACATTTCGGAAATTGCATATTAAGTACAAAAGGAACTTGAATAAGGCTGAATTAGCGTCACATTCAACGTTCATATGTTGAATATGTGATATTCAGAAACGGACAACGCATCTAGAAACACATTTCTACAATCACACTTAAATTGCAATAAAAGCTCGAATAAGTACGTAGTATCGTCATATTCACTGTTTATAGATGGAATTCGCGATGTTCAGCAACATAAATCACATATGAAAACACATTTCGGAAATAGCACATTAAGTACAATAAGAACTCGAATTAGGCTAAATTAGTATCAAATTCACTGTTTAAAGTTTCAATATGCGATATTCAGAAACGTACAACGCATCTGAAAAAACATTTCTACAAACTCACATTAAGTGCAATAGTATGTAAGAGGAGCTCGAATAAGTATGTAATATCGTCATATTCACTGTTTATAGATGGAATTCGAGATATTCAGAGACATAAATCACATATGAAAACACATTTAGGAAATTGCATATTAAGTACAAAAGGAACTTGAATAATGGTGTATTAGGGTCAAATTCACCGTTTATAGGTTAAATATGTAATATTCAGAAACGGACAACGCATTTGAAAACACATTTCTACAAACTCACATTAAGTTCAATAGTATGTAAGAGGAGCTCGAATAAGTATGTAATATCGTCTTATTCACTGTTTATAGATGGAATTCGCGATGTTCAGAAACATAAATCACATATGAAAACACATTTCAGAAAAAGCACAATAAGTCAAATGAGAAATCGAATTAGGCTATATTAGTATCAAATTCACTGTTTAAAGTTTCAATATGCGATATTCAGAAACGTACAACGCATCTGAAAACACATTTCTACAAACACTCATTAAATGCAATAATATGTAACAGGCGCTGGAATAAGTATGTAATATCGTCATATTCACTGTTTATAGATGGAATTCGAGATATTCAGAGACATAAATCACATATCAAAACACATTTAGGAAATTGCATATTAAATACAAAAAGAACTTGAATAATGCTGTATTAGCATCAAACTCACCGTTTATAGGTTGAATATGTGATATTCAGAAACGTACAACGCATCTGAAAAAACATTTCTACAAACTCACATTAAGTGCAATAGTGTGTAACAGGAGCTCAAATAAGTATGTAATATCGTCATATTCACTGTTTATAGATGGAATTCGCGATGTTCAGAAACATAAATCACAAATGAAAACACATTTCGGAAATAGCACAATAAGTACAAGAAGAACTTAATTTAGGCTGTATTAGTATCAAATTCACTGTTTAAAGATTCTATATGCGATATTCAGAAACGGACAACGCATTTATAAACACATTTCTACAATCACACATTAAGTGGAATAGTAATCATCTGGATCTGGAATAAGTTTGAGATATCGTCATATTCACTGTTTCTAGAAGGAATTTGCAATATTCAGAATCGTAAATCACATAAGAAAACACATTTAGGAAATTGCTCATTGCGTCACATTCAACGTTTATATGTTGAATATGTGATATTCAGAAACGGACAACGCATCTAGAAACACATTTCTACAATCACACTTTAATTGCAATAAAAGCTCGAATAAGTACGTAATATCGTCATATTCACTGTTTATAGATGGAATTCGCGATGTTCAGAAACATAAATCACATATGAAAACACATTTCGGAAATAGCACAATAAGTACAATAAGAATTCGAATTAGGCTATATTAGTATCAAATTCACTGTTTAAAGTTTCAATATGCGACATTCAGAAACGTACAACGCATCTGAAAACACATTTCTACAAACTCACATTAAATGCAATAGCATGTAGCAGGAGCTCTAATAAGTATGTAATATCGTCATATTCAATGTTTATAGATGGAATTCGCGATATTCAGAAACATATATCACATGTGAAAACACATTTCGGAAATGGAAGTCAAATACAAAAGGAACTCGAATAAGGATGAATTAGCGTAAAATTCACTGTTTAAAGCTTGAATATGCGAAATTCAGAAACGGACAACACATCCATAAACAGATTTCTACAATCACACATTAAGTGGAATAGTAATTATCTGGACCTGGAAAAGAATGAGATATCGTCATATTCATTGTTTATAGAAGGTATTTGCAATATTCAGAAACATAAATCACATATGAAAACAAATTTAGGAAATTGCATATTAAGTACAAAAGGAACTTGAATAATGCTGTATTAGGATCAAATTCACCGTTTATAGGTTGAATATGTGATATACAGAAACGTACAACGCCTCTGAAAAAAATTTCGACAAACACACATTAAGTTCAATAGTGTGTAACAAGAGCTCAAATTAGTATGTAATATTGTCATATTCACTATTTATATATGGAATTCGCGATGATCAGAAACATAAATCACATATCAAAACACATATCGGAAATAGCACAATAAGTACAAAATGAACTCGAATAAGGCTGTACTAGTTCAAATTCACTATTTAATGTTTCAATATGCGATATTCAGAAATGCACAACGCATTTATAAACACATTACTACAAACACACATTAAGTGAAATATTAATTATCTGGAGCTTGAATAAGTATGAGACATCGTCATATTCAGAAACATAAATCACACATGAATACACATTTCGAAAAAAGCACAATAAGTACAAAAAGAACTCGAATTTGTCTGTATTAGTATAAAATTCACTGTTTAAGGATTCTATATGCGAAATTCAGAAACGGACAACACATCCATAAACAGATTTCTACAATCACACATTAAGTGGAATAGTAATTATCTGGACCTGGAAAAGTATGTGATAACGTCATATCCATTGTTTATAGAAGGTATTTACAATATTCAGAAACTTAAATCACATAAGAAAACACATTTAGGAAATTGCACAAAACATTTCTACAAACACACATTAAGTGCAATAGTGTGTAACAAGAGCTCAAATTAGTATGTAATATTGTCATATTCACTATTTATATATGGAATTCGCGATGATCAGAAACATAAATCAGATATGAAAACACATATCGGAAATAGCACAATAAGTACAAAAGGAACTCGAATAAGGCTGTACTAGTTCAAATTCACTATTTAATGTTTCAATATGCGATATTCAGAAATGCACAACGCATTTATAAACACATTTCTACAAACACACATTAAGTGAAATATTAATTATCTGGAGCTGGAATAAGTATGAGATATCGTCATATTCACTGTTTAGAAATGAAATTCGCGATATTCAGAAACATAAATCACACATGAGTACACAGTTCGAAAAAAGTACAATAAGTACAATAAGAACTCGAATTAGGCTATATTAGTATCAAATTCACTGTTTAAAGTTTCAATATGCGATATTCAGAAACGTACAACGCATCTGAAAAAAACATTTCTACAAACTCACATTAAGTGCAATAGTATGTAAGAGGAGCTCGAATAAGTATGTAATATATTCACAGTGAATATATATCATATTCACTGTTTATAGATGGAATTCGCGATATTCAGAAACATATATCACATGTGAAAACACATTTCGGAAATGGAAGAAAAAGTACAAAAGGAACTCGAATAAGGATGAATAAGCGTAAAATTCACTGTCACAACGCATCTGACAACACATTTCTACAAACTCACATTAAATGCAATAGTATGTAAGAGGAGCTCGAATAAGTATGTAATATCGTCATATTCACTGTTTATAGATGGAATTCGCGATATTCAGAAACATATATCACATGTGAAAACACATTTCGGAAATGGAAGAAAAAGTACAAAAGGAACTCGAATAAGGCTGAATTAGCGTAAAATTCACTGTTTAAAGCATGAATATGCGAAATTCAGAAACGGACAACACATCCATAAACAGATTTCTACAATCACACATTAAGTGGAATAGTAATTAAGTGGAGCTGGAAAAGTATGATATATCGTCATATTCATTGTTTATAGAAGGAATTTGCAATATTCAGAAACATAAATCACGTATGAAAACACAATTTGGAAATTGCATATTAAGTACAAAAGGAACTTGAATAAGGCTGAATTAGCGTCACATTCAACGTTTATATGTTGAATATGTGATATACAGAAACGTGCAACACATCTGAAAACTCATTTCTTCAAACTCACATTAAGTGCAATAGTGTGTAACAGGAGCTCAAATAAGTATGCAATATCGTCATATTCACTGTTTATGGATGGAATTCGCGATGTTCAGAAACATAAATCACATATGAAAACACACTTCGGAAATAGCACAATAACTACAAAAAGAACTCAATTTAGGCTGTATTAGTATGAAATTCACTGTTTAAAGATTCTATATGCGATATTCAGAAACGGACAACGCATTTATAAACACATTTCTACAATCACACATTAAGTGGAATAGTAATCATCTGGAGCTGTAATAAGTTTGAGATATCGTCATATTCACTGTTTATAGAAGGAATTTGCAATATTCAGAATCGTAAAACACATAAGAAAACACATTTAGGAAATTGCTCATTGTGTACAAAAGGAACTTGAATAAGGCTGAATTAGCGTCACATTCAACGTTCATATGTTGAATATGTGATATTCAGAAACGGACAACGCATCTAGAAACACATTTCTACAATCACACTTTAATTGCAAAGAAGCTCGAATAAGTACGTAGTATCGTCATATTCACTGTTTATAGATGGAATTCGCGATGTTCAGAAACATAAATCACATATGAAAACACATTTCGGAAATAGCACATTAAGTACAATAAGAACTCGAATTAGGCTAAATTAGTATCAAATTCACTGTTTAAAGTTTCAATATGCGATATTCAGAAACGTACAACGCATCTGAAAAAACATTTCTACAAACTCACATTAAGTGCAATAGTATGTAAGAGGAGCTCGAATAAGTATGTAATATCGTCATATTCACTGTTTATAGATGGAATTCGAGATATTCAGAGACATAAATCACATATGAAAACACATTTAGGAAATTGCATATTAAGTACAAAAGGAACTTGAATAATGGTGTATTAGGGTCAAATTCACCGTTTATAGGTTAAATATGTAATATTCAGAAACGGACAACGCATTTGAAAACACATTTCTACAAACTCACATTAAGTTCAATAGTATGTAAGAGGAGCTCGAATAAGTATGTAATATCGTCTTATTCACTGTTTATAGATGGAATTCGCGATGTTCAGAAACATAAATCACATATGAAAACACATTTCAGAAAAAGCACAATAAGTAAAATGAGAAATCGAATTAGGCTATATTAGTATCAAATTCACTGTTTAAAGTTTCATATGCGATATTCAGAAACGTACAACGCATATGAAAACACATTTCTACAAACACACATTAAATGCAATAGTATGTAACAGGAGCTGGAATAAGTATGTAATATCGTCATATTCACTGTTTATAGATGGAATTCGAGATATTCAGAGACATAAATCACATATCAAAACACATTTAGGAAATTGCATATTAAGTACAAAAAGAACTTGAATCATGCTGTATAAGCATCAAATTCACCGTTTATAGGTTGAATATGTGATATTCAGAAACGTACAACGCATCTGAAAAAACATTTCTACAAACTCACATTAAGTGCAATAGGATGTAAGAGGAGCTCGAATAAGTATGTAATATCGTCATATTCACTGTATATAGATGGAATTCGCGATATTCAGAAACATATATCACATGTGAAAACACATTTCGGAAATGGAAGAAAAAGTACAAAAGGAACTCGAATAAGGCTGAATTAGCGTAAAATGCACTGTTTAAAGCATGAATATGCGAAATTCAGAAACGGAGAACACATCCATAAACAGATTTATACAATCACACATTAAGTGGAATAGTAATTATGTGGAGCTGGAAAAGTATGAGATATCGTCATATTCATTGTTTATAGAAGGAATTTGCAATATTCAGAAACATAAATCACGTATGAAAACACAATTTGGAAAT